>JARQAD010000003.1:59036903-59469403 GCA_029955455.1 Quercus agrifolia | reverse complement strand
TCTGCATCATCTAACGGGAGCTGCAGCTGAGCAAGCATGAGATAATTGGGCTCATTCTCGGAAGTATGAGTGCCGAGAATCATCTTCTGGACGGAATAGTCCTTCCCGGGCGGCTCCTCGCGGTCAGGCAACCACTCGACGGTAAGAGAAGGCCACTCCAAGGCGTGCGTAATGACCAGATCGTAGAGAAAAGGCGTGTTCTTTTTCCAGATCTTGTATTCCTCGTTTATTAGCCTCTCCTCTATCTCTCCCCTCATCTCCTCTTCGTCTTTCCCCATTTTCTTCTTCTTCTCTCTCTCTCTCTCTCTCTCTCTCTCTCTCTCTCTCTCTCTCTCTGTTTTTTGTGTTGGAATTGTGAATTATCTCTTGTTTTTTTATGAAGAGGAGATATGGGGTTTTCAGGTTTTTTTTTTTTTTTTTTCGGGGTGAGGAGGGTTCCCGCCAAAGATTGAGCGGGGTTGAGGAGATGGATTGAGTTGTGACTTGTGAAACCCTAGAGCTTTGAGTAATAGTAGTAATATCCGGAGTGAGAGATGTTTTTTTTAATTCTTAACTTTTGTTTATAGTCTTGGAATTTGGAGAATTAAACTGGTGATTTGGGCCGGGTCAAATGTAACCCGATTTTCAGATAACGTAAACAAAGTAACAAACTACTTTATACTTTTTTTTATATTAAAAAAATGAGTAAATAAAGTTTTCATGATCTTTGGCACCAGAAATTGAAAAAAATAATAATAAATAATAAATACAAAGTTTCAAATAACGTATATAATTTTAAATATTTATATAAAATTAAAAAAAAAAAAATACATTCAACTTACATGAGTTTTCAAAGAATGTGTGTAATTTTGTATATTTGATATACATAAATTTTCAATTCTGTACTTTCAATTTACATAATTTTGCATATTCTAAGTACACAATCTTTCAAAAAAGATATACAATTGTGTATATTCAATATGCACAGTTTTTCTAAGAATGTATGGAATTTTGTATATTCAAAGTAAATAAATTTTCAAAGAATGTATATAATTTCATACATTCAACGTACTCAAATTTTCAATTTTGTATACTCAATGTACACAATATTTCAAAGATTGTACATGTTTTTGTGTATTTAATGTACATAATTTTTCAATTTTGTTCATTTGATGTACACAATTTTGTAAAGAATGTACATTATTCTGTATATTCAAAGTACACTAATTTTCAAAAAATATATATTGTAGGGACACGTTTTTCAGCCCAAGTCCAAAATGTATGGAATTTTGGCTCGGTAAATCCAATACAATAAATTTATAGAGAGTGGATCAAAGAGCTAGGTTTTAGTGCATGAATAACAGTTAGAATGAGTGTAGAAGATGATTAAGCAAGAACAAGGAACATAGAGCTGAATGAATTCATTGTCCGAGGAGGTTAAGTTTTCATATAAATCAATTAAATAGAGTACAAGTGCAATTTAGATTGCTACAGTGCCTCCTCTATCTTTTTCCAGCCTCCCTTCTTCTGGGATCTCTACTCTCATTTATACTACATCTCTTCCTTCATCTTTACCCTACACATGGACAGTTGAGGGTTTATTCTGATACTTGTCCCATCAGCTTCCTCTAGAAGTTTTTGGGGGATGGTTATAAGGCTGAAAAAGTACTGTTCAGAAGTCACTTCCTCATTAATACACCCAGGGAGTAAGCTACAAAACATTCAATGCAGTGGTAGCAGCTTTCCCTTAGATATTTTTGGGTTCCCATATTTCTTGTACGTTTATGGCGCACGTCCCTACCATTAGAGCTTTCTGGAAGGTTACTTTGATCATTAGGATCTATATTTGATTTGTGTTTAGCTTGTCCGAGGAGGTATTCCTTCTTGGACTGCCTCCCCATTTGTATCCTGCTCCTTAAGTCTTGAGTTTGAACCATTTATTACCATTTGGTCGTCCTCGAAATATTCATGCTCTCGGCCAAGGCCCAAGACCCAATTGTATAATTTGGGCCCATGACCCCACATATACAATTATGTATATTCAATATTCACAAAATTTTAAAAAATATACACAATTCTATATGTTAAATGTTCACAATTTTTTAATTGTGTGCATTCAATTTACATTATTTGTCAAAGAATGTATACAATCAATATATATAAATTTTCAAAGAATGTATACAATTCTGCACGTTTGTAAACAAATTTTCAAAAAAAGTATACAATCTTGTATATTCAAAGTCACGAATTTTCAATTTTATACTTTCAATGTGTCTAATTTTTCAAAGAATGAACACAATTCTATTGTACATTTAACATACACAAATTTTCAATTTTGTGCATTCAATGCACATAATTTATAATAAAAAATGTACACAATTTTGTATATTCAAAATACACATTTTTTTTATTATACAAAAAGTACACAATTTTGCACATTTAATGTAAACAATTTTTCAAAAAATGTATACAATTTTGTATATTCAAAGTCATAGATTTTCAATTTTATACTTTCAATATGTCTAATTTTTTAAAGAATGTACTCAATTTTGTTGTACATTTAACATACACAAATTTTCAATTTTATGCATTCAATGCACATAATTTATAAAAACATGTACACAATTTTTTATATTCAAAGTACACTTTTTTTTTTCCCTG
This sequence comes from Quercus agrifolia, assembly GCA_029955455.1. Lineage (NCBI taxonomy): Eukaryota > Viridiplantae > Streptophyta > Magnoliopsida > Fagales > Fagaceae > Quercus > Quercus agrifolia. The sequence goes on along the minus strand of JARQAD010000003.1, from coordinate 59,466,763 downwards.
AAATGTACACAATTCTGTATATTTAATAATGTATACAAATTTTCAATTCGGTACATTGTTTGAAAAATTGATGTCTCAGGTCTAATTGCAGCTGTAAAGAGCAAAATGGACTAACGGATTCCTTTTCCATGCATCAGTTAAAGGGGAGATTGCAATGTGCAATTTTTCAGTTGTCTGCAACTGAAGGATAATTTGCAAGCCACAAGTAGCAATAGTTTCCAACTGCTAGCTCATAAAAAATCATATCTTTAGCCTTGTAAATTTGGCAATTAAGGTGAAGAAGTAATCACCAAAAGTGATGGTAATAAATTTTATAAGCTCAAGAAATTGATGCATGGAAAAAATTTTACACTCATTACGATGGATTTTTCTTGCAAAACTACATTTATAACGAGAAAAAATTGAAATAGATACATCGAGAAGCGAAGGATTTTTATGGATTTATCTGGTGCTCAACTGGTCAGTTGAGAGATTTGCATTAAAGAGAGGAGGGCAAAATGTTTCTCAAGTTGTAATTATATCAATAGAAATAGCACACATCTTTCTGTGCAAAATTCTCTTCACTCATGCTATGAAATGGGCTTCTTGAATTCTGGAAAATTTTATGATAATGCATATATCTACAGCAAGGTTACAAACATAACTTTACAAGCTTGAAATTGAACTTCCTTTGGGAAAGAAGAGCTGGAATAAAACTGTCCATTTAGTCATCAGATTTTGTGAAATAAGTTTGGTTATTCTTCTTCATTTAGAAGTAAATCTGCTGCACTACGGCGTTTCTGGTCTCCTTGGACCTCACACTTTTTCTGATCTTGGGTGTTATCATTATCCGTCTTCATAAAATGGAAGCCCATTATATACCTATACTCTCCTGTCCCAAGGCAGCGGGAGCAGTAGTCGAGACCACTTCCACCACAAGTCCTGCACCTGCAATAGTGATTCAAGACAGTTGATGGAAGGCCAAAATTGGATGAAATAATCATCAAATGCACTCGTAAAAAGAGTTTCATATGTCACCATTTTGGCCATTCCCCTTTAGGAAGCATTGCTAAACGAACATGGTTTGTCCTTCCTGCGATATCCAAAGAAAAGAATATAAAATTAGCAGCTTAGGAAAAAATAAATTGCTGATGTGTTGAGATGTAAAAACTCAATGGCACACTTTTGACATGATTTATGCAACTTAAATTTCAAAAAACTCAAGGTGCTTGTTATGCTATGAGAATTCAGGTTCCGATTAAAAATGTTCACTATCTATAACTTGAGATGCCAAGAACTAATAAAGCATAATGGCATAACAATGCAGACCTATGTTCTAGTTCCTAGTTGAGATCAAACAGTGTCTTTATGGACTAATTCCAACAAACTCTAGTCTGAAGAAAAAATAAAAGCTAAGCATACTACTGTTTATAGGCACAGCTGCACAGGCACCTAAGCAATACTAGCTGAGCCAAATCAGCACTTCTCATGTCAAATTAAAATCAGGGAATTGAGATGTTTATATGAGAATTTTGGAATTTTCCTCATTGAAAGGCAAGATGAGTTAATGATTGACCTCATAGAAATGGACCTATAACTGAATTAATGTACGTGTTTGTGCATGAGAGAGAGACCTCTTCCACAACAATGGTGGCAATCAACCCTTCCGCTCCCTTGGCAGACTACACAAGGTGGATCTGGCTTCTTTCTTTTTTCTTTCCGAACATTTGACTGCAACAACCAAGATGTATCTAATAGATTAGTAACATAACTTTAAGGCAATAGCCAAGAGGCATTCAATACAATGAATCACGGGAAACACCTTTTCAACAAGAATTGAGATATTAAGAGGCATGGATTAGAAACTTCCTAGTCAATATTCTACAATGAACATTGAATTTGTCATAACATAAGCTCTTGAAATTGTAGGGACTAAGGTCTTATTGAGATGAAAAGTAGTTCTTAGAAGACTCGAGGACAAGGATATTGTACAAATATTGCATTTCTGTCCAACATTAACAGACTAGAACTTAACACTCCCGCAATCCCAAACTACATAAGGCAATTGCCTAATATAGGCGAAAATTTACGTTAATTTACAATTCTACCAAGAGCCTTGTAGCTCAACTAGCATTTTCTGGTATTTCAAATAAAGACATTTATGGTTCAAATTCCCCTTCCCCTGTTGTAAATATTGAATTTATCAAAACATTTATCCTTTATATATCTCATTTTGATTAAGCAAAATAAGCTACACTTAAAACTCCATTAAAAGGCAGAGGATTCATGCTCGTCAATTATCAAGAAATGAATACTTTTCAGGTGTCAATAAATTACACCTTTGAGGAAAATGTCTAGATAATTTGAAGTTCAATACTCCAAAAAACCCCCAAGTGAAAGATTTCCTGGTACTCCACGAACTAAGTAAGGGCATAACTGTTTCCATGAATTTGCAAGTTAGGACAGGATGTTGTTGTTATCTCAGTTTGGATTGGGTAAACAAGTTAACAGTCAGATATGGCTACTGCTTTGACATACTTAGAAAGGAGAAGTGACTGCAAGGGCAGTAGATAATGGCATAATTGGTTACAGATGTTCAATCTATGGCGTCCACTTCTGACCCCAAATCTCTCTCTCTATTATTTTTATTTTTATTTTTTATAAGTAATAAAAAAGTTTTATTAATAAAAATACAAGCCAACCTGAGTACATTGGAATGTATTATGGGAGCAACAATAAAGAACCAAAATTACAATGATCAAGTAAAACAGGAAGGGAAAAACAAGAAAAATGCGACAAGGAGAGTATGTAAGAAAAAGGACTAATCTCTGACCCCAGAACTCTCATATTCAACGACAAGAAAGTTTATCGGTTAAGTTAACTAGAACCCACTCAACTGAAGTTATAATCTCATAAGATCAGGGATACATCGGGTATGTGGCACATTAACTAAATAATCATTGATATTTTTGCTCAGTTCAAAAATAAAATTTAATATGAGCCATCTCACTTTTTTTTTTTTAAATATACTGTTTGGTTAACAACTTGAAACTTGAATTTGAAAACAAATACTATTTATTTTTGTTTATAAGCAGCACAGAAAGGAAACATTTTGTGAGGGCAACCAAACAGGGCGTTAGGATAAGAGAACTTGCCTCAGTTGTGACGACCAAAGATGGCTTAGTGAAAGAGAGATAAGGCAAGTGCGGCGAGGGTTTCGGATTCCGTGGAGGAGGAGGAGGAGGAGGAGCTGGTGCGCCGTTGGATTTCGCCGCCTCCAATCGGACGGCGGCTGCTATTGAGCCCACGGCTCTCCCTGCCATTCTTTCTCTCTATCCCCCTATCAAAACAATGCTTTTTTCTGTGATTGGTTTTTGAGTTTTAACAATTCCGCCGCAAATTGCATTTTTTTTTTAAAATAAAAAAACGACGTGTCGTTTAACTATGGCCTTTATAATACGAGTCAATTCTTATATCTTTGGGACTTCATTTTTCATACAGTTGAGGGAAGAGCTGAGCTTCAAAAAAAAAAATATGTACAATCTCTCTCTCTCTCTCTCTCTCTCTCTCTCTCTACATAACCCAGATTGTAATTCTTGTGTTAATTTTTCATGTTCTGCCATTTACTTTTGATTTTGATTTAGTAGCTTTTTTAATCAGTGATGGAAATGTGGATCATATTTGGAGCTCTAAGGTCATAGTGACACGTGATTATAGGAAGGTGAAACTTGCTTTCAAAAAACTACTATTAGTAGTCATATTATCCACTCTTGTATTTTTGCTTAAGTTGGGGAATGAGGATTCAAATCCTAGGGCTATTCCTATAAGTGAGACCAGTAAAATGCCACTGAATCACAAGACTCTTGTTTTTATTATTAGTGCTCGTTTAATTTAGTTAGGCTTCTTTGCCCGTTAAGCTAATTTGCAAACATATTAGTCACGTGACCACTTTTAGAACTCGAGTATCTGAGAATTGAATTCAAATGTGAAGAACTCGAGTCTCTAAAACTTGAGTTTCACTAGAAACTTGAAAAGAAAAAAAATCATCTCATGATTTTCTCCGTGAAACTCGAGTTTTTGAGTTCCAAAAGTGGCCATATAACTAATATGTTTGCAAAATTAGATTAATGGGCAAATATAAATAAATAAATAAACCATTTTAGACGAAACAATAGTTAAATTTATGCTACTACTTAATAAGCTTAAACGTTCTTGCATATTTTCCGGTGTTTGGGAATGCTACATTACAAATAGAAGAATAACAAGAATGCCTTCGTCATGCTGTTTTGTTAATCATACAATTTATAGTTATAGAATTACTAACACCTAAGGCAGTTGATCCTTGTTGATGCATTGCCGTTTGGTTCAGCCAGAACAATGCAGCAAGAAAATTAAAAGATAGGAAAATAAATATAGAGATATTAGGAATCAGCACTTTGTCCTGCTTGGAAAATAGCATCAAGCATAAAAAAAATACTAGAAGTCGGTACTTAGGGTTGGTCGTAGTCAACACAGACCATGGAGACAATTTCCATAGAAATTTTATTACATCAAAATAATCCTCCTCTAATAGGAGACTAGGAGTACTAAATTCTAAGAGAAATTCTAATTCTAATTACCATAGGATACACTAAATGACTTATTACAAAAATAAACTCAACTATAAATAAAAATACTAACCGACCTAATTAAATACTAGGACCAATAAAAAACAATTAATCAAGAAAAATACAATTGACTTGAAAAAAAAAACAAAACAAAATTAGAATAATCTCCTCTTTGAATACTCTTTTGCATCACTTATCCTCCTAATTCATGACCGGGAGAATATTCAATCTATTTATGCAAGTTGCTGTTACTGATGTGATCAATCTGTCTTGCTCCACCAAATTTAACATCTGAGGAATCTTTGAAGCAGGAGTTAATTATGAGTATTTGCTAAGTTGTTGAAACTTTGTGATCTTGAGGAATACTCCTTTATGAGTTTAGAGAAGAACGAATCTGGTCGTTCTAGTAGCTTTCCTGGCGTGTCATATTCTGCGATTCTTCCTGTTCAAGCAAGAGTCCTTCAGACTTTCTTTCAATACTTTCATGATAAATTTTAACGTGTGTGTGTGTGTGAAAAGAGAGTCAGAGAGAGATTCTTGCCTTCACTGAGGACCAAAACAAGATCACTATCTATAACCGTGTGGATTCTGTGGGCTATAGTGACAACTGTCCGATTTGTGAACTCTTGACTAATGATCTTCTGTAATATTCCATCAGTTGCGGAATCAACTGAGGCTGTCGCTTCATCCAGTACGAGAATGCTACTCTTCTTCAACAAGGCTCTTCCAAGGCAAAATAATTGTCTTTGGCCCACACTCCAATTTTCTCCATTTTCAATCACTGTTAGATGCATGCATGTTACTGATAGTAAAGAAAAGGGCATTCAATCAATTATGTCAATACAACAAGTTGATGAACCTGACCTGTGGAATCCAACTTCTCTTCCTTATCATGCACTAAATGACCTAGTTGACATTTATCCAGAGCCTGAAAATGTTGGAATTTAAATGAGCATATATCGGATAGAAAAATGGTAATGATGACTCTCTACTTCTAGGTAATTTAGATTTATAAATGATAAAATGATCTCTTGTAACTTGGTATGGAAAATTTGCATTTTCCTTTTTGGTATTTGATACATAATCTACTACCCTTCTTGAATGAGGTTAGGTTCTTGGTGGTATTAATTGGATAAAAGGTTTTATCTCCAATATTTCCCTATAAGAGGTGTTGTTTGATAAGAATATTTACCTCCCATATTTCACTGTCAGAATACTGCTGTAGTGGGTCTAAGTTTGTTCTAACTGTTCCCTCAAACATAGCTGGGTCCTGTGGTATGATGCTAAGCCTTGATCTTAAGTCATGAAGTCCCATCTTGCAAATATCCACATCATCAATTATAATGCTTCCCTCTCTGGGTTCAACAACCCTGAAAATGGCCTGTATGAGGGTTGATTTACCACTCCCCGTCCTTCCTACAACACCAACTTTCTTCCTTCCCGGAAATGTGCAACTAATGTTTTTCAGGACAGATGGTAAATGTTCAGCGTAACGAACCTGCAATACAGTCAAGTCAGTTGTAAGTTGCAACAACTTGTTATGTTAGGCCGAGGACTTTCATTATATCCACTTTGATACAATGGATGCAATATTGTTACTTCTTGGAATTGTGTGTACTATGGATGAAAAATTGAAGTGTTCATAAAAGTATTTTGACATCTAAAACAATATAAAAATTTCAGACCTTTCTTCATAGTTTATAACCTTGCTATAGAGGCTCACCTGCAAATTTTTGAAGCATATTGTTCCAACTTCTGGCCAGTTATTTGGTGGTCTGCTCTCTTCAATCACAAGTGGTGCTTCACTTGTTATGTTTGAGTACTGAAGAATTCTTTCAACTGATATCATCTTATTTTCTGCATTGCATATGTTCCATATAATTGAAGCTTGCAATACATTCAAATTTATTCCATATGTCACTGCCAACCCTGCAATGCCTGTAAAGAGTCCAATTCCAGATAAGTTCTCTCTTTATGACTAGAGTTTTCTTTTGAAATCTTTTAAAGTAACTTATTTTGCTTGTAAGAAAATCGGCCACTCATCATCTATGGCAGCAAATGATTAATAATGAATTCTACTTTGAGGTCATTATAATGCATATTTTTTAAAAACATTAGTGATACTCACTTGGATTGATAATTCCTTCAGGAAGGGTCACCAGTAATACCAATGAGAAGGCAAACACAAAATTAGATAGCAAATTCAGTCTGAAAGAAAGCCATTCCATTGCTGACATATTATGAAACCATGGCCTTGAGTGGTTGTCAACAAGACCGATGTTTCCGTCAATAAAACGGTCTTCTTGATCAAAAGCACGGATTGTTGCAGCTCCTGATAATGATTCTGCAAAGTGGTGGAGGATTGGTGCTCGTTGTATACCAGCTAAGCGGGCCAGTTCTCTTGCTGTTGGTATGTAATATTGCTGAAGTAATCATAATTAATTATTGATCAGCATCCATAATATGGGAGCGATTCATTCACTCACAGAGAGTTGGGGAGGGGCGTGTTGTTCTGAAGCTACTTAACAGTAAATACACATTACTTTGTTTTTTGTAGCATTAGAATTTAACTCAATGGTTCATTGAGTTATTGTGTTTTCAAGAGATTTTTTTTTGGTGCCAACACAGTTCTTGTCAACATGATGAGTTTTCAAATGCTTTGGAAGTCAAAATTGTTATTGCCCTCTATACTTTACACATTAATTAATCATCTCTAGATAGTATATAGAGAGGGTGAAAGAAGCCTCTAACCTGATACCAAATGCAGATTGCAGTTACTGGAATGAAGATGACAAATACTTCCCATGCCACCTGTGACATCACTGCAATAGTCCCTAGAAGCTGTATTATTGAGAAAGCACACCAACCTAATTTTGTTGCCAATTCCAAGTCTAACACACTTTGATCTGTAGATGCCTGCAGAGGTAACTTTAGGCTGTCAGTCCTCTTGAAAGAACCTTTACAACTATATCTTTATGTGAGGAGAAAAAGAAAGATGACTTGAATCCTGTGATTTTTTTTTTTTTAATGTTTAGTTTATTACCTCTTGCATGCTATTATATTCTGTCATCTGGTTTTGAAGTCATGAGTTAAAAACTTTGGCTTTTGACTTGAAGTTTTGTCTGAAGGGGTAGGGTATCTTGCCAATCCAGCTACTTATTATTGGCATATTTTCTTATCTTTCATGGGATGGTTACTCTGAAGATAGAGGATTCTCTAAAATTTCCTTCTTACGTAATGTTGGGCATTCTGGCTGGGAGTGATTGGAGAGGACTGGAACTGTGAAATGAGTTTCATTTTGTCCAAGTCATCCTGGCCTTAGTTGAAGTCAATAAGTTTTTCCCTTCATTAAAATATTTTGTTTTCTATGGGATCCTTATCCTCTAAAATTCTACATGTTATTAACATCATATTTAACTTCAACTGATCTGAAAATTTTTGAATTTCCTTATTCTAGTTTTTGTATATAACCCTTGCAAGGAGTATTCGTTAATTGCAAAAGCAATTTTTTTTTTTATCTAGTACATCTTAGTGTTATTTTTTTTAATAAGAAATTTGTGATATATGTACAAATTAAATAGGTTCAGCCATATTGATAATACTACTAGTAACACCAATGTATAAATTCAATTGAAATCAACATAAACTTTGTAAATTCGAACTTACCCGATTCAAGATTCTTCCAAATGGGGTTGAATCAAAAAATGCCATTGGTGCTCGGAATATACTATGCAACATGTTTGTGAATAGCTTTTCTGCTGTCCAAAGTCCTGCTTTCGCTACTAGTACGGCTCGCGCCAAAACACAAAGTGAACTTCCAACAGCTAGTACTACATAAACAAGCAATATGAAGTCCATTGCCAATTTTGGTTCAGTCTCACTCGTGGGAGGAGAAGCCCATGCCATCCAGTAGTTACTTGCTACCTGTAATATTTGGAATGATGACTGTGCCAAAATGATGAATGGAACTAGGGCCCCACCTTTCACAACGGTCAAATAAGACCAGTAAACTTCTTTTCCGATGCTTCCTTTCTCTCTTTCTTCATCTTGCACCAATTTACCCCCTTTTTCTGTAATTTCAAGAGAGAGATTATGCTCAGAGTCATGTTGTGAGTGTAGAAGTTCTGCATTTGAAGTTGAATCTGTGTTCAATTCATCATCAGCTGTAGGGCTTTGGGATGTTCTACTTGAATTTTCAACTGAGAGGATAGAGTCTAGAGCCTGGCTATGAGCACCAACCAAAATCTCAAATCCTATTTTTTGTTTCATAAGTTCTTTGAATTGTCCGGCTTGTGCAATTCTTCCATTTTGCATCACCTGTTAAATTTATGTTAGTTGCAGTCTGAAGAACCACAATCCTCAACGTTGTAGCAAAGTCTTTAGATTTTGGAAGTCCCAATTCTTAACTATTCAGGAAAATTCTCAGATTATCAAGTAATCCTAGAATCATAACATATTTTTTTTCCTACCAAATATTTTTTTTCAACCTCTTAAAACTATACTAAAAGAAAATATTGTATTTTAGTTACAGCATATAATGTCCTATTCTATTATCTACTTAAATGACTAAATAACAGAGAGAGCTGTCATGTCAGGCTTACCAGAATTAGGTCTGCTGCTGGAAGAAACTCAACTTGGTGGGTAACAAAAAGTATGGTTTTCTCTTTAAGAATCCCCATCAGGCATTCCTGCAAAAGGTATATGAAACAATAAGCAATGTTGACTTCTTAAACTGTTGCTTCAAAGTAGGAGAGTGGATAGGCTGCTTATTATAGGGCCTAATTAAGAAATACATTCTCATATTCTAGTCACTGACATGATTTACTAACCTCAAAGAGTTGGGTGCCTGTATGAGCATCAACTGCACTGAAAGGATCATCAAGTAGATATATATCAGCATCTTGGTATGCTGCACGAGCAATCTGTATCCTTTGCTTCTGTCCACCACTCATATTTATCCCTCTTTCACCGATCTCTGTTAGATCACCACAGGAAAAAAGTTCAAAATCCTTTGTCAAAGCACAGGCTTTGACTGTTCTGTTATACTTAGCACTGTCATACTGATTCCCAAAGAGAATATTCTCCCTGATATTTCCTGTCAGTATCCATGGAGACTGAGGCACATAAGCCTTTGTACCACTGATCTTCACTGTCCCTGACAGCTTTTGTATTTCTCCAAGCACACATGAGAGCAGGCTTGACTTCCCTGATCCCACAGTCCCGCATATTGCCACCTTCATTCCCCTCTTCACTTTTAACTGTATTCCTTCCAGAGTTGGATTCCTTGACTCAAGATCCCAGCTGAATCTTCCACTGTCAATCTCAATGCCATACTCTGTTTGATCTTTTGGAATATACTCAATGGCATCCTTTTGAATTTCATCCTGCTGGAGGTAGGAACTAATTCTATCAGCTGAGACTTTTGCCTGTGCAGTCACAGACAGTAAGTCAGGCAGATTGAATATAGGGTCTTGTAGCATTCGGAAGGTGGCCAATGCAGATAGGACTCTTCCAGCTGTGAGGTCAATCCCCATTAGCATACATGCCCCAAAAGTTACCACAGAGATAAATGTGGGTGATCCCCAAAAGATAAAAGCTGAAAGTGCTGACAGCCTTAGTGATTTCCATAACCAACCATACTCTATTTTCCTCAAGCTTTCTAACCTTTGAAGGAATTCACTGTCCCAAGCTTGAAGTTTAAGAGCCTTAATGTTTCGAAGAACTTCTGAAGTGGATTTCATCCTATTGTCCTTGGCTTCCATGATCTTAGATTGATATCTCTTCTGGACTCTTGTAAGGGGTATATTGCAACCCATGACTATTAAAGTTGCAGCCAATGCAGCGAATGACCCCAAACCTAGATTTGTATGTAGAATGTAGATTGCTAAGGATATTTGTACAGGCAACATCCATATTATGTTTAAGTACCAAATGAAGTCTGTGATTCTTTGGATATCTACACTCATATAGTTGATGATCTCTCCACTAGTGTGGTTCTGGCGGGATTGACTTGACAAGAGTAAGCCTTTTTTGTATATGCGAGATATAAGAGCAACTCTAAGGCGAAGGCCTAGCAGGCGTGCCCCAAAAATCCATTGCCTCTGTGCGATTGTCTCAACGATTTTGGCACCTAAAAAGCCTAGGGCCAGAAGGTACCCACTCTCTAAACTCCTGGTGCTCCTCTCAGTTAAGAAACGTACAAAGTCATCAATGAGGTATGGGCCAACATAGGATGCTGCAGCGCTTATCACCGCAAATAATGCATTGATTGCTGCTTTCTTCCTGGTATACAAATACATTGCCTTATAGATGGATGGATTTGTAGTTCCATCTCTCTCCTTAACTTGTTTTAGACTCTCGTTGAAGGAATGGGAGAGAAATCTTGCTGAGTCCTTGATATCAACATCAGGAATTTCCTCCTGTTCGAGGGGTTTCTTACACCCAACAGCAAAAAGTGGATTCAGCCAAGAGAAGGTAACAAGTTGGACAAGAGTAGCTTTACTATATAAAGATATCCTCTTGTATTCTGAATGTTCATCAGTTTTTCCATTGAGAAGTGGTTCGGCAATGCCATTGGGGACACTGAAGATGATACCTGTCTTCCCTTGGATTGAAATGACCAAGAGGCATGTAGAAGCAAGCAGGCCAAGGAAGTCTGCATAATCTCGTACTCCAAGTTTGCCATGGTTTATAACTCTGAAATGGGTATCAAGAGCTGTGCAAATAATGGACAACAGGAAGCTGCAAAGCCACCATGCTCTTAGTAACCAGGGGAACTTGATGTTCTTTTTATTGGGGATTATGTATACAGTAACAAGTGTGATTGACCATGATAGCACTTGCATAATTTCTGAGGAAAAAGCTCGAGTTTTAGAGTTGCACTGAGTTCCACTACCATTTAGCAGCATCATTAGCATTAAGAAGTGAATTCCCAGTAGTAAACAGGAACAAATTATGCTGGCTATATATGCAGTGCTGACTTTTATTCTGATGGGGTACTTGTCTATGCCTCTATCCATAACCTTTCTTCTGTTTTTGCATAGCAGGCCTGGAAAATTTCGTGCTAGATGTACTAAAATTATTGCATAGAAACCGAGTTGCACAACTATGCTGGCATGCTCCCACAAACAAGGCGAGTCTAGTTGCAGCCATTCTGTACGAAATTGAAGAATCTTTTCTGTCAAATGTCATGAAACAGGTTTCAACTTTCAAGAGAGGGAATCTCAAATTCTTCCACTGGTATGCTAATACTCATGGCAATGGCTAATATCAAACTTGGGTAGAATTATAAAGATTATATGTGAAGTCTACAACAGTTTCATCAATGAGAATAAAATTTATTGTTTTGTCATGCTATGCAGAATAATTTACCCCAGCTTAGTAGCAGATGGCAGTTGACTAGTATTTGCTTAATTTTTTGGTAGGGTATGTTCCTTTTAGGAAGATAAAAGTAGTTGTTCAGTGCTAGTGCATCTTATAAATGACTTTGGGTTACACTCTAGGATGGTTACCATTATGTGGGCATTTTGTGAGAAACCCGATGGTAACAAAAGTTGGTAAAAGGAGCAATTCTGAGTTGTGCTTATATTCACATCCTCTGAAGAGCCTTTAAAGTTTCAATATGAGATTACTAGTTTGGGTCCTAAGTTCTTCCTCTTTCTTTTTATTTTTTTCCTCCAAGTTCTTCCCTTTTTATGGTCTTCAGGAAGTTCTATCTCTAATTTATAACAGTTTTTAAAATTCAGTGTTTAATTTTATATTATAAGTTTTAATTATTTCATCTCTTCTAAAATATGTTAGTAAAAATAATTACTTTTTACATATGTATATTACTATAGTAATAAACTTAGTTAATTAAACTCTAACACCATCCTCCTTGAGGTTTTCTAAAATGACACCTCCCCTAAACAGTTTATGAAAGGAAACTTCATTCATTGAGGTTTGTATATATGCAACATGTAACTTTTCATTAACATAAAATTTCTTTTTTAAAAAGATTCCTATAAATTATACATACTTCTAAAAAGTACTCCAAAAACTATTCCAAAGAATCCAAACATAAAAACGATATGGACACCTCTTCTTCTTGACCCACAACGCTGAATAACAACTATACTGGGAAATTTTGACAACTAAACCTGGATTAACCATTTTTTTTTTACCAACATGGGCATCCTTTTGTTGCTACTTGCTAGATATGATTCTTGCCAATAAGACAGAAAATTATATTTTTTAACTGTACCCTTCTCACTTAGTACTAATAAGAATTAATTTTGACACATTTCCCCTTCCCAACCTTGCAAATACATTCAACCTCTTCTCCACGGTTTATTATTTTGTGCAACGATTGCATACACCCCTCTCGTAGGAGAGTGATCAACTCAACAAATATGGGACATCCCATTTAAAAGAGATGTTGTCTGCAACCCTTACATAGAATGATAGTGTTTATTGCACACAGTATGTGTCACACACTCACATTGCCCGAAATAACTGAAATCGTACCTTAAAGTTACGATTTTAGTTATGTTGGACCTTGTGTATATACATACACATACTGTTTACATGCAACAAGTGTTACCCTACAGAAAATACTGATCTTTTCTTCACATGTCAGGAAAACTTTTGTCATCACTCTCTCCCTCTCTCTCTCTTAAGTAGAAAAAAATAAAAGCCATTTATGCTCGTCATTTTCGTCCTCTCCCTTCTTCCCTCTCACCGACGTTCATCTCTTTCTCTATCTCTCTCTCTTGGCTCTGATCTGCATTAACAAATATTCTTTTATCCCTCTCCCTTACCCGTTCATATAAAATTTTGTTTTTCTTAACCAAAATCCAAACACACCGTTTTCAACCAAAAAAAAACATACTCACCCATGACAAAAATCCCCAGATACAAACAATGTGTTTTAGTTCACCAATAAAGCCTGATCAAACAAAACTCTTCCAGGCTAATTATTATAGACAGTAGATAATTCCATGCATGCATAAATACGAAAGCATCTTGTGACTGTGAAAAGACCCATTTGTCCATGCATGCACAGGTCCACATAATTAAATTTGTCTCCCTCTCCTCTCCTCTCCTTCTAGGAAGGGAGCTAGGTGGTGATTGGTAAAACCAACAAAATGTTTTTTTTTTTTTTTAATAATTAAAATGTGTATGGAAATTACAAGGTAATGCACTTAGTCAGATTAATCATATAGAGACAAAGACTTGCGAAAAGTTAATGAATTAGTCAGATTAATCATATACATAGACTAAGACTTAATTAAAAAGGCAATGCCGCCTTTAGTCATTTTAATCATATAGACAAAGACTTCAACAAGTCCAATCAATTTTTTAGTAGAAGTGCATATTTTACAATTTACATTCTTCATTCATACATACAAGACAAGTATTAGCTTAGACAGCATCGACCTAGGAGGGTAGGAGAGAGTTAAAAAGATTCTGGACCAGTAATCACCTGCACCTATGAGATAATAAACTAAAACAATTTGCTTTAGAAACAAAACAAAACAAAAGTTAAAATTTGAGCCTTCGGCAAAGTTGCTAAAGACTAAAGAGTTAAGAAAACTAAAAAATAAAAGAAACTCAACCAAACTACAAAGAACAAACCGTTTGTTTGTGGGGTTTTTCTTATCTCTTTAATTTTTACTTTAAGAAAAATTATTTTGATTAAACCATTTACACTATATACTAAAGTGTTTAAGATCAACAAGATTACTTTTACAACTAATAAATGGCATTTTCCAGTTCTCTCGTAAGGAATATTCGGGTTCAAATTCCTCCTTCCTCGCTTAATACGTTGAAATAGAGAAAATTAAAAAGTAACAAAGACCATATTTTCATGTTTGCATCTGCAGCTGTGTAAAACTATAAAAATATGATTATTTCAACCATAAAAACAAGAATTTTATAACATAGCATATTTGATCATACTCTCCTTTTCTCATGCTTGTGTTTTGTGTTGTGTTGTGTTGTGTGTGTTTTCTCTGCGTGGAACTTGTTTTCCTGGGAAAAATGAATTTACTATAACTTACGTGTTGCACCTTGTAAATCGAACATGTTCTCCAAAACCATGATTTCTTCTCCAGAATCCAAGATTCAGCCTTCCTTCAACGTAGTATTCATCAAGAAAGAACAAAAGAAAAGAAAGAAAGACAAACAGTAAGGGTAAGAATTACGCAGAAAGTGTGGAGAGCGAGTTTACCAAGTTGTTGAGACAAAAATAGCGAGAGAGAAAGAGAGAACTTACAAAATATTCCGAGAAGAATGCCTGAAATGTATGTGTGTAGTTGTAGTAATTTGCGTTTTTATGTCTCTAGTCATTGTAAAAAGGCAGAGAGAGAGAGAGAGAGCGAGAGAGAATGATCACGTGAGATAAACGGTGAGAAATTACTTGAAGAATGTTTTAATTCCAAATAATTATTTTATATATAATTTTGATACAATTTTTATGAAAAATATAAAAAAATTATCATAAAATTAGTTATATTTATTTATTCCTATAAAAAGATTTTAAAAATATTTCTTAAGTCAATGCTTTTAGAGTATTTGTTAACTTCTCTCTATCAAATATACGAATCTTTCATATTATAATCCTTGGAATATTTTACACAATGGTAGGACTTACATGGGATGAAAATGAATATGCCAATATGATATTTGAGACCACTTCTCAATTATCTTTTGTTGGGGTTTTCTAAAATGCGGTTGAGGCATGTGAGCATAAAATGAAGCCAAATGATAGGTCTTAGACACTTTTAGAACAAGGCTTAGTGGTGGTCACTTGTTAATATAATTATCAAATTTCAAATTTAGACATAAATGATTATAATAAACATCTGTCATTAATTATTATAACTATTAAATTTCACATTTAAACAAAAAAAAATAAAAGAGAAAAACATTATATTATATTAAATTGTCCGCGTGCATTGTACGAACTACCAACTAATATATCAAATATATGAATTTTTCTTGTCATTATGGATTTCACATGATTGTGAAACTTATACGCAATGAAAATGAAAATGCATATATAAATAATACATGAGATAACTTTTTCGTTACCACATGATAAGGTAGTCTAGTGGTAGGAAACCCTTATGACCCATCACACTTGTGAGTCTGAGAGTTATGGATTCGACTTTTGAGTAATTGCAAGCCTAGTATTCAGGCAATTCCACACCACAATACAATGCCAGAGTTTAAGTGGTGTGGGGATATTGACCACACATAGAAGTCCCTTTTTTTTTATCATCAAAATAATAATAACTTATCTGTTAACTCAAGTTGGACTGGCATGTGATCACCAAATGAAACCAAGTGATGGGTTGCAAGTGATGGGTTGCTAGATACTTTTAGAACAAAGTTCAGTGATGGTTCTTTAATAATACAAAGGTTAGGGATGGGTATCATAATACAGTTCTAAAGTTGATTGTGAAAAAGAGATAGCTTTAGGCTTTAATAGCTCATGCTGGTGCAGCTGGTCTTGAGATACAAACCCACTAGTGGGGTGCTTGCTGCAATAATGATGAAAAGTATTGTTTGAGTGTTACCAGCTGTCTTTTTGAATGGTGGAGAATCCTTTGGAAATCGCAAAACTTAGGTGGGATTTATATTTTATTTTGGCATATTGTGCTTGAGACAAAGAAGAATAAATGTATAATAATGTGGGGGTTAATTGAGTTAGCTGGTAACATTGATCTAGCACTGGTATGATATATTATCGATCTCCTTTAACATTTTCTTTCTACAAAATTTTCGTACAAGTACAATGAGCCAAAGAGTTTTTGGGATCCAAGAATGAATATAATTTTTGAATAACTCAGAACTCATGGGTTTGTCAGGAATATATATCCCATTTGATTTGGAGCTAGAAAATCCATATGATTTAAAAGGAAGGGAACTTAAATATTATTTTTTCCATTTTTTGTACTTGTATACATTACATATTAAAATCCAGATACTGCTCATTCATAGATAGTATTAACACTTTAGTTATTTGAATATGATGGTAGGAAGGTTTAATTGATTTGGCCGTATTGTATTAAACGCACAACTTACATAGCTTTGCCAGAAATTTTTTGAATTAAATAAAAAATTGTGATGATTAATATTTTTTTTTTCTTCTTCTTATAGATATAGCCAAAACGACCGAGATCACAAAGAATCTATTACTTATATGTGTGTGTACTGGACATCTACATATACAAGATTATAAGCTAATTTATTTAAATAAATAAAGCAAACATTTATCAATCTTCAATCCATAAATTTATGTGCCTAATTTTTCAAAAGCAAACATGAAATGCAATTAAACAAATAATTAAATGTTTATATAGATAACCAAGATCACAAAGTGTCTATCATTTTTGCATATACATAGTTATAAGCTAGTTTATTTGAATAAATAAAACATATCTCTACATAATTTATCAAAAACTAATTAAAAGAATTAAGCACATAAAACTTATGAGCTGAAGATTATTAAGAAGAAGGGAAAAAAAAAAAAAGCAATCATAGAATGCAATCAAACAAATAATAATTTAATTTGCTGAGAAACAAATAATTATTAAACGTTACACTAATAGAATCATATATGATATTGTATTTGATCAATTTAATTTGAAATTGTTAAAAAATAAAGGGAAAAAAAAATATCCATGTACAGGCCCAAGTACCTAGAAAAGTGAATAAAGTTTTGTTTGATTGGATGTCACTCACCAATGTTTATAATCTATATTGTGCAAAAATCAAAACTATGACTACCATATATAGAAAGCTCATTTCAATTATACCTTTTACACATTACTGATTATGGACAAGCAATTCTCTTCTAAAGCTTTTAGCAGTGGATGAAAGTGTGGAAACTTAAGAAGAATTTGAGGATTTTGGGGAAAGCTTAATTAAAGGGAAAAAGTTGAACAAACAAGAGACAGGAAGTACTTACTTGTCAGTTACCGTTGTGTGTATTTGAAGAGGTGAATTGTGTGACTTGCTTTCACTAGCTTCTCGCCAAATACCACAGTACGCAGTCCTCATCAACTTATAGTATAAGCAAGAGCTTTGTTTATGAGTAGGAAGGCAAAAATAAAAAATAAAAAAAATAAATTAATTTTTTGAAATAATTATTAGGATATATAAGTACATGTTTATTATAATTTTGTGAATTTCTAATTCATTTTGATATTTGGTATATAAAACTCCGCTGTGTCTTTATGAGAAAAATGTAAGCAACAACTCCATCGTTCGTGTCAATGATTAATGTCTTATATTTTGCTCACAATTGGTCCCAATAAACCAAAAAATAAGGATAGTTACAATATGTTAACTGCGGTGTGAAATTTAATCACTTTATTATGAATTAATCCTTAAAAAAAATTTAAATTTAAGGTTTGTTGTTGTTATTGTTGTTGTTGTGATATATACATCTCATCACTAATAGCATCATGATTCTTTTCAAATAAATATAATTTGCCTTAGACTTTCTTTCAAAAATTACATATATACAACTCATCACTTATAGGATTATGACACTAAGGTTGGTTTGAGAAATTCCAAATCCAACCTAACCCAACCTATCACATGAGTATAAACCAACTAATCCAATCCAAATGGGTAGAGTCAAGTTGGGACTGTTGGGTCAACAAATTATGCTTAAATGTTTCATACCTTGTAAAGCTTTCATTAACTAAGTAAACATTTCTTTTCAATAAATTACTATAATTTTACAAATTTATCAAAATTGCTCATCAAGATACCAAAATAAATCAAACAAAGAATTAAAATAAGAATAACAAATATATATATATATATATATATATATATATGTGTGTGTGTGTGTGTGTGTGTGTGTGTGAGCATGTGCGCGCATGTTAGGTTGGATTAGGTCAGATGAATTGAGAAAAAAAAAAAATCAAAATCCAGTCCAACATTTGACTCAAAATAAAATTCCAACCCATGAAGAGCCAAACTAAAGCGTCAAGTTGGTGTCATCTAGTTGGTGGGTTGGATACACATCCCTAATTTAAGGGTATGTCATTTCTATTCCTATGGTGTCTCTGCCCTCTTTAACCAAGTTTTCTAAGATCAATTCATAATTTGTACCTGGTCATATCGAAAAGATTCACTTGGCCTAGTGGTTTTCATGATTTCATCTAGCCATATGCGTATACAAAAATTTTCACAACAGTTGAGTTAAAAAGTTTACATTGATCCTTGCTTTGATCCATTACTGAGATCACTCTTTTTACTTACCAATAACAATTTGCCACCTTAACAATTGTAAATTTTTTGTTTGTCTATGTATTTATTGCATTTGCTTATCAATGGCAAATGAGACACAATTCCAACCTAAATCTAGAACCAATACTATATTAGTCAAATGAATCTGATCATATAATCAAAGAGCCACATGATGGTTATTTGAATTAAGTCTAAGGTTACCTTTTGATGCAATTTTAAATTGGGATATTGTAATTTGTCAAACTAATTAATATGGCGGTGCGGTTTAGCTAAGATTATAACTATACTACACCTTACTTTTGCGGTCATATGTGCGGTGTGGTGCGGTTTAGAGTTTAGCCAAAATCATAATTGCACCGCACCTCATTTTTTTTTCTTCATATGTGCAATGCTATGTATAAGATGTGGTTTGAAGTTGGTATTTTTTTTCAAATTTTGGGCACTTCCTACACATCTCAAAACTAATTTTTTCCCTTTTTCTTGGGCCAAGTTTTAAATTATTTAGCTAGTTTTTCTTTATTTTGGGTTGGCTTTTCTAGTCAACACTTGCTAGGGTTATCAATTTTTATTTTTTTATTTTTTGAAAACTAGGGTTATTAAACTATTAATAATATATTTAATATTAAAAATAAATAAATATATTAAGAGGGTGTGGTGCGGTGTAGTGTATTATTACTTGCGATGCGGTGCGGTCATGCTATTTTATGGATGGTTTTGGTGCGATTTTTGCAGTTTGTGCGGTTTATGCTGTTTGGTGAACAACCCTAATGGTGATATAGTTGATGCATTTTGGCTAAGTAGAGAAATTGAAGGACTGGCACATTTTTTATAGGTCACAATACTTTCACAATAAATCATGTGTGATAAGTATTATTTGTTTTAATTTAAATCCATAACTTAAATTACTTTTTTGTCTACAAATAATAACCAATAACAACTTACCACTGAAAAAATTTTGTGAAAATTTTGTGAATATAACATTTCTAAAAAAAAAAAAAAACAGAAAGGATGTGATTAGTGTTTTACTTTAGGTACCATTCAAGATTTCCGGTCCTTGTCAGCTCCTATTTGAAATGTAGACCATAGACGGGGGAGCGGGAAGGCCGAAGAAAGAAAAGTCACCGAATCTAGGCGCATTTTCTTACCACACCCCCACGCACCCAAAAAAAAAAAAAAAAAAAACTCTCTATTACTTTACGTAAATTTGACTAAGATACATAAAATACCAATGCATCCTTAAGAACTGACTATGACCTTTATTCCTCATGAAAACCCTCCAATTCAAATGGATACATGTGATGGAACATGGTTCTTTTAATTTTTTTACATTGCTACCTTTTGTTATTAAATAAATACTAGTACTATGTAATAGATGTAATAGAGGTTTAAGTGATAGTTTAATAAATGATCATGTTAACAGGTGTCTATAGGGCAATTGTTAATAAATTATAATAGAAATTTTTTATGGGAAATATAAAAAGATGTCAACATAATTAATTATTTTATTATTTTTCCATAAAATGTTTCTAAAAATAGTTCCTAAACCAATGTCCTTAGAGCATTCGTTGATATTTTTTGTGGTGTCTTATGTTTGTGGTTTGAATCTCATGTCCCTCTCCCTCTCTCCCTCTATTTACCTATCTAGAAAAAATATTTTTTAAAAATATTACATAATAGAGCACAATAATTTTTTTTTTTTTTTAGATAAGGCATTGGAATTTATAAGCTCTAGTATGTTATGTTATAGGCTATTAATGATAAAATTAGAAAAAACAAAAAAACAAAAAACAAAAAGGTTAAAAATAATAACTTTTATCATAAATTACTTATGAACTTTAAAAAAAAAAAAGTGAAATACTTATAAAGTAGTATAAAAAGAAATATAATTGGTGTCAAATCAACAACAAATTGAATAATATTTTGAGTAAAGTATTTCAATTTTTTTTAATTTTAATTTGTAAAAATGAACATTTAAGTTTGTAAAATGTTTAGGGAATATAAAACTTATGTACAATTTTTTATGCCTTATACCTTAAATTTCTCAATTCATTCAAGTGGTTGCATTCACCAATGAACAACATTGTTAAATTTAATTTTCCTTAAGAAAGATAATTATAGTTTTGTTATCTTGGCTAATGCAACAACTATGAAATTGAATTCATTTTGCCAATGCTTATAAATAAAAATTTTAGTATCTATAATATCATGCTATCACTATAATTTATATAAACAAAAAATATCGCAAGAATATAAAGCATCATATTTTAGCACGTGTCTTTTAGTGTTTATTATTTTTTCTAAAAAAATTAGGTATGCACTAAATTTTATGCCCAGTAACATGTTTAAGCGGTCAATAGGAGGTGATGAATACTTATCTTCTGCTCATCACTTTCTGTCACTCACAATGAACCATTACAATAAGTTAAAAAGAAAGAACATAAAGTAGGATACATCCATTATTTTGTTAGGTTTTTTTTATTCTCTAATCCCACAAGTTGACTAGTGGTTTTCATGTGGACTAGTTGATCTCAATCAATTTCAATTGGAAGTGATGTTTTGGCTTATATATCAATCATTCATGATGGCCTAGTTTTGGTGGACCCTTTAGCACAAAGTACTTGTCAATGTCACCGAACACATTTTGTACCCTCAACATATAAGAATTAATGATTCTCATTATTCTTCCTCTCGTCCTAAAAAAAAAAAAAAAAAAAAAAGATTCTCATTATAAAATTAAAAGAAGAAAAAGTTTTAAAAAAAGAAAAAGAAAAAAAAAAAGTGCTTGATTGGAGGGCCACTTTTGTTGCATACTTTTTTTGTGTGGTGTGTGAACTAGACACTAGGATGAAGTTTGGCTTTCGCAGCATGTTGGCCTGACGCATATGTGTCGTGTGGCGCGGGCAATCATAATCCATGACGAGAAAGGACTGAAATCAAAGAGTGATAGATATAAAATGATAAGGACTGAGTGTGATAGTATAATATTTTTACCCATGTAGTTTTCAGCGATGGCTGTGGCTTTTGTCCAGTGTTCCGTGATATTAGATTGGTTGCGATTATAATACATGTCTGAAAATAGATACGTTTCATGATTGCAGTGAATTTAGTCCACTAGAGGCACTGGATAGAAGTCGTGCCCTCCAATAATTCCGAATGATCTTAACACAGATTAATAAATCATTTAAAAAGAATTATTTTGAAAAAATAAAATATAAATATATTTGATTTTTTAAACAACCTTTTCAATTCTTTATATAAAAAAAAATGTCTTAGAAAAAATGACTAATAGATGCTCTAAAATCACTTATTAATCGGACTCTACAAAAAAAAGAAAGTTTGTTTAGATTTTAGAGTGAGTTTGAAAACAATTTATTTATGATAGGCCACCTAACCCAATATGCTGCAATTGCTGTATATTGGTATGCAACAAATCCTCCCCCTTTATGATAATTTATTTACATAGTATTTATAAAAGAGATATAGTCTATTGTAACTTCTATGTTAAATGTATGATAAAAAATTAAATATGTTAGCTTATTTTTTTATTAAAAAATAATTATTTATAAAAAATTTGAGGAAAAAAAAAAAGGAAAAAAGCATTGCCCAAAAATTCTCTTAAAAAAAATTAATTTATTTGTTTATTTGGTAAGAAGTGAGGCAAAATTGAATTTAAGCAAAAATATGTTGCCAAACAAACTTAGACAATTACACTTTATTATTATCTTGTTAGGTATCAATTGATTTGATTTGATTTGATTTGATTTTTCTTTACTTTTGGTGGGGGGGGGGGGGTTGTGTAAACGAAAGTGGATCCCAAATCCTTAATATTTTGATATATAGAGAAATTTTGATAATTATATATTTTTGTTGTAGAATTTCAAATGGAGTAGTTATTTTGGTTGAAGCAAATTATCATTTTTTAACAATTTTTAAAATGATTTAATTAGTGATATCTTAAAAAATTAAAAGAAAAAAAAAATTACTATGTCGTTAAAAGAATGGTTTGTCATGCTCATATTGAGCTACATGACATATTGACATAAACATAAATGGTAAAACATAATTTTATTAAATATTATATATGTGGTAAATATGTGATATGATTTGAGAAAATTTTCAGTAATTAAAACCACTGCATTTTCCAATTTAAGTATCTAATTCCCAATGTCTGAAGTTGTATAAATCAAGGAAGTCCAATAATATTTTTCTTTTATTCTTTTGATGGGACAATAATATAAATTGTTCTTGAATCTTGATGAAGTAGATAAGATAACAAGGAGCAATTGTTTTCAATATGACAATTTCTTCGAACCACGAAAGGTGAACAAATGAAATTTGTGATGTGATTTAACAAAATAAAAATTTTAATATACCAAATTTGTGTAAACTGTGATTTAATGAAGAGAAAGATTGATTTAAACATGTTGGGATGTTAAGAGAATATTAAAGAGAGAGTAGCTTTTGAATTAAATAAGGCTTTGGAATTTGGAGGCATTAAACTCTAGCCAACATTTCCTTAATAGTCATCTACTAAAAGAATGTTGATTTCCTGCGCGCATCCTTGGTGCGGTGGTCACTTCACAAGTATAAATGCTTGTGGGGTGTTGGGGGTAAGAGCCGGGGTTCAAGTCTCCAGGAGAAAATTTCACACACATATATACTCATGGTCCGTTTGGATTGAGGGAAAGGGAGGGGAAGTAGAGTAAAGTAAAATAAATTTAACACAAAATTAGTTTATTTTTAGCCAACACTACTCTACTCCCCTTCACTCTCCCTCCTTCCCCTTCCATCCAAACAAGCCATTAGATCAGGCTAGTGTATAAATTTTATCTTGTATAAAAAAAAAATTTTGTTGATTTAAATTCGTTTTCATGTTAATTTGTACGTAAACTCTTGCTTTAAGTCACATCAACAATTAGTCGATTTCTCTATATAGTAGTTCTTCATTAAATTTGAGATTATAATTTATAGAATTCAATCAAAATGTTTAATTCACATAAAAAACGTACTACGTACAAACTACAAAGAACAAACACAACACATTAAATTTTTTTTTTCCTCCAAGATTCTTCGTTGAGTCCAAACAACATTATTGGATGCACAGTAAATTAATTAGAGCTTGACTAGTGAGCAGTGACTAGTGAGAAGAGGAAGATTGATCATTGAGGATTCGTAATGGCAATAAATTCCTTACAAGGTTACCGTCAATGTCATATTTTTATAATAAAAAAATGATAGGTTAAATTTATTTTCAACCTCAACTATTGTCGATGAAACCAAATTAAAAAGAAAAAAAGAACTTTTTAAAACCCTAAATCACTAACTTCCTCACTTACTTCTATAGAAAATTTTCTATTGAAAAAGTCCAATTAAGCCACATAAACATATTTTTATTGCTCCTCAAAAAAAAAAAAAAAAAAAAAAAGTTCATATGATCAAAATTTTTAAAACTCTTTCTTCTATTTCCTTTTTTTTTTTTTTCCAATTCCATTTACAGCCTCTTTCTCTCATGTGTATGTGCACCATTGATTGGCTTCATTGAGAATTCATCAATTTTGTTGGAGTTTGCATCGTTTAATTGTTATGTCAACATTTGATTGGCCTAGCAATCATAGATTATAGGGTTACTTGGAGTTTGCATCGTTTAATTGTTATGTCAACATTTCATTGACCCAGCTATCATAGATATATTATAGGGTTGGCAAATAATCACTACAAAAAAAGGGGTCTATAACTGCGTTTCCAAACTTGGCCTAAATAGCGCAGCAATAGGCCTATAGTTGCGTTTTTGTAATCACGGCTACAACCCAGCTTTGAGCTACGTTTATAACCGCAGCTAAGGCTTTGGACCTATAGCCGCATTTTAAAAATGCGGCTATAGACCCGCTTTGAGTTACATTTAAAACCGCAGTTACAAGCCAGACCTATAGCTGCATTTGTAAAAATACACGGCTATAGACCCACTTTTAGCTACATTGGGAGAAACTATAGCCACGTTTTAAAATGCAGCTATAGGTTTTTTTTTTTTTTTCTCCTGCTATCACAACTTAGGATATCTTTACATCCCAACATCACAAGTTCCCAACAACAAATCACAAGTTCCCAACACAAAATTGCCAACAGATATATACAAGATTTTGTACATCACAAAAAATATACAAGAAGGGTTTTTTTACATTCTAAACTGCCCTTAAACAACCACAGCCAGCAAGCAGCAACATCACTAACCTTGTGTTAACAAAAATATATATTACAAACGTTTGTTCATGTCTATTCACAAAAAACTTTACAACATGATTAGAGTGTCCACCAGGTTGTGAGGCCTCAAGAGTTTCCTTGGCGAACGGAAACGCTTTCTTGTCCACTTCATGGTAGAACTGCACAAATTATTCTTTGTCAAGTTAAATTTGCCAAATTTTTGCTTGCAATACATAATATTGTAAACATGAATTCAAAATTGTAATTCAGCAATGCTTATGATAGGTGCAAGACTACGTACCTAGATAATTAGATATAGGGAGAGCTCATTTGGATTAAAAAAAACAATACAAAGAAAATATAAGCAATGATCAATCTCTGCCATATCAGTTATGTTGTTTTCATCAACTTAGTCAATTTATCAAAGTTAAAACTTAGAGAGAAGAAAAAAATCTAGTCAAAACTTCCAATTCAATCAAGTTCAGCAATACATTATTGACATTGATAATGAGAGCTATTGTTTTTTTTTTTTCCTTTACATTACGTATTTTGCATGTAAAGGAACTATGTTCTTCATGTTTTAGGTGACAAATAAGAATGCGATACTGTAGAATAGTCACTATATCATAGACCTTTGAAATGCGTCTTGAATCAACTTATATTACAATAATATAATTGCATTATGAGATTTTATAACATATTCACCAGTAGAAAGTTTTCTTTTCTCCTGTACTGACTATTGAGGTTCATAGTTTATCCATCATAGCATGGTATGTATATATGTAGGCTACTGTTTTCAAAGAAATTTTTAGAGAAATTTTGTTTTACCTTAGGATTCACAGTTTCATTCCCATCATTCCCATGTAGCATTGCCACCCTAAAATATATTAAATGCATCGTATTAATATCACATAACAATGCATTGCAAAAAGTAGTGTTTCGCTAAATAACATGTGTTTGCTACTTGAGAAGGACCTATATTACGCATCCCCTGGCTAAGTTGGTCAAACATGTGTCTCATCGACGTCATCATTTCGGCCATTTGGGCTTGGTGTCTTGCCTCAGATTAAGCTAGTTCCTCCCTATGCCTCGCCTTAGATTGAGCTACTTCCTCCCTATGCTTCGCTAGTTCTTCCCTAGATTGAGCTAGTTCCTCCCTAAGCTCTTCATGACTCGTCTCCAACTTTGACATCCTTTGGTGAGTTTTGCTTGATGATGGAGTCGAGGTAAACTGTGAATAGTTTGTGGCACTTGTTCCTGATGGGGTGATTCCAAAACCTACCTCGCGTACACGTCCTGGGCGCTCTGGACGACCCATCACCTGAGCATACGCATCGTCTTTGGACCAGAGGATTCCATTACCAACCTCTCCTTGAAGTCGTATGCCCTGTTCATTCAAAAGTGTTGCCATCTTATCCTGTTTTCCCACAATAACCAAACAACATATTACCCACCATAATCAATACAAACACAAATACACTAAAATTCAATTCGATCAAATTGTACTTACCATGCTTTCTTGCGCACGGGTACTGACAACAATCCCATCTTTTTGGTCTTGTATACTTGTTGGTATACATCTGCGCGCTTGACTGCCGCCCCTTTAGCTTTCGCCTACATGATGAACAAAATTCATACAATAAACACTAAGGCGTTCATGTTGTTATGCCACAATAAACAGTAGGGCGTTCATGTTGTTAAATGAAGAAATTAAAAATAAAAATGACATGGGGAGTTAGAAAATATGCATCATAGACTTTCTATAATGACACTTTATTTGAGTTAAACAGAGATCCAAAAGGCCAAAATGTAAGTTTATATAAATGTAAAGGATCATGCAAAACCCATAGAAAATGGATCAAGATAAGATTGAGATGCCCATTTTGCACACAAATTTGTCAAAAATTACCCATGGGTGATCTAAAATGTTGGGACTTAGTAAACTAGGCATGTTTCTCTATGATTTGCAACAAAAAGTTATGTTCGATACTCACCAGATTGTTGGAAAATATGTGCTCCAAGGATGACAAAAAATAAACATTGAAAACTTCCCATTTGAATCACCCCACTTCTCAATTGCTAAGGAACATTTTTTTTTCTTTTTATCATAGCACAAAATGACCCAAAGTCGGTACATTTAGAAAGTACATTACACAAACTTCCCATTTGTATCAAGAACAAGCAAAATGGTGTTCGTGAACTACATACTAACCAAGTGTGCAAAATTTGTACCTCAAAACTAAAAAGAAAAAAAAAGAAAAAGAAAAAAAAAAGAACAAAAAAAAGAGAGCAAAAACTCAAAATAAGACTAACAAAATTTGGACCCAATGCACATGCTCACAGATTCGTTGTGCTTTGGCGTTGATGCTCATGGTATGTAAGAGAAAATTTGTTATTCCTATTCCATAAAATGAACTCCCAAATTCTCTCCCAAATCAATTCAGAAAATTTTCAAATAAATAATCCTTCATCAATTCCAAAGCTTCCCCTTAGTTTTAAATCCTATTCTATAAATCCCTTTTAATTTCATTGTTTTTATGCTTCTAGTCGCTATAATGAATAGCAAGCTTTTGTGTGATTGCCATTTAATCATGTTTGGGTGATTTTGAATATTTATAGACATGCATAATTAGGCTGGGATCATGATAGGAATGGAAATTACTCCCCTTAAGTGGTTGCTTAATATCTATATATTAAGAGGATTAACAAAGTCATCTCTATATATTAAAAGGATGCATAAAGTTATTTATTGCGTTTTTTACTTACAAAAATACCTATAATTTAACTAACTTATCCTTATTCCTAAAACATATGAAATGAGGTTAACTTGGTAAATAGGAAAACAAAATATCAAAAACATCATGTAGGCATTCATGAATTCTAAGTTTGTTTCTTACCATTTCATCAAAAATTTGAGCAAGACTTTTGGCCCCAGACCTTGCTATGTCTCCCTGCTTACCTCGACTCTCCTTGTCTTTGTTACTTAATGTCTGCAATCACATTACCGTCAAAAATAAAAATAAAAACAAAACATCAAAATGTAAATATAAAAAATAATAAAAATTGAAAAACAAAAACTTTGAAAACGTAATAATTAAAATAAATTACATGTCTTTCACGCTCTCGAGCTCATTCCAAATACTCTTCCTGATCAAAATTCCTTCTAGTGTTATCAACCCCAACAACCTACACCAACAATCCCAAACAACAATTAATCGAGCCAGTTAAGTTATTTTATTTCAAAGATGAAATTTGAAAAATTTCATAATTTTTAAAAACTTAAAGTTGGGGAGATTAAGAGTGCTTCGAGAGATTGAGAGAGAGGTTGTTTTGTTCCTGCAAGAAAACAATAAAATATCAAAATCCCATGAAGCGTCCCTCAAAAACTCCATTTAAACCCAAAATTGAAACCCAAAATCGAAACCCTAAACCAAAAATGGGAACCCTAAAACACAAATCAAAACAAACAATTTAAAAAACTTACAGTTAGTCGGCCTTGTGAGAGTGTCTTGAGTGAGATTGAGAGTTCAAGATAGAGAGAGGGAGAGACCCAAGGCAGCGCCGGTGATGGAGGACTAGGCTTTGTCAGCGCCGATTCTTCTCTATCGACAAATGCCTGCAAACCCATATCAAAATCAGTGAATCAAACAAGTTGATATCTTATTGCATACAGAGACAGTGCAAAGAGTGTGTGTGTGTGTGTGTGTGTGTGTGTGTTACCAGTTCCAGATTCTGTCCTTGAAAGGGTCAGACTTTTTGTAAGAACTTCTCCTCAATTCTCGATTTTGGAAGAGAATCAATCGAGGAGAAGGGAACGGAGAGGAGGGAAGAGTGGAGGGAGGAAGGGGATTCGGAGAGGGTGGAAGTGAGGGAAGGAGGGGAGTGTGTTGGATCAAGAGGTAGCTTGAGATCGTTGAGAGTGGTCTGAGAGTGTTTTGTAATTTAGGGTTTTTTTCAATTGTGTGGAGTTTCCAGATTTTTTTATTATTATTTATTTATACTAAAAGTTGAAGCTGCGTTTAACCAAACGCAGCTCCAAACGTGGTTAAGCTGCGTTTAATCAAACGCAGCTCTAAGCATCTTTTAAGCTACATTTATTAAACGTAGCTCCAGAGATATTGGGAAAAAAAAAAAAAAAAAAAAAAACACTCGGATTGGTTTGTAGCCGCGTTTTTAAAAACACGGCTTAAGTCCTAGGGAGCTAAACGCAGCCTCACGGCTACAAAACGCGGCTTTAGAGCTGGTCTATAGCCGCGTTCTTCATAAACGAGGCTCAAAGTTTCACTTGTAGCCGCGTTTTTTAAAAACACGGCTTAGAAATGCATTTTTTTGTAGTGAATAGACACATCAACACCAGATATAGGTGGAAGGGTTCAAATCAAAATGCTATATAACATTAGGGATACTTATCACAATCTTTAAACTTATAAAAAAAAAGAGTTAAAATGACTCCAAATTTTAAAAGTATAAATTACAATTTAGTCAAAATTGATTATCAAAACTCACTTTCCCTCTTTCCCTTTACACTTTTTTTTTCCTTGCAAATATTATTAATATAACAAATTACTCTTCATAAAGTTGCCTTTTGAGTGCTTGCAAGTTATGTACTTAACTAGTCACTAACCCATGCGATGCACATGAAATTTTTAGTAACTATAAGATTTTAGCAAATCAAATGCCTTAAAATTTGAAAATCTTAAAGAACTTACATTAGCACTCATCAATTTGTTTACAAAGCCAATGCTAAATAGATCTACCAATTGCATTCTCATATCCTCTGTCATTTGCAAGGTGAAAGGACTCTTTTGATTACAGTTTGCATCCTTCTATCCTTCAAAAGCTTTAAGAAGTGCCATGTAGTCACTGCATAAGAATGTGTATAAGGTTATACAAAATTTTGTCATTATAATCAACATCCTAAAGCTAATATCCAATCCAAAAATGTGTAACCAATGTTACATATTATAACAAAAACTCAAAGAGACAACAAAAACAGTCGTAGGTATATAAGATATATAAGAGAGAGAATCAAATCAAACATGTATTTCTATTTTTGCTTACTTTGAGATTGAATTTCAAGACTGAAACTTAAAATCTAGAATTCCAACAACAAAGGCACAGAAAAACCTCTCTATCTAACAGATCAAAAAACTGTATAGAAAAGTACCAACTTTGCTTTGAAAGAAGATCACAAAGACATCACAATAAAGAATGAGATGGAATATACTCTTTTAGCCTACCATGCTTCCAATCAACTAGTCTTCTTTTCCACTCTCCCAACCACAAAATCCAATGCTAACTTTGCATTCAGAGGAACTTATAATAATAATAATAATAATAATAATAATAATAATAATAAAGCAAACAACAAAAATGAAACTATTCATCCTTTTCATCTAATATGTAACTTGATAGATGGTCTTAGGCACTTTTTGCACATAGATTCTTTAAATTGTATATCAAATTAGAAGAAAGAAATTACATGTAATATATATATATATATATATTGTAGCAATCATCATTGTGGGAGCAAGATTTCTAAATATGTGTGTATATATATATATATATATATATATATATATATATATATAATTTGCTCATGCGAATTCTAGCTTTAAAACATTCAAGTTAAGTCTGTAAAAATCAAACTCCAGAAGAAACAACAATGCAATTGTTTATAGGTAAAGCACACATATAATCAACACGATCATTAAAACAGAGTAAAATTCAACCAACCTTCATGACTCTTTTACAATTTTATTTGGATTAATTGTGTGTCTCAATAGCATACCAATGGAATTATTAATTACTTAAAATTAAAAAAAAAAAATTCAAATTGAGTTTCATGAGTTCTTTAAATGTAAACAGAACACTACAATATTTAGAAATTAGATGTACATAGACAAATAGTTAACCCTATACTAAAAAAAAGTCAAAAATTTAGTATAGAGGCAAACGAATACCATACCTTTAACCTTGATTCGAATGGAGGAAAATACTGAAGAGAAGGCAATAAAAAAAACAGAAATTAATCAGGAATATTAAATCTAAATAAAAGTGAATGGAAGAGCAAAAATTAAGAATAAAACCTGCTTTAAAATAGCAAACGAATGTACAAAGAATTAAATCTATTGCTATTTGGTATTCATTGAAATCTGCTGTTTTAAATCTATTGCAGAGAAGGAACAACACAAATGTACAAAGAATTATAAACTGAACAACCGTGAATTGGTTTGGTGCACAGAAAATATATATAATATTAAAAAAATAAAATAAACATTATCGCAAAAACTATTTATAAGATAATGGTTATAGAGTCCTAATTAAATTTGTTTATAGTTACAGATTTCTAAACAAATTTGACAAATTTGATTAAAAAAGACATGAACTTGTACAGAAGAAGTAGAAGGTTTGGAAAAAAAAAGGGGGACTGAAGAAGGCTGACGTTTTAGGTGCCCAAATAATTATTCAATCAAACAAATGATTAAGCTATGCTAAATCAGATGTGCTAAAAAATTTAGATAGCAAAATAATGCAAAACTTGAAGGTAAAGCAAAACATGTAGGATTGTTGTCAGATTTTGAAGGTTGGGAGGCTCTTCAATACATCTCCACTTTCTTACAAAACCTGTAGAATTTGAATTTCTATGAGTGTTTCCTTGACTTCAACAAAAAAGAATAGAGAGAAAAAGGGGTTAGGAATTGAAATCATTAAATTGACAAAAAAAAAACCTAATTAAAGATGAAATCCTTAAATTGACAAAAAAAACCTAATTAAAGACAATAGGAAAAGAGTTTATTCATAGATTAATTGAGAGATACCGAGAGAGAATGCTCTGATATGGAGGCTGGGTCGGAGATTGAAAACGTTGGCTCCCATGGTTGTGCCCTTACAAGCTTTCTATGAAATAGCTTGGATCTGCGTTTGAGAGAGTGTATAGGTTTTGCGTTTGGTGAGTAATGTCGAAAGGAGGGGTGCTGGGTTTAGTTTTGTCGAGAGGAGAGGTTCTGCCTTGCGTGTTTTGGTTTCAGAGGGTTTTGGTTTCAAAATTATATTGGGGAAGAGTATTTGGTTTATGAAAAGAGAATATATATATTTAACAAAAAAGAAATAAATAAGATTTAAAAATTAAAAATTTATGACGTTTTTTTTTTTTGGTTTTATTATTATTTTTTTAATATTGTGCTGACGTTGAAAATTGTGAGAGTTTCAAAAATTTCCGTTATATATATATATATATATATATATATATATATATATAGATTAATAATAACAGAATGCAAAAGTCTTT
Source organism: Quercus agrifolia (assembly GCA_029955455.1). Lineage (NCBI taxonomy): Eukaryota > Viridiplantae > Streptophyta > Magnoliopsida > Fagales > Fagaceae > Quercus > Quercus agrifolia. The sequence goes on along the minus strand of JARQAD010000003.1, from coordinate 59,434,438 downwards.
TTTTATTTGGATAAAATGATGAAGTATTTGGAGTTTGATTAAGTTTTTATAAAGTTTGAATAATATTAATATAACAATACTTTTTATAAAGCTTCCTTTTAAAAATTTATTTTTTCCGGGTTTGGGGTGATAATTATTTTCCAAATCTTTTGGTGGGCAACCATTAAGTAGAAACTTTTGGCAGCCTTCTCACAAAGTTGCACCTTTGCTCCAATTTACTATGCAAATGCAAATTGGCCTGATTCCAGTTTAACTGGAATAAAGCTAGCGAGGTTTGTGACTTTAGCCACCAAGGAAGAAAAAAAAACAAAGTTGATTGATACATCTCACTACAATAAAATGTATTTTTAGTGACGAAAATTTTCGTCACTAAAAGTCCAATATTTCGTCGCCTAGTACATTTAGTGACGAATTCTTCTTTTTAGTGACAAAATTCGTTTTGTCGCTATAGCCCCGTTGCTAAAAGTATTAGCGACAAAAACTTTCAAGAAATTTCGTTGCTAAAGATCCAAGCTATTTTAAAATAAAAACACTTTTAACAACAAAATTATTTCGCCGCTAAATGTTTTCCTTGTTAAAAATACTATTCAGCGAGGAAACTATTTCGTTGCTACATGTACCTTATTTTATTAGATAATTTATATATATATATATATATATATATATATATATATATATCTCAAGAACTTATGTTTAATTCCCTTTCGGTGTGGCGCGTTGATAGGAATTTCAGAGCTGGTCACACTTGTGAGTTTAGGAGTTGTCGGGTTTGAGTCGTGCGTTTCGTAAAAATGCTGTGACAATGTGGATAGCCCTAACGTGCCCAGGAATTCCCCATGCCATTAATAGCTGGTTTAAGTGAGTCGGGTTAATGATCACATGTGTAAAGCCCTTTTTATTTCATATAAAAAAAAAAAAACTTATGTTTAATTCTTGAGCAGCAATCATGATATGAAACGGTGCTAATTGGTACTTGAAATGTTTTATTGTCTTAGCCAAATTGAAATGGTTTAATTTTTTTGGTATGATATTTGTACTTTGCTTTCAACAAATCTAGAGGGATGTGGTTACCGAATACAAATCCTCTATACTATATTTTATGTTCCATCAACACAATTTGTCATGTATTCATTTAGTTTTCCTTAAAAAACAGCCAAAGTTTAAAATGGAAAAAAAATAAGCACAACAAGTTGTGATTGGTTGAACATAAAGTAGAACACAAAATATGGTACAAAGAATTTGCATTCGCTATTGCCACATTAAATATATAAATTGCAAAAAAAAAAAAAACTCCGTATGACAATTTTGTATTTTTTTTTCTTATATATATATAAAGGGGGGTTTAAAACTAGGTTCTCTTTATGGGACAAATGAGCCACAAAACTCTTAGTAGTTCTGTTTGATTTATAATGTCATTTATTCAATCTTAAACCATTATATAACAATTTTATTTTCTTTCAATAAGGTTCGCGTTAGGTTTTAACATCTTTTATCTTCCCTAAAACTGAATATTTTAAGTTTCGAATGAACTTAAACCTCAAAAAAAAAAAAAAAGGAAAAAAAAAGAAAAAAGAAAAGAAAAAAAAAGGGTAAGTTAAACGAGAATAAATCTGTGATGAAGAGATATAGATTGGAACCATTTGTGGAAAAGAGGGTCATCCCCTAAAATTTAAATTTTTTAAAAGTTTGAGTTTCTTTGTTTTGTTTTTACTTATTATGTTTCAAAATTTCCATTTTTTTTTACTCAAAAAAAAAAAATTCATTTTAATCATTCATGTTTGATTATGTTTTCATATTGGTGATTCCATCCATTTTCGTAAGCCACATCTACTATATAATGTTAGTGAACGATATGGTCAATTTGAAAATAGAATCAAACATGAATAGTCGAAATGAAAATTACAAAATGTAATGACCAAAATAAAAATAATCTCAAACTTTAAGGGCTAAAGTGTACTTTAGGGGAAGGGGAAAATAAAAACTTGGTTTCAAGATTTAAAAGTTGACCTAAAGAATTTAAAAAGGAAATAGTCTCTGGCTCTTTCTTATGGATAATGGCCTCTAAAAAAAACGTTTTTCCTTAACAAATTTCTAAGAACCAATAATACAATTTGTTTGGCCTTTTTTCATACTCAAATTACTATGAATTTGGATTTAAACAAATATATAAATTATTTGTTTTTGTAAAAAAAAAAAAAAAAACGTTTTTACTTAACATGTTCCTATGTACCATTAATACAATTTGTTTGGCCTTTTTTCGTACTCAAATTACTATGCATTTGGATTTAAAAAAAAAAAATTGTTTCGTAAAAAACACTTTGGATGTTTGCTATTTAAGTTAAAACTTAAAAGTTGAGGACTTGGGATTTTGAGTGCTACCGTGCTGCTGTTTGGCTTAGCCTAAACGATCTGTTTGAGTTTATATATATGGCTTTTATTTTACTTGCCAACATAGAAAAATGTTGGACATATTATAGAATAAAATGCTAGGCAATTAAGGTTGAGTAGTTACAAACTTTTGTTTTTGTATTTTTTTATTTACTTGGCACAAATAAATTTTTTTTGTTTTTTATTTTTATTTAGAATAGCATTTGACATATTATGTGGTAATATAAAAATATAAATTTTATTTGATTCGTATATGATGGACAAAATAACTATATATAATATTCTTTTTTCCTTAGTAATATGTATTGGTAAAATCATATTTTGCAATTAAATGAAAGATGATTTTTAACAGACTTTTTTTTTTTTTTTTTAAACTTTGAAAATGAAATAAAAAATAAATTATTTTGTATATATTTCTTTTGTTTTTATTTTATGAATACTGAATATATAGGTGTAATTTTGTATTTTTATGCATTAATTTAATTTTGAATTTCAATATATATATATATATATATATATTTTATATTATTGAATGAAAAACATTTGTTTTTGGCTCATATATACTTATTCTTGGAACCCCAAATCTTGATTTAGTCAGCATAGAGAACTCTCTAAATTTTTGTGTTACCTTCTAGCAAAACTCGGTTTTTACAGTACTAGTATAAACATATATAGGATCCTATGTCCTGCAGGATTTAGGACTAGTTCAAGGTTTCAACTTTCAAGCCATCGAAGTTAAGGTCTTAGTGAACTTTCTAAAATGCAATATGTAAATTACTTCTTTTATATATATATATATATATATATATATTGTAAAGGAAAATAATAAGTGAAAATTGTAGTAGTATTAATTAAGATAAATTTACCCCATTTTTCATTTTCTCCATAATATATATAAAAGAAAGTTGATTGATCTTATAGTCTATATAATTAACTATCTATATATGGCTATGCCATTGCCATATCTTGAGGGTTTTAAAATTTTTTGCGTAGGAATTGCAACTTATTTACGTAGCAGTATTTCAAAGAATAATATGTCTACGCATCCATTAAAAAAAGAAAAATTCTTTTGACAAGACACCATATTATGATATAATGTACTTAATTTAAGGTGGCTATGATGGTATATAAATAATTGTAATCATTGTCTCATTGATAACTTATTTCATGAATTATATTGTCGTCTTGGGATTTTCACAGATTGACTGGTAGGACGTACCGACATACCACACATGTGGAATTTTATCACTCCACGTATGAGAGAGACACAGAGAGATAGAGAGTAATTCAGTGCATTTGAGAAAAAAATAAGTTGGATTTGGAATTATTGAAGTTAGTCACTGCATGCGAAAATATATACATAGATGGGATAGGACTTGGCGGTAGGAGACGAGATTGTCATATGCAAATCTTTCAATTTGGAAGAAATTTTTTTTTGTTTTTTGTTTTTTCTTCTTTTTTTTTTTTTCAAAAACCAGGTTATGCACGGATAAGGATATTGCATGTTGCCAAAAGAGTATTGGTTACTTGTTTTTTTGTATGAAAAAAAATAAATAAATAAATAAGAGAGGAAGAGGAATTTAAATCCAAGTCTATAAGGTCGAGAGAATAAATAAATTATTGAACTCATGGTGGAGCTACATAGAAACCATTTGAATGACGAAAGCATGTGATAAGCTAAGGTCGCTCTGTTATGCTAGGGCTCTGTGGTGCATATGACATAAAATTTGGGTGTTAATTATGCCTTGTGACACCGGAGGCCATGGTTTTACAAAAATTTCGATTTTTTTTTTCATTCCCTTTACTGCTATAGGTAAATTTACAAGTGATTTTTAGGAGCAACTATACTTGGTCCCCTCAAAATATATATGTTTAAATTTTATATTGTTACTAGTATAAGAAAATATATAAATAATTCTCTAACAAATTAAGTCATAATCCTCTAAAAATATAATAATGCTTCTCAAATTTTGATTCATTTTTTATCCTCGAAAGAAAAAAAAATTTTGATTTATTTTTTATTATTTTATTTAGTTTTCAATTATTTTGATCAAATCTCCATAACTCAGGATTGATTTAATCACAATCTTGTTATAAACAAAGTCTTTTACATAATATTTACTTGGCTTCTAAATCGTTGATTACATGACATGTGATTTGCCACAAAAAAAAAGATTTATATACTTTTTTTCACACGTTAAAGAAAACATAAAATATAAAAAGATTTTATTTTAAAGGTAAAAGATAATGATGTGATTTTTTATTATTAAGCTTCCATTAAACCACATATATAGTTATTGGCTTATAAGTCTTAAATTCCAATGATTATATTCCAAGAGCAAAGCATAAAAGTGATATGATTAAAGCAAATACTAAATCATATGTTTCTTATTAAAACAATAGTAACGCATGGGGTGGTTAGAAAATAGACAAAATTAGAGGGATATATGCGCCTACATACATTTTACTTTTTTAAATTTATTAATTATAACTAATTAGATTTTTTATTCCTAAGCTTACATCACACCACATAGTTTTTTTTTTTTTTTTGGGATAAGCATTACACCACATATTTATTCACATATTTATTGGCTTATAAGTCTTGAATTCCAATGATTATATTCCAAGAGCAAAGGATAAAGGTGATATGATTAAAGCAAATCCTAAGTCATACATGTTTCTTATATCAAAACAATAGTAACGCATTGAGTGATTAGAAAATAGATAAAATTAGAGGGATATATGCGCCTACATACACTAATATTACTATTTTCGTATGTGTTCTAATAAGTATTACTGTTTAATCAAAATTAAAAAAATAGGGATATTTATTCTACATTGGTTGTGTGTGTTTAGTGTCCGCAGTTTATAACTCCAGTCTACAATTACAAAGGTTAGACCCTTTTGTAGTTGTATTCTGGTTATGTAATGTATTATAAACCCGATTTAAAACACTAATATTACTATTTTCGTGTGTGTTTTAATAAGTATTACTGTTTATTAAAAAAAAAATGATGTTTATCCCACATTGGTTGTGTATGTCTAATATCCGTTGTTTATAACCCAAGTCTACAAAAGGGTCTAACCTTTATAGTTGTACTTTGGTTATGTAATATATTATAAACCCAGTTTAAAACATTAATATTACTATTTTCGTGTGTGTTCTAATAAGTATTACTGTTTACTAAAAAAAACATTTTAAAATTTATTGCAACAAATTAAATGTTATAAGTATAAGAATGTAGATTGTAATCATTTTAATTAAAAGAGCATTAGTTAAAAAAAAATTAATTTTGATAATATTCATCTTGTACTTTAAAAAAAAAAAAAAAAAACTTCTTCCTTTAGATATAGAATATATCAAATCAGTTCATAATAGTCACATACATATATATAATATTTTATATCGATAAAAGTAGGGCTAACTAGTAACCACGACACCACTAAATAGCATTGTTTGTCTTTGTCATAGCCACCTTGAGTGGGTGTCAGAATCTTGAGCACTTTGTTTGGAACATAATATTAAGATTTATTTATGGTGATATTGCTATCTACACGTCCTATATATGTTTCTGCTGCATGATCCTCTATCTTTTGGATTGGTAAGGCAGATATAAGAAATAATTAATGGTTCTTCAATCCATTGCAAAAGCCTTTTGTTTTCACTTTTCTCTTCTTTTCTAGACCACAGGCATATCTTTAAATAAACAAACCATAATTTCTAATTTTAATTGTTGAATAAAAGATTTGAGATTTAATCCCTGCTTACACCAAAAATAGATTGGTGTTTTGGTCTATGGCGTCCTCTCTTTTGATGATAGGCTCTTTATTATCAAAAAAGCAGACGCTATAAATTGAAACTCTCAAAAAAAAAAAAAAAAAAACTTTGGTGCATGGTCGAATTTGATTCTGCACCCAATACAACCATTCAAGAATATGACATACAATTTTTAAAAACAAAAGAATATATCATTTTGAAAGTCACCATTTAATAAATAAATTAAAAAAAAACCACCATAAAAAAAAAAACCCCAAACCCACTGTTTGTTTTAAAAAACATGTTGAGAAAAAAAAAAATCAACAAGTAATGTTAACACACAATAGTAGGGGTAATTTTGGAATTTTATCAAGACTCCTCTCCTTTCCTATTTTCAAAATCTCTCAAAATGGGAGAGATAAAATTTTGGTAGGTTCAGGAGAAAACATCTGGACTCGCCAAAATTCTCTCCCAACCAAACAATCCTCTCTTATTTTCTTTCAAATTTTCTTCAAATCTCTTTTTTTTTTTTCAGCCTTTCTAAAATCACCCCAAGGGTCTTAATTTTTATATTATTTCCATTCTATTCGAGCAAAAAATAAGCTTGTGACCACATAATTATCTTAGGTGATGGCTGGCATGACTTTTTGTTCCAAAACACGATGTAAGACAAAATATGATCAACGTTTATTTTATTAATTAAATTTTAATATTTTTATGTAATCATTTTTAGAAATTAAAATCTGTGGGAATTTTTTATATATTTATTTTTAGTTGTTTTTCTATTATATTAAATCAATATAGCTTTTTTAATCCTTTTAACTGGAACATTTTAATTTCTAAATGTAACAAAACTATATTTAATAGTCTAAAAATTAATTTATAACTCCATAATTTTAAAAAGATATACTTTTGTACTCAGTTATCTATTTTATATATATATATATATATATATTTTTTATTCACACTACTTTCCAAGATCTATGGCAAACCATTTAAAGTACATTCTTTGCCAACTCTATTAGCACATAAAAAAAATATTAATTATTGTAATGAAACAACATATCATCATACACGATTCTCAACCAAAAAAAAATTATATCATCATACATGCTAAATAATGCACAAATAACTTCACTCTTTTCGTGTAGCGATCATATCAAACATCAATTAAGATATATATAGTTATATCATTTTGATTTGACAACATAACTTTTATTTATTTCATAGATTATATAAGCTTTTGTTGGGGGTTTATAAGAAATAGAATGTAATAGAATAAAATATATTTAATTAAGAAAAATAAATAAAATAAAATAATCTTGTTTGAATGTTTTAAAATAAATGAATGGAAATAAATAGAAAGTTAGTAATTTTATTTGAGATTAACATAAAGGGAAATTAATAAAATCATTTTATAACAATATTACTATTAGACCCTTATATTAAAATATAGAGTTGAATATATATGGATATTTAAAAATTTTAGTAAAAAAAACCATTAAATTTAATTTCATTCCATCCAATTTCTTTTAATTTGAGGGGAATGAAAATTTGAAGTTATGAATTGAAGAAATGAAGAGAAATGAGTGTTTTCTCTTGCACGTTCTTTTCACTTCCACTTAAACTCCCAAACGAGAAAATAAATTTCATTCTGTCTACTAAAACTCACAGACAAGAGAAATAACAAATATTCTAATTTTTTTTTTTCCATTTCATTCCAATCCATTTTTTTATCTCCTCTCGTACGAGTTTCAAGATTAAACTCAACATTATCTTTCACAAAAACCAAAAAAAAAAAAAATATTCAGCATTTTCAATAATATATAATTCATGCCTACATTGTTTCCAATGGCTATGAGTCAACCCCTCCCCCCACCCCCAAATCATATGAAAGGTGCCGCCGTGCTGGTGATATTGAGAAGTGTGACAACTGACAACTAGCAGAAAATAAAACGTGTAGTGACTGAGAGGATGTGGATGGGGCCAAAGTTATACAGCAGCCCCTTTGGTTCCTTGCGCTGACACTGCCGTAGCCTATCACGTGAATTCAATATTTTCCAAAAGTACAATAATACACTAATAACATAATCTTTATAATATATTTTGTTTTGCAGTAAAATCAATAATAACTTAATACTTAAAATTTATTATGAAATTTATATAATCGTAATGTTTCTCGTATTACGTCTACACTCGCTAGGAAACAAAGTCATAGATTACGTATCGTGAAACAAAGTACAAAATTATACGTACGTACATTTGATAATTCAGTCAGTACAATGAGTGGGGGCAAAGGGATTCAAAATTTTGATTCTTTTATGATAAGAAAATGTCACTGACTTGCAAAGCTTTGGATATATTAGACACATGGTAATATTGAGAGAGAGAGAGAGAGAGCTGTTATAATCCCAAACAAGAAAACACTCATGAAAGTCATCTTATGGTACAACTATTGGATGTGTCGGTGTTAATTTATCTTAGTCTTAATAGATTTGTTTTGAACCTTAAAAAAAAAATCAAAAAAAAAAAAAAATCAAAAGCGATAAGATTTGCTTTTACTTTTTTTTTTTTTTTTTTTTTTTGAGAAGAAATTTTATTTTAACTTAACTCCTCATTGTTATGAGTTACATTTTTTAATCTCTCATTGTACACTCTTTGCAAAGAAATTATTAGTTATATAAGGTTGAATTTTATTTTTATAGGTTTATAAATGAATAAATAGTCTATAAAGAAATTCAATTAATACTACTTTTATGATGCCTTATATAAATAGATGTGAGTATAGAATTTGAGAAGAACATGAACACTAAAGAGTCTTGAGGCTTAATTGGTGGCTCCTCAATGAAGACATTTAGTTTTCAAATTCCCTCAACCTTTAACTATCAAAATATTACCCAAAAAACAGAAAAAAGGAAGTATGAATTGTCTATTATGCTATTTATTTCCCATATTCATAACATCAAATGATCTGCAAACAAACTCAAATAGTTTGAAAAATAAAAGAATCAAACATAGTTTGATGACAAGGTTGAAGCCTCTTGAACTTGGTTCTTATTTTAAACATAATATAAATCAATCTAAAACTTGTAGTAAATGAGTTGGTTAGATTTGATTTTAGTCTTACGTTATCATAATTAATCAATTACTTAGAAAATCATATACATATTGGAGATTATGTTTGATCATAAGCATTTGTCAAATAATTTAACTAAAACATGAATTGTCAATTTTTTTTGAAAACTTTTCCCCATGATAAAGTTCCTTTTTAATCATTTTGTTTCTCTCCTAATACGTACTATCTGACCCGACAAATCTTTTCCAAATCTTAAGAATCATGATGAGGTTAGGGGAGGAACTTTACATTATCTCTATTCCTATTCTTATTAAGAAAATTTTGTTAGGCTTTTTACACTTCTACTATTTTTTTTTTTTCATCTTAATTGCCACGTGCCAGACTCTAATTGGCCTATTTTTTCAACCTAGGGTTAATTTGGGGGAGCCAAGTTCACTGCTCATACCTATACAGAAAGTGAATTAAAAAGGCTAGCAGTAGAATTGTTGTTAAATCAGAAAACCTACAAAAAAGAAGAAGAAAGAGGAATTTTCAATCAACCATAGAGTTATAAGTATGTTTTCGAATCACACAAGTGAATAAATTTGGAGTGAGGATTTTTTTTAAGATAATTTTAACCTATCATTTCAACTTCTGTTGATTACTTTTTATCATCATACCAAAGATAGTTTCAACCTAAAATTGTTCTTGGAGTGAGGTGATAAGGGAAAAAAAAGACATCTCTATTTGACTATTTGTGTTTGGAATTTCTTGAATGTACAATAATTGTAAATGGGTTGGGTTGGGTCGGGTTGAGAGGTTTTTTCAATTCAACCCACCATGAATCCATGATGGGTTAAAAAAAAAAAAAAAAATCTAACCCAGCCCAACCTACCATGGGGTTCAACCCAACTCATGTGGATTGGGTTGGACAAATTTTTTTAAATTATTATTATTATTATTTGGACAAATTTTTATATATTATTATTATTATTATTAAATTGAGCATTAGAATAATGCCACCACAAATAAGGACAACTTTATAATAAAATAATTTTAAACATAACACCAAACCAACACAAACTATATGAGGGGAACTTAGATTTTGGGTTTTAATTAGAAAGAGGAGCAAAAAAGTAAATAAAAAATTGTATAATATATTTTTAAATTTTAAATGGATTTGTGAATTTTATCACCTGAACCCAACTCGACTCACTGTAAAAAAAAATCTCAGAACCCAACCCAACTCGCCAACCTCTCTAAACCGGGTTGGTTTTGACAGGTTGACCGGTTAACTTGACACCCTTGGTAAGAATACATATTCTCTTATGTAGGAATTTCCATGTGGGATTTTAGATCACACAATAGGAAAAGTGTTTCGGGCTTAGGCCCATCTGAACGCCATCAGTTTGACTGTATTTGCTAGTGGCTTTGGACTCATCCCTTAGTCCAATAAAGCCATTTCGTCTAGTGTTCTGACTTGGGCCTTCACACATTTGGCCCAGGCCGTGCGATGTTTATTTGCTCTGAGCTGTTGATAAGAAAAATAAAAGAAAGGCCTGGCCCCAAACAGGATTCAAGCCTCTATTCAACCTTTCAAATTGCCTTTGAAGAAAGAACTAGAGGAAGACATTCTCTCAAAACAATTTTCACAAAGATTGTAGTATAGTGTAAAATTTTTTGGGGTGTTCATGTATTCTGGACTTTGCGAACATGTATGATCAACCTATATATTGTGTGAAAATGTAAACAACACTCAATTGAAACATATATAAAACATTCATTTAATTAAATTATTTAACAAATTAACAAAATTAACTAGTACGCTTGTGATAAGAAATTATTTAAAAAGGAATTGAAATGGAAGAGTATAAGTTTATAATTTTAAATCATTTGTAATATAGACAATTATTCTCTCACAGTATTCCTTAGTGTATATGGTCCATACACATTAGTTAATACATGTTTTAAATGTGGATATCAATAAAAAAAAGTGTAAATAGGGCATAAAATTATAGACATTGTGTGTATAGTAACAATTAACAAGCGTGAAACGATATTTTTTGTTACAGTTTTTAGTTTGCCAATATTTCATTTTGGGCCACCGAAATTTTCCTTTTAGAAGTGTATGAGATTTAGAAATAAAACTGGGTATAAAAAGTAAGGAAAAGAATATTCTCTTTTATACATTTCATGAAGATTTTTGTTTTTCAGGTACTATTATTAATTAATTAATTGCCATTCATTCCAAGCAAAATAAACATAGGTGATTTTATTCTTGGTCACAGTTTCGGATCCGAGACTTAGGGGCTGTTTGGATTTGCAAGTTTTCATCACTTATCATTTTGTTTTCATCACTCATAACTCAAAATTGGTGGGTCCCATGGAGAGGAAGTCTGTTTGGTTGTGTTTTCAAATTTTGTTTCTATCACTCAATTCTCTGATTTTTGAGTGATAAGTTAGCAAAATTAAAAACAACTTTTGGGTATTTTTGAGTCATGGAAACTGAGTTATGATGGCATTTTGGTAAATACACACACATTTGAGGGATCCATGGTCAAAGAGAAGTCACGTCCATACTTTTATTTATTTATTTTTCTCCTCCTTACTTTTCTCTCCTTTCTTCTTCAAATACTCACTCAACAACTTCTTCTTCTTCTTCTTTTTTTCTTCACAAACTCATTCCAATAGCCTTTTTTTCTTCTTCTTCTTCTTCATTCTTTTTCTTTCTTTCTTTCTTCTTCACAGAAACACATGGATAACTTTATCCAAAAAAAGAAAGAAAGAAAAAAGAAACAGATGGGTACCGATTTCTCAAACCTAGAAAATTAAACCCATAAACACATGATACTGATCATACACACTAACACACAAACACAAACCCACAAACATGTTCATCCACACAATAAATCTAAAAATTTCTTCTCCAAACACAAACAAAACCCAGAAGTAAGAAATGAAAGAGAGGAAAGGAGCGGAGAAGAGGGGTGGAATCGGTCTTGCACGTCTTTGATCTAGCTTCTATTCGGAGATTTGAGCCATAATCAGTGAACCCAAGCAATCTTGATTGGTCATTCTCTCTTTTTCTTCAGGTCAGAGCTCCTTTCTTGCATTCTTGATCAGCGTTGTTGGGTCATGATGGAGGAGATTGGCACCGCTGCAGCCCATTGGAGGTGATTTTGCAAGTTGGGTGACGGTGGAGATCGGTGCTGGGTGAGGTGGAGATTGGCGTCGGGTGACGGTGGATTTCCTTTGCTGGGTTCTTCAATGGTTTTGAGAGAAATAGGGCTGAAGGGAAAAAATAAATGAAATGGCTTTGGTGCTAGTGTGTTACGCGTGTATGCTAACCATGAGCCTGACATGGTGCTCAGGTTGTGGGTCCTATAAAAAGTAAATTTTTTTAAGTTATTAGAAGTTGGAAACAAGTGCCAAACATGCCATCTTAAGAAGTTGGGATATTTTCAGTGATAAGTGATGAGTTATTGAGTGATGAGTGATGATATTTGAGTGATGAGTGATGAGTGATCACTTTTTTTATCAAAAAAAAAATCAAGGGTAAGGATATTATGTATCATGACCTCTCACAACTCCACAAAAAGTGAGAGTTTTGTGTACTAGATTTGACCTTTTAATGACTAATAAAATACAATGAACTAAGAAAAATACAACTAATTAGCAAAACAAAATAAAACAAAATAAAAATTATTTTCTCCGACTCTCCCCCATCACTTGTTCATGGCCGAGAGGATATTTAATGCATTTATGCTTCTTAGTTCTTGCCATTATTCATATGATCAACCTCTCTTGCTTCACCAAATTTGAAATCTGCAAAATCTTTGAAGCGGGTGTTAATTATGAATATTTGCTAACTTGTTGAAACTTTGTGACCTTGAGAAGTACTCCTTTATGAGTTTAGAGAAGAATGAATCTAGCCGTTCAAGCAGCTTTCCTGGAGTGTCATATTCTGCGATTCTTCCTATTCAAGCAAGAGTTCTTTAGTAGTTTTTTCATGGGTAATTGTTAGTGCACACACCGTACACACAATTAAAGTCACGGTTTCAATACAAAACCTAAAATGTGTGTACATTGTGTAATAAGCAATGCCCTCTTCTTTCATATATTTTAGTGCATGGTAGTATGTATGTCACGATTTCAGTTCAAAAATTGAACTGTGTGTAATAAATGTGTAACAAACATTGCCTTCTTTCATATATGTTAGTCCATGCTTGTATGTATGTCATTGCTTATATGTGTGTGTGTTTGTGTTTGTGTTTGTGTGTGTGTGTACATCATTGCCCTTCTTTCTTTAGTGTGCCTTTACTGCATACCCAGCGTTTACAATCCCGTTCATCATGTTTGAGCAAGCCACACCAATAACAAAATATAGGCATATGCTCATATTGGAAGGAAACCCACTGAGGTGATGATTCCCCCACATCCACTTTGATCCCACGGCATAAAGGCTGGCCCATGTCCATATTAACATGAACCCGTAAGCATTTGCCTTTGGAGAAGCATCTACTTGTTCGACGAGGCCCACCGAGTTGCCTATTGCCTCTACGTTCTCCTTATTCATGTGCTAAATTGGTAAGTCGTGTATTTACACCCAGAAGCTGACATGATCAAACTGTGCATTCTTGACTGCTTCGTTCTTTCCCAACTTGTACAAGTTAAGAAGATACTTGTCAAAGGACCATGGTCCACACATCAGAATGTGGCCCAGGTCATATTCTTCATCAAACAAAACCAAGGCCATATTAGAGCCAAGGTCCCTAACGTCAAAGCTTTTCTCAGTCTTCCACATACTCTTGAGTGTGCGTAGAATGGCTTCCATGTTGATTATTCTCTTCATAAAGAACTTCGCTACCAAAACCTTACCATTTCCTATGACTGTGGGAGTGAGAACAATGGTTTGTTTTCAATCTAGTTTAAAGAGAGCCTATTCCATTTACTTATGATATCGTCCATATTGGAGGGTGGAGGAGTGTGTAGGATGGAGAGGGTGAAAAGATAGGGAAGAGGGACCCACTAGAGAGGAGGAGATGTGTGTAGAAGAGAGAGGGTGAAAAGGATAAGAACATGGTCCCACAAGAGAGGTGAAGATGCCTAATTTATGCTAATCATGTAATTTGATGGCAAAATAGTAAATTTCACCAAAAATATCAAAATTGAGATAATTGTGAAAATTGAAACTACTGTCTTTAAGAGATGTCCCAAAACAAATAAGACATTATTCTAACTTTTAAACTAAAGTTATCAAGGAAAACAAATATTATTAAAAAAAGACAAAATAACTGTTTATGTGCCTTAATTGAGAAATTCACCAAAAATAGATACTTTTTATTTTTATTTTTTAAATTTTTTGAGAAACAAATAGGTCCTTGATCAGAAGACCGTTTTCTTTCAACCCTCCAAATTTTATCCAATTATGACATTGTCGCCTTATTGAGTTTTACTAATCCTTGATCTTGCGTCGTAATTTTCGGTCATCTCTTTGCTCCAGTTATACATGTGTTGTCTGTTCTACATCAATTTGACAAGATAGAATAGCACTTCGTGAAATGATATTTGAATTGTGAATTTAATTATGAGTTCAGAAGATTTGAAATAAATAAATCCACTAATTTATAGCAACAATAGCACTAACCTGCCTTTCAAGAGACGACCATAACCAAGCGCCCCAAACACCGTGACTGAGATCATTGGAATGCCATATTTCATAAATGGCTGTGTTCTACCCCATCTTTTAAATGCCAATCCGGAATCATTAGTTGCCATTTCTGCACCTGCATAGCAACATCAAAATCACTTCTATTTGTATTCATAAGATGACTCCTTATTGGGTTAGTGAACAAGCCACATTAGCTCAGATTTCTGACCTTTTTTCTTCATAGTTTATTTATTTAATTAAACTGACTAAATTATTATTTAAAATAAGGGATATCATATAATGTGAAAAGTTGAATATAAGTCTGCCATTGATTAATCATCGGGTAAATGCAATAACATCCCAAGAAGAACCCACTAATTACTATTTTTTTTTTTTTTTTCATTCTTTGAATGAGATCAATAATGTCCATTAATCTGTTAAAACCCAATAAATATAATGTGAGAAGTTGAATATAAGTCTACCATTGATTAATCATCTGGTATATGCAATAACACCCCAAGCAGTACCCACTAATTACTTTTTTTTTTTCTTTTTTCTTTTTTTTTTTCTTTTTTTGAATGAGAACATAAAGTCCATTAAATCTATTACAACTCAATAATTTCCTCATCAAATTTTTACATATTTTGAAATAAAATGATTTAAACGACATAAATGGTTAACTTAAAGCATGTTTGCCCTATGTTTGACTGCTTAGATAATACGGGAAAAGTCAAATTTTCAAAAATATATCACTTTTTAACGAAAAAAAAGGAAAATATAAATTAAGCTTCATAACTTCCCTATTGTATATCACACTTTCAAAAACATATCAAGGAAAGTCTAATTCTACACGGGTTACGCATTTCCTAACTATATGATGTGCTTATTGTTTAATAAGAAATGATCATAGTTTGTGTCCAATAAGAAATGACCAAATGCACGAAAATGCACTTTGTAACTCTCCACATTGCACATTCAAGTAAACTACAACCTCAAAGCCTCATATTCCAAGTACCCATCAATGGATTGAGATCAGGTGAAGTTGCTAAATGCAATTGCACCATGCAATTGCCCCATTTCCTTCACAATCTTGTTTACATTTTTGACTTTTTAAACTTTAACTGATCTCAATCCTCATCAATAACAGCGGTCCAAGTATCAACTTTCTTCCTCGGAATTTTTATCAAACATTTTTTAGGAGGCTAAGTAATAATCAAATTAACAAACATTGAACAACAATCGCGTGTATTTTTCAAACCTGTTTACATATATAATGTTTTACAATTTCCAGTAGCTGTAAAATATTGATGGTGAAGTTGAGTATTGAATTGTAATTTCATTGTTTTCAACGACTAAATAAACAATATAGAGAGAAAGAAAGCAGAAATCTGTGTCCGTACCTGAAACGAAAGGAGCTTTGAATTCTATTCTATCTTTGATGCCAAAATCAAAAGATTCTCTCCCAAAGAAAAGCTTGGGAAAATTCTCTTTATTGCTGAATTAACAAAAGAGAGCCTTTGTTTTACAAGAAATTATACGGTCCGTGGGTTTCAGTTAGCTCAACTGGTAAAGTTTATGATAGTTGTATAAGAGATCTGGGGTTCAATCCTCACCTAGATCAAAAAACTGATTGATGTCTTGGTTTGATGATAAAGAGCTATCATCAGGAGTGGACGCTATAAGTTGAAACTCTCTCAAAAAAAAAAAAAAAATTTATACGGTCCTCATAATTGACCGTGCCACTTATCCACAATTTTACTAAAAGACTTTAACATGTTTAAAATTTTTGAGTCAATTTAACAAAAAAGTCAGAGGAATGATGAGCAAAGAGTGGGAATTTGTTACAGTAAATCCGTAAAGTTTGGACTTAAGAATAACTAGCTAATTGCTATTGATCACACTAATACACACGAGAATGTATTTGATATCAAATGATATCATATCAGCGATATAAAAATTCATGAAGTGAAAGACTTGTTTGCAAAAAATAACAACTCCAAAAATAAATGAAAGATATGTGTTAGCGGGTAGTTATTTTTGTACACATATCTCTCGTTTATTGAATTTGAACAAAGATAATATTTGTATAGTTTGATACTTTTTCAATATATAGGCTTGACTATTCTTAGCTAGATTAAACAACACCGTTTGAATACAAGAACATAAAGTCCTTAATCTAAATGACAGTCTTCATTGTACTGTTTTAATAATTGAACCTTTACGACATTGTTTTGAATTTGACTGTCGGAACAGTGTTTTGATCTTCATGAATTTGGAAGCAAGCCAAAGAAACCGAGGAGAAGACAAGCCTTTTGTCAGGATATCAGCAAATTGATCATTGGAAGCAATGAATTTAAGCCGAAGATAACGCCTAAGAACCCTTTCTTGCACAAAATGATAGTCTACTTCAACGTGCTTGGTTCGGGCATGAAAGATTAGATTAATTCTATACTATAGCAATTGTAGAAACATTATCACACCAAAGCAATGGTGGATGAGGAAGAAAAATACCAAGTTCCTTTAAAAGTATCCGAATCCAACAAAGTTCAGCAGCAGCTGAAGCCATAGCCCGATATTTAGCTTCAGTAGAGGAAATGACAATTACCAAAAAAGACCACCATACCAGTAACGGATTTACAATCAATAGGGTCCCCAGCCCAATCAACATCACTGTAGGCAGACAGAGAAGGGAGACCTGGAGTAAATGCAAGGCCTTGATGAAGTGTGCCTCTAAGATACCAGAAATTCTCTTAGCTGCCTGAAGATGGTTCTTTGTGGGTGCAACTGATGTGTTTGCAAGCTTACTGAACAACAAAAGAAAGGTCTGGTCTAGTGAAGCTTAGGTATTTGTAAGGCACCCACAAGGCTTCTATAGGGAGAAGAATCAGGAAGTAGAGGACTGTCATTAGGTAATAGATGATTAGGAGAACATGGGGTTTTACAAGGCGCAATATTGCATAGCAAATTTAGTAAGCACATCAGAGTCATATTATATTTATCATGGTGAACAAACAAACCAGTGGATGTGTGTTCAATTTGAAGACCAAGAAAGTAATAAAGATTGTCCAAATCCTTGAGTTCAAAACCAAAACTTAGATGTTAAATGAAGAAAATCAGTAAGAGAGGAATGATTACCAGTCACTATAATATCATCAACATAGAGTAAAAGATAGACTAGGTGTGTTCTGCTTGTATATGAAGAGATCGCCATGAGCACCAGAAGCTATAAACCCAAGAAGCCCCAGAAGCTGTGTAATAAACCTTTCAAACCAGGCCCTTGGTACTCGCTTAAGACCATACAAAGCCTCATGAAGAAGAGACGCATTATCAAGATAAGCAGGGTCTACATACCCTTGGGGTTGAGCCATATAGATCTCCTCCTTCAAAATACCATGAAGGAATGCATTACTAACATCAAGCTGATTTAAACCACAACCATTATTCACAGCCAATGCAAGAAGTAACTCGACAGTAGAAGGTTTAACTACAGGACTAATAGTCACATCATAGTTACATTTTTATCACAAGCTACATACTGTAGAAAAGAAAGACTAGTGCATTTGTGTGTAGCTTTTTGCTAAAAACTTATTTGTAGAAGTTGGTTTAATTATAGTTGTACATAGAAAAAGTGAGGCTTTAAAAAGTCGTAATAAAAGCTAAAAGGAAAATCCATGGCCAAAAATTTCATCCAGTCTAAGTAAAATTTAAACAATGACACAACAGAAACACTAAGCCTAATCCCATGTGTTTAGTGAATACATGGGGTTAGGCTTTATCAATGGCATGCATCTCCACAGAGGTTGTGTATATAGCATATATAGCGGATGAGATTTGCCTGTGAATTATAAGGGGTAATGATGCCAATATCTACCCCTTCAATTCCATTGTGAATTATAAGAGGTTGTGTATACATCTCCAAATTTTACTCAGCAGGGGTAAGAACTCTTCTCATGTGTTTAGTTAATACACGCTGCAAATATTTATGAGCTCATTGAATTCATAGATGCTCCAATTATAATCCCAGAGAAACCAGAAAGAGAAAAATTCTATGCCCTTTGTTTTTTATGAGCGGGCTAAAATTTAACAAACAAAAGAAACAAGCTGCAGACCAATATCTGTAACATCAAAGCAAACCAAACAAAACTACTTATTCTACTTAGCTATCTGCTTAACAAGAAGCAGCAGCAGCTAGCTCCTATCAACCATTCATTGTTGGACTAATTCCATCATGAACGTGTTTAATTACAACTTCTTTGTATCCCCATTGACTTAAAAATGTTGGGCATGTATATATTTGAATGAAGCTTTAGGCAATCCGAGCCAAAACGCCAACTAGTGGTGCAATGTTTGCAATTGCTGTTTCAGCCTGTTGGTAGTTAGACCTTGAGTCCGTGAAGCCATCATTGTCATCCGGGCCACCAACCACTGCACCATCCAACACATTTGGGTTGGGTTCATTCTTGTTGAAATACAAGTCAAAGCCCCCTTTGCATGTCACAGGTTCAGGATTCTTCTTGATGGACACAATGGATGCTCCTCTATGATGAAGTTGTTTCGGATAATTTGACCCAAATCCTACCATGTAGCTCATTTTTTGCGGATTTGAACCCAAGATATAATCCACCTAGTAGTGCGAGAGAGAATAAACCAGAAGCCATTAATCAGTACATAGTATAGGAACAACAATAAAGCCTTAATCCAAAATTAGTATATGGTGCTACAAGGAAAAAAAATTGTTTGGCCATATTTTTCTGATTAAGACATAAATAGTACCAAGTACCAACATGTGAAATCTTTAGAATTTGGAAAGAAATCTAAAGTTAAATAAATTTTGAATAAAGAAATAATTATTTACAGTAAACAGTGTAGATCTACTCAATGGAATTTAAATTAGTGATCTCTGATTATGAGACGTAATCTCCATTTGATTGTGCTATTCCTCAAGATTAATATAAGTATTATTTCTTAATTTATTTTTTAAAGGTTAAATAAGAAAAATAGTTGAAAACACAACATTTATATATTATTTTTTCCCATAGACACTTAAATCTCCAACATATTTAGTTTTTTCTAAAGTGGGAAAACAATATTGTAGTACCTGTGATTTGGCCAAGGCAATTAGTTCATCGGGCTGTACTATGCCACCGGGACATTGGATCAAAGCCTTCTTTTCAGTCAGATATTGAGAATATGCAGTGGCAATGAATGTAGCGGAGGTGGTGTATTGAAGGTTATTAGATGGTAGAAACCACAACAAACCCCCAGGTGACTTCTTAACATTACTATTGCCTTTCTGTGCACAAGAGCATATGAACTGCTCTGCCTGGCTCTTGTACTGGCTCCATATGCCTGAATACTCCACCTTCCCCTCCAAAACAAGCTACACACCAAATATATATATGCCCCATGTTAGCTCCCATACTTAATTCACGTGACACTTTATGAAATGGTGATACATATCGTTCTTTCTCCAAATAAAAAGATTGCAATTGATAGAGTGGTATTCCTATATATATAAGTACCTTTGAAACTAGGACTTGTGCTCCAACATATTTGTCATCCCAGGAAAAATCGGTTCTGGTTCCACCTGTATTCGATGATCCTCCAAGGAAATCTAGGTAAGTTCTCTCGTCGGTGGCACGATGAAGCCATGCTGCAGCCCATAACAATTCATCCTGTTAGAAAACAGACATGGTTAGTTCATATACAAAAATTCAACTACCATATCTCTTGGAAATCAAATATTCAAGTTTCAAAATTTTAGGTGCGGTATCCTAAGTGGAGTACATTAGTCCATCTAATTTAATTCAAACATAGTTGTATTGAACAATGAAACTCAAATAATGTTTTCTTTTTCAAATACAATTAAAATTAATGTACATATTATTAAATTTAATTGAAGGAGAAAAAAATTGACCCCAAAAGTTTAGAAAAATGTTACGTGCATAACATTTTTACAATACTTTCACAACAAATTTTAAATGGTTGTTACTAATGGGCAAACAAGTAATTTATATGGTAGATTCAAATTAAAACCAATAATAACTTATTATCTATAATTTGTTGTGAAAATATTGTAACATAGCATTTCTCAAAAGTTTATGTTAGAAAGATCATGAAATTTTAGTTGAACTATAAAACATTGACAATTCAAGTTCCAATTAATTACATTCTTATAGAAACTATTTCTACAAGGCTAGAGACAAACTGCTTTATACTACCACGTACCTCAAATCCGCTACTGCTGTAGAAATTTCCTGCTTGAGGAATGCTGCTTTGGTACACTCCCTGGTGATTGCGTGCAAAGTCAAAGAGCTGCAACCATGTATAATGCTATATGTATTAGCATGTATGTAACAATGAAAGTTTTCTTTTACAAATAAAAAACATGGGTACTTTAGGTTAAAATAAAAGAATAACTACAATATTAACAATAATAAATAGTGAAAAAAAATTCTAGAATCACATAAAACATTACAACTTTTGCCAAAACTATTCACATAGTCGACTGTGAGTAGTGGAGAGAAAGTTATAAGTACATGACATGTAGCTAATCACAATCTGTTACGTAAGATAGTTGTAGCAAAAATTGTAGAGTTTTACAAGATACTAGAATTACTCTAGAGATGTAAACAGGAAACTTAACCTGTTTTGCATGTTCTATAAGCTGGGATGCATATTTGGGATTTGATGGCTTGTAAGCAATAGAAGCTGCAGCGAAAGCTGCAGCAGTTTCAGCAGCAAGATCAGATCCTGGATGTTCCTCATCAATTTTAAAAGTTGTTCTTGGGGTAGTCATGTCTTCTGGTCTTTGCCAACATGAATGATCAGAATCACCATCACCAACTTGACCATACAGAACGTTTGGTTCAGGATGGGCTTTGATCAAGTAATCTGTGCCCCACTTGATGGCATCTAGTGCATTTGAAAACTCATTCTTGGCCTCAAGTTGAGCTTGGAACTCTATTGTGCTCCAAGAAAGCATTGTTATTGTGAATGCAAAAGGGAAACCAAACTTTACGTGGTCCCCAGCATCGTAATATCCTCCCACAAGATCAACCTATATATATTGTGTGAAAAATGTAAAGAACGTATATTCATTCTTGTACTCAATTGAAACATATAGAAAACATTCACTTAATTAAAATATTTAACAAATTGTTACTATGTATGTGTGAACAAAATATATATCCAAAAAGGAATTTAAATGGAAGAGTATAAGTTTGGACATTTTTTTAATCGTTTCTAGTATGGGCAATTATTCTCTCGCACTCCTTGGTGTACATCACCCACGTGCACACATCATTCATTTAAATAGTGTATGAAATTATAGATGTTGTGTGTATAATGAAATGTATAATAATAAGTATGAAATAATATTTTCCTTTTTAGAATTTGTTTTGTCAATAATTCATTTTGGGCTTACTAAATTTCATATAATTCAAAATAATTATATTCTCCATTCAAAATAGTAAAATAATAATAATAATAATAATAATAATAATAATAATAAGCTATATTTCATATAATTCAAAATAACTATACTCTCCATTCAAAATAGTTCAAAATGTTAAATAGATTTGGTTAACAAATGTCTTTAGAGTATTTTTTAATGGATCATGTTAAGAAAGTTTTGATACAACTTTTATGGAAAATATAAAAAAATTGTTAAAAAAATCAATTACCTTTTTTTCTATAAAAATTTTCTAAAAATATTTCATAATATCCTAAAAATCAATTACCACTTTGATATCACTTATTATCTCTATTTTTTTTGGTTAACAAAGAATCTTTTCAATTCATTATTATCAATTTATCTTTCCCGTACTTAGAATATTTCCTTAGAATCGGAGAGAGGCCCTGCTTTTGAGCGAGTTTGTTTTCCAAAAAATAAAAGCTGAAAACAAGCTCTCTAAAACAAAACTGGGATTTTTCATTGATCAACTTTAGTTTTCCTTTGAACAGCTTATTTTTATGCTACCAAAATACAAGAAAACTGAAAAAAATTATCTTTAAAAAACGTATTTTCTTGAAACAAACGGAGAAAAAAATATGCATATGAAAAATGAAAATTAAAGAATTTAAAAACTGGTAACATAGCAACAGAGTTTTCCACCAAAACAAGTAGAAATATAGAGAAAAAAGCACACTCATAATTGAATTACGAACTTTCAACATGGCACCCCATGCATGACAGCATTAAAAAAAAAGAGACAAGTATACTTCAAAAAATAATGAAGTTGAGATTATCTTACTCCTGCATCGCTACCATCTTTAAGTGCAGAATCTCCACGCCATTGCACTCTTTGATTAGATGGAAATTTCCCTGAACGTTGGGCCTCATAAAACAACAAAGACTTTGTCAGAGCTTCACCATATTCAAGTGAAGCAACTCCATGAGCCAATAAAGTGATACACAGGCTAACCAAACTAAAGATTTTGATTGAAGACATTGCTCTTTGATGTATAGTAGTGTGAAGAACAGTGCGTATAGCTAGAAGATAATAACTTTCCTCCGATAACTGGGAATTTATAGAGTTATCAATATAGTATTCGATCAGAGACAATGGGCTGCATTTTACTTCTTACTATAATAGACCCGTAATCGTAGATCTCGGGGTTGCACCATTTTGGAAGAGAATGAACATTCCCGTATAGGAAGATTTAGTACATGTATTTTTTAGAAGGGTAATTCTATGTTACCGCTACTTTTTTGTGTGGGTATAGTATCTACCCTAATCTTAATCTTTAATTTAATGTTGTTACTTGTTACCCACTAAAAAAAATGGTGGGTTTGACTTATCTCCAGTATTTTTTTAACTGAACATCTCTTGTTATTTTAAATATACAATGACAAGTGGTAATGAGTTTTAATCTTCACATTTTATTCAGTTAGTAGTTGATGTGACAGTTTCTCAATAAAACAAAAAGAGATTTCAGTTTAAAAAAATACTTGAAGTAAGTCACACCCAAAAATAGTACTGATTCTTAAAAAAGAAGGGTATTGTAAAATTTTCCATTTACAAAATATATAATATATTCTTTTTTTTTTTTTTGAGTAAATAGTGCAAATGATTGATATGAATGAGTAATGAATTGATTAGAGATTGAGGGTTTTATTTTTTATTTTTTATTTTTGGAAAGAATCACACATTGTTATTTAGATTAATGAACGTGTGATTTTTATAGGCAAGATTTAGGTAAATTCTTTAGGTTAGGTTTTATTAATCTAATTATTTAATCAACATATTTTGATTTTTTGTTATTTTTTCTTCTAATGTTGTCACATAATTTTTTTGAAAAAACACATTTTTCACGTTATCATATTATATATAATTATATAAAATTTGGCTTTTAGAATGATTCAATATAAATAGTTTTAAACTATGTTAGGTTATATTCTAATTTATTTTGGATAATTCTATAATTATAATAACAATATTGAAGATGTTAAAAGTACTATAAGTTTTAATGTAAGTGTATATTTGGTAGACTGTAATATGCATTGTAATGTAATAGTTATTTCTTGGTAAGTGTGATAATTTCTAAAATGAATATATTTTCAAATAAACAAATTTTCCATATACAGATAAAAATTATAAAAAATAATAATAACAAAATAACCCATCTCTCTTTCTCTCCCTCTCTCTCAAGTTAAATATATATATATATATATATATATATATATATATATTATTTTTAAGGAAATATAATTGTATAAGTAAAATATTTTCTAAAATAAATTTTAAGTTTTATTATAATGTTACAACTCAATCAAACTTAAGAATAGATTTAGTTATTTTATTACAACATATTTTATTTTTAGTAATAAAGATTACCATTCACATTATAATACTCATTCAATGTACCAAATGTGCCCTAAGGACATGTTTGGTAGGGGTGTGTGTAGTTCGGTCGGTGCGGTTTTTTACCAAATTTGTCATCGAACCGATAGGAATTAGTTTCCTCATAACCGGAACCAATGCACACTGCCAAAGGTCAGTTTTCCAACTTATAGGTGCGGTTTCATCGGTTTGAAGTGTATATATATATATATATATATATATATGTATAAAACAAATTCACCCAAATTGAGGCAGTCTTGAGCTTTACCAAATTACTCACGAACTGAACTTGATTAAAGTAGACTTAGCTTAATAAAATCAAAACTCAATCAAGTTTAGCTCGTCTTATTTACTGAATAGATGCAATTCTTACAAAAATATACACTGACTTTGATATTCTTGTCCATTTAATTATATGATGAATCCAAGTTAATTTATGGTAAAGACAGTTCTTTGTCGTTATCTATTGTGGCTTATCTGAAGAAATTTAAATAGAGAACAAAGGATAATTTATGGATTAGTTTGAGGTTTTTCAGCCTCCTTAAAAGATAATATTTGGATGATAATATCTGATATCTTTTATGCTGATAACCACTGAATTTACACAAGCAGATATGAACATTCCAAAACATAAAATTCGGACCACTAAACACAACGTGATCCTCTAGGGCTCCAACTCCTAAAATTTAGAACCAAATAATAACAAAATTCCAACTCCTAAAAACTAGAACAAAATAACAACCCCTCCAATGTATTCACATTGTTTGGTATACTATAATAGACATTGTAATGTTATTCCGATAGTTTAGCAAATTTTTTTTTTTTTTTAAATTTTTTTTTTATAGTTTGATTATGTTTTTATTACAAGTAATAGTCATACCTTATCAATAGCTATTCATTAAAATGAGGAATAACTATTTGTCTATAAAAGGGCTGTAATAGTTATTCCTTAGAAAGTGTAAAATTTCTAAAATTAGGGCATGTTTGGTATATTGAATGAGGATTGTAACAAGAATCGTAATCTTTATTACCAGAAATAAAATGTCTAGTAATGGAATAACTAAACTTATTCATAAGTTTGATTGCAAGTTGTAAAATTAGAATAAAACTAAGGGCACATTTGATAGATTGTAATAGACACTCATTACAATAAAATGTATTTTTAGTGATGAAAAAATTCATCAGTAAAAGTCCAGTTTTTCGTCACTAAGAACCTTTAGCGACGAAATCGGACTTTTAGTTACGAAACTCATTTTGTCGTTGAAACCCTGTCACTAAAAGTCCTAGCGACGAAAAATTTCGTCACTAAAAGTCCGATTTGTTTAAAAAAAAAAAAAAACTTTTAGTGACGAAAACGTTTCGTCACTAAATGTTTTCCTCGCTAAAAACACTATTTAGTGACGAAATATTTCGTCACTAAAAACACCTTAGTTTATTAAATCATATTTAGTAACAAATAATTTCATCACTAAAACTATGTTTGGGTACATATAGTGATGAAAAAGTTTGCCACTAAAACTATTTTTAAGAAAATCCAGGCACATATAGCGACGAAAATTTTTGTCACTAAAACTATTTCTTACAAAATTTTGCTACATTCAGTGACGAAATATTTTGTCACTAAAACAATTTTTTGTTGTTATATTTGTGATGAAAAAATTCATCACTAAAACTTATTTTCTATTTTTATTTTTCTCATGGCTTTGATATTAACCTGTAACCTGTCATTACATTATTAAAACCTCACATTTGAATAACACATTTATTTCAACAACATATTTATAAAAGAAGATCCATACATTCCACAAGTAAAAAGTAAAACAAGTATCCAATTCAAACTTCTTCCATACAATAATTGTTTGCAACTTATACAATAACTCAAGATATTTTATAACAATTCAAAAAGTGTAGCATAATATAATTAGAACTAACGGAAGATGTCCTTATATGTCTTCAAGTAATGCCAAAAGTAAATCTCCTAAAAGCCACCAATAAGAAATCTGCACAAATTAATATAAAAACAATACTACATTAAAATCGTAAAGTAAAAACATTAACTATGTTATAAGAAACATTTCTAACAATGCATTAAGAGTAGTCACACCATGTAATGTGGGTCAATTGCTAAAATAAAGTACTAACCAAAAAGTATTTTAACTTGAAGTTGAACTACCTCCATAGGTAAGAGCGTCATCATAACCCTTGCTCCTCAAAAAGTTAAGAATATTCTTTTGGACTTCTTCTTGCTTAGATGAGGCGGTGGTTACTAGAGAAGACTTTGTAAACATGCTGCTGGGGAATTGATATATTCCTCTGAAAATTTAGGACACCTTTGTATGTTCTATAACATAAAGTCACTTGAGAGCATGACATCATTTAGCATGAAGTCACTTGAGGGTAGCTAAGAGTGGAAAACAAATCACAATAAATGGGTGGACAAATTGAAAGGATCAGAAAATGGCATATTCAAGATGTGGTTAATAGCAACATCTTATAGAAACATCTGAAGGCATGTAGATGTTCTAAAGACAAAAGTGTAGATAACCTTAACTATATTTGCTTAAGCTGCTATTACAAGACAACTAAAAAAAGTAAACCAGGGAAAATAAACTTGGTGGAGTCCGCCTTGCTAGTTTATTGGCAATAAATTACTAGCTTTTAAGTAGTTCGCAAGCCATGTTCTAAATCATAAGTTTGTGTCAGACTTTAAAATTCTTTCTTGAACTAGAATATATAAGAATCTATATGTTTATGGAAGAACTGTATAAGTAAATAAGAGAAGGAAACTAATAGTAAATAATTTATAAAATAGAGGTATACTGTAAGATCTAAAAGAAAATTCAGCCTTACAACCTCAGACATAACAACTCGATAGCTGTAAGATTGTGTTGGAGCCCTGTGAAGGAAAACAATTGTTCAACGTTTGCTCTCAGCGGACCCTGCAAGGATGGAATCAACTTTTCATAAATCCAAGTTGATAAATAAAAGAAACTAAAGTTGCTGCAGAGAAATTTACCAGTTTCTCTTACAAACCATATAAACTCTCTAGATTTGATGTATGAGCCATATTCCTTTCCCTTGTCTTCTATCCTCTAGAATTGGAAATCAAGAAAGTTGTATGATACCAATGGATATGACATGTATTCAAAACCTTTCAACAAATCACAAACCAGATAGCATTAAAAGTTTACCAAAGGCAGCAAAATGGAAAAAGAAAATAAGAACTTAATTCAATTGATTGATTCCCTAACTAAATACAATATCTATCCACCACATTTATGGTGTTTCATTGAGATTGTCAATGAAAAAGAAAATTGTATGCAAGTAGCAAACCAATGAATGCAAGTTAAACCATATGGGGCCTTTTCAATCAAAGTACATAGAAGGGGTTTCATAGCTACTTCATTCTAAAGGAATTCGAAGATCTAAGCTTTTAATTAAGGGCAGTCTTGCTACCTATTTAGTTGCTGCCCCTTACTTGCACACAATTACTATCACAAGAAAGTCACCTGTATCTCTATATATAACAAGGACCCCACCCCCCAAAAAAAACAAGCTTCATCAACTTGGTTTTAGAGACAATGCCATCCTAATATTCCTTCATCAAAATGGATGATAGAAAAAACTAGCAATTAGGGAAAAAAAAAAAAATCTCATATTTTGTCTTGCAAAAAATATGAATAGAGTAGCACAATGTATCTAAAACATAATCTAGAGAACAATCCCCCATTAAATCAAGTAAAATAACAATCAGAGGACACAATCCCATTGTGAAATCAGAGTATCATTACCTAAGCAATAATCAACACAAGAAAATTTAGAAGATGGGTAATCTCATTTTGAGTTCATACATTACACCTAATGTATATGAACTTGTACACTACATATATCCAACACTGGTATCAATGTGGAAACCAAACCAAGAGAGTGAGGATGCAAAACTAGAATCATCCAAACAATAAGAACCTAGAAATCAAAAAGAATTACAGTACATATATAAGAAACTTTCTTCACAACCATTACACAGTAAATATCAAATACCCAAACTAAACAAAAAAGCATATACCTATTACTGTATCAAACAAAAAAATACCCAAAGGAACTAGAATCATTAAACAAAAAGAATTAAAATCAAGCATTTAAAATCATTAAACAAAAATACCCAAAGGAACTAGAATCATTAAACAAAAATTAACAAAAAAATTAACTCAAAAGGAAAAAAAAAAAAACCAAAATGGTCTTCGGATGAAGCATCGCGAACTGAAGGATGAAGCGTCTCAAATTGAAGGATGAAGTGTTGCGAACTGAATGTCACTAGCGAGCTGAAGCGTCGCCAAGGATCGACAACGTCGCAATCAGTGAGCTCTGAGCGTCGCGATCGGCAAACTCTGAGGGTTGCCGTTGAGCTTCATCGACGACGGTTGGCTCTTAACGGAGATTATCGATGACAATGGGAGCTTAATCGGCGATGTTAGGAGCTTATCGGTGACGGTGGGTTTTTTTGCTTTGGGTTTTTTTTTTGTCCAGCTTGGGTTTTTTTTTTTTTTTTTTGACCGAAATGCTTAGGCTGAAATGTTTTGTGGTTAGCTGGGTATTGTATTGAAATTAGGCTTTTAAGTTTTTAGCGACGAATTTCAGTTTCGTCACTAAAGACCCAGGCTTTGTTAAGATTTTTAGAGACGAAATTCATATTTCGTCGCAAAATCATACTCTTAGTGACGAATTGTGATTTTGTCACTAAAAACATATAAGTGCAAAACTATTATTATTTTTAGTGACAAATTTTTTTCGTCACTAATCCTTCCTTATAGCGACGAAAGGATTTTCGTCACTAATACTATCCAAAACAATACCTATAGTGACAAAATATTTCGTCACTAAAAATTTCAACTTTTAGTGACAAAATATTTCATCACTATAGATTAATTAAACTCGCGCTAAAGTTTCTCTCCATTGGCGCCCATTTTTCAGATCACAATAGTGACGAAATTTATTTTTCGTTGCTAAATGTTATAATTTTTTCCATTATTAGTGACGAAATTCATATTTCGTCACTAAAGCTGTATTTTTAGTGACGAAAAATATTTCCTCACTAATTTTCGTCACTAAAAATACATTTTGTTGTAGTGTTTCTATGACATAACTATTTGGTTGTTTAGTTATGTTTTTATTACAATGAATAGTTATTCCTTATGAATAGCTATTCCTTATGAATAGCTATTTTTCAAAATGAGGAATAACTATTCCTTATCAAAAGTACTGAATATCTATTCCTTCACCTTATGTAATAACTTTTTAAAAAATTTTCTTAAAAAGCCATTAGTTGCCACATCTTCAAAAGGAAAGAAAATAAATTTTCCTTGTTGTTAATTCTTAGCTCTATTTTGAACACCCTAAAATAAGTGTATTTTAGGAAATTTGATTTAAAAATGATTTAATTACACCTTCTTTTAATACTCTACTAAATTATGGATGCATATTCAGAATTTTATTTCTAAATGGTCATCAAACTAATGAATAATAATACTTATTACATTCCAACTTAATGTATTCCTTATAATACTTATTCCTATTCTCATGTAATAATCATTACAGTATACCAAACGTGCCCTCAAGATTTTTTTTAGAAAATTTCTTACTCATAAAATTATGTTATTCTTTTTGTTTTTTAGGCAGAGAATGATGTTGAACGAGTTCTAGCTTTGGAGCTGTGGTCTTTTGATAAACACTTGGTCACCTTTCAAAGTTTGATGGTTTTTGTCACGCTCGAGATGCATGGGCTACCCATATATAGGCTTAATGTAGAAACAACTATGGAAGTCCAAAGATAGGTAAGAAAGGTAATAGAAGGAAGATTTGATTGGGGGTGACTTTTTACGAGGAAGGGTGGAAATTGACATCTCCACACCTCTTAGCCGGGGTCAAAAGGTCCTCTCGAATTAGTATAAGAAAGCTTGGGTCTCCTTCAAGTATGAAAATTTTCCATACTTTTTTTACTGGTGCGTTATGATTTCGCATGATGATAAGGAGTCTGACATTTGGTTAGCAAGCAAAGGTCGTTGTCCTTCGATCAATAGGGTTACGGAGCTTGGCTTTGTGCCTCTTATTTCTCTATGGGGCTGATTTCTATTACCTCCTCCTAACTTCTTTGTACTTCTAACCAACTCATTAAAATTCCCAAAGCATTACTATTAAACTTCATTCAATTTTTAAGTTGAAGAATCAAACTCCAATATTCAAATTGATATGCATGAAATATATATAATAAAGTATTCTCATATTTGCATTTTTAGCCTCATTATTATGTTAATTTTGTGACTGATTGTAATCTATCTTTATTTTATAGGTTAAAAAGGTTTTACATGCTAGTGGGCTTTATTTGAGACAAAATGATAGATTCTAATTCAAGTGGGCTGAACCCAAATCAAACTTGAAAACCTACGAGATGAGAATGGAATTAAATGAGAGGATTTGTGTTAAAAAAAAAAAATTAAGATCCAATTAAATTTAAGTCTAATTGGAGCAAAGAATGAAAGAAAATTTGCATCAAATCCAAGTCCAATTCGGAGTAGGATTCCAGCCTGCACACTAGTTAGTATTTTGGACATAACTTTTGGCTCAGATGTCCAATTAAGATGATTCAAGTTTGGACGGAAAGCTAACTTAAAAGGCTACAACCTTTTAGTTTACCCAAAGTCCGAATTCTGAGGTTAAAGAGGGACCAAAAATGTTGGTTAGTTGAAACCTAAAAACCTGAGAAAATTCAAGTTTTAATAGAATTACTTGACCTATTTAAAGGCTCTTTAGGGTAGGACTACTGGGGCTGGAGCGCATAGCATAAAATAGGAGCAAGAGGGTAGTGTCGCATGTGGCTTCCTGTACTACTTTTCTCTAGCATTGTGACTTCTCTCTTTCATTCTAATTTTGTTTTATTTGTCTAGTTTAACTCTTAGTATTTTATTTTTGTGTTTTATTTCAATTACTATGAGTAGCTAAATTTTCAATTAAAGTTGAGGATGAAACCTTGTGTTAAGAATTATTAGTATTATTTATGTGATTTGATTTTCCCCATAGTAGTTGTTCTTTAATGATTTAAATTGTTCTTGCTTCATCTCAATTGACTTGGATAGGATTTTTAATATGAGTTCAATTATATTTTTCTCATGATTTTGGATTTATCTTAATTAATTGAATGTTTGGTTTATAATTGTTTGATTTTAAAGTTGGATATCGATCTCTTGTGATTTGCTTGTCAACAGATGCAATTGATGATTTGATTTTATAAGTACTAGAAAGCGAAGAAGAGCATGCTTTAGATTTTGAAAATAGGGAGTTTAATGAGAACATCTTCCGTGGTAGCAAGATTGAATTCTAGATATCATGTAGTGGGTTGGAAAAAATTAATGATTATGAATATATGCTAATATGAATTAACAAGGCAGATTCCGAAACCTTAATTCCTTTCTTTTGATTGTTTACATCTTTTCTATTGGTTTATATCATATCTTTGCTTTTTTTTAATTGAATGCTTGGTTTATAATTGTTTGATTTTAAAGTTGGATATCGATCTCTTGTGATTTGCTTATCAACAGATGCAATTGATGATTTTATTTTATAAGTACTAGAAATTGAAGAAGAGCATGCTTTAGATTTTTAAAATAGGGAGTTTAATGAGAATATGTTCCGTGGTAGCAAGATTGAATTCTAGATATCATGTAGTGGGTTGGAAAAAATTAATGATTATGAATATATGCTGATATGAATTAACAAGGTGGATTCCGAAACCTTAATTCCTTTCTCTTGATTGTTTACATCTTTTTTATTGGTTTATATCATATCTTTGCTTTGTTTAATTATCTGCTTAGTTTGTTAATTTCAAAAATATAATTTTTTATTAAACTAGATTAGGATTAATTTGGTTAAAGTTTAATTAATTTTACTACATACAAGTCCTTGTGGATTTGACCTCGTTCTTGTCAAACTATACTTTGGTATGGTTCATGTACTTGTGAGCACTTTAAAGTTTTACTACACAAACCTTTTGTGAGTAACCGGTTCTCCATAAAAACCCGTAAATCTCCAAGCATTGTCTTTTCCTTTATTAATAATCACATCAATGTGGTTCTATGAGCAAGTATCAATGTGCAAATCAATTGAATCTCTCCAATATAAAGATAAACCTCCAATATAATTTGGGCCACGTGACTTGCTCGTGATTTTTAAGCAACTTATGAACTTATTTATAAATTTACACAATTCAATCTTGAGTCTCATGTTCAAGAGCTTATCTATGAAAACATTCTCATGTTTAAGCTTGATTCGTTCAATAGTCAAGCCTAAGGTTATGTTTGGTTTGAGGAAAGTAGGAGGAAAATGAATGAATAGGAGAGAAAGGAGAAAAAATCTCTTGTTTGGTTGAGATGAATAGGGTAGGGGAAAGGAAAAGGGAGGGATTTGTTTTCTTCCATGGCCGACCAATTCCTTTCCTCCCAATATGGGAGGAAAATGAGAGAGAGGAAAGAGTTTTAGAGGTGGGGCCCACTAACACTTTAATGAAATACTTATTTCCTTTCTCTTCACTTTCATTTTCTCTACTCTTCTCCTTATCCTTTCTTTTTCCTTTCTATTGTGTTTTCCAAGCGCAAAGTAAATTTGGGCTTGAGCTTTGGTTGGTTTACTAAAAAACAAACATGAACAAATGTTTTTTAGAACTAAGCTCTTACTAATCATAAATAGTTTGATTTAAACCATACTAGCTCCCAAAAGTGAAAGAATACTCATTTCTTAATGAAATGGAGATTAAATACTGAATTTGTCCTATTTTTAGAAAACAAATAAAGGTGAAGGGTATAATGGTAAAATTATGGGTAAATTTAAAAAAAATACCATAAACCATGTGAGTTCTTTCACTTTACACCTCAAACTATGGAAAATTGCAATCACCACCTTAATTATAACAATTCTTGCAAATACACAACCATTCAACTAATTGTGAAACAAAATTTACTAATGTACTCCATAGTCCATCCAACCAACTAAAAAATGTAAAATAACCTTAAGATTTTTTTCAAATGGATACAGTATTCATTAATTTTTCATTTTACATTATTTAATTATCTAAAAATTCTCTCTCTCTTAATCCCAATTGAGAATGTGTGCTTAATGCTTGAGCACAGAGAACTAATCACAAGTAAAAAAAAAAATATTGCCCATTTGTTGAATCACTTCCAAAATTTATAACCTGTTTAGATGGAGGGAGGAAGGAGGGGGAGTGGAGGAGAGTAGAGTAGAGTTGACAAAAAATAAGCTAATTTTGTGCTAAATCTACTCTTCTCTACTCTCTCTCCCTCTCTCTCCATCCAAACGGACCATTAATTGGCCCGAGATCTTCGTGTAGGTCTTGATTGGTCACCATCAACACAAAATCTTTGAAGGGGGAAGGGTACAATTTCTTAAATAAATAAAAAGGGCAGGGGAGTGGAGTGGTGAGAATCCGTCTAATCAAGACTTTTCAGAAATAAATGATTTTAATAATCTATAAATCTCAAAAGAAATCTATATAGAACTCAATTTATGATGTTTGGAAATCCCAAATCCATGTCACATATAAAAAAAAAAAAAAATCAGCTATATTTCATATAATTCAAAATAACTATACTTTCCATTCAAAATGTTAAATAGGTTTGGTTAACAAATGTCTTTAGAGTATTTATTAATGGATCATGTTAAGAAAGTTTTGATACAACTTTTATGGAAAAAGAAAAATAATAATAAAATAAAAAAATCAATTACCTTTTTTTCTATAAAAATTTTCTAAAATATTTCATAATATCCTAAAAATCAATTACCACTTTGGTACCACTTATTATCTCTATTTTTTTGGTTAACAAAGAATCATTTCAATTCATTATTATCAATTTATCTTTCCCGTACTTAGAATCTTTCCTTACTTAGAATCGGAGAGAGGCCCTGTTTTTGAGCGAGTATGTTTTCCAAAAAATAAAAGCTGAAAACAAGCTCTCTAAAACAAAACTGGGATTTTTCATTGATCAACTTTAGTTTTCCTTTGAACAGCTTATTTTTATGCTACCAAATACACTAAAACTATATATATATATATATATATATATATATATATATATATATATATATCTTTAAAAAACGTATTCTCTTGAAACAAACGGAGAAAAACATATGCATATGAAAAATGAAAATTAAAGAATTTAAAAACTGGTAACATAGCACCAGAGTTTTCCACCAAAGCAAGTAGAAATATAGAGAAAAGAACACACTCATAATAATTGAATTATGAATTTTCAACATGGCCCCCCATGCATAAGAGCATAAAAAAAGACAAGTATAACATCCAGCCAAGGTTGACACAAGACACTATACTTGATAAAAATAATGAAGTTGAGATTATCTTACTCCTGCATCGCTACCATCTTTAAGTGCAGAATCTCCACGCCATTGCACTCTTTGGTTAGATGGCAATTTCCCTGAACGTTGGGCCTCATAAAACAACAAAGACTTTGTCAAAGCTTCACCATATTCAAGTGAAGCAACTCCATGAGCCAAAAAAGTGATACACAGGCTAACCAAACTAAAGACTTTGATTGAAGACATTGCTCTTTGATGTATAATAGTGTGAAGAACAATGCCTATAGCTAGAAGATAATAACTTTCCTCCGATAACTGGGAATTTATAGAGTTATCAATATAGTATTCGATCAGAGACAATGGGCTGCATTTTACTTCTTTCTATAATAGACCCGTAATCGTAGATCTCGGGGTTGCACCATTTTGGAAGAGAATGAACATTCCCGTATAGGAAGATTTAGTACATGTATTTTTTAGAAGGGTAATTCTATGGTACTCCTACTTTTTTGTTTGGGTATAGTATCTACCCAAATCTTAATCATTAATTTAATGTTGTTACTTGTTACCTACTAAAAAAAATAATTGGTTTGGCTTACCTCAAATACTTTTTTAACTGGACATCTCATGTTATTTTAAATATATAATGACAAGTGGTAATAAGTTTTAATCTCTATATTTTATTTAGTTAGTGGTTAATGTGGCAGTTTCTTAATAAAACAAAAGAGATTTCAATTAAAAAAATACTGAAAGTAAGTCATATCCAAAAATAGTATTGATTCTTAAAAAAGAAGGGTATTGTAAAATTTTCCATTTACGAAATATATAATATATTCTTCATGTTTTTTGAGTAAAAAGTGCAAATGATTGATATGAATGAGTAGTGAATTGATCAGAGATTGAGAGTTTTATTTATTTATTTATTTTGTTTTTGGAAAGAATCAAATATTGTGGTTTAGATTAATGAACGTATGTTTTTTATAGGCAAGATTTAGGTAGGTTCTTTAGGTTAGGTTTTATTAATCTAATTATTTAATCAACGTATTTTGACATTTTCTTCTAATTTTGCCACATAATTTTTTGAAAATCCACATTTTTCAAGTTATCATATATATATATATATATATGAGATGAGTTTAAGTTATTCTTAGTGTAACTCTACAAAAGTTACACATTTTTTAAATCTTAGATTTCTAAAAAATCTAATGGTTAGAAAATCACTATAATCAATTTTATCATTAAAATTAATTGCTTTCCATATTAGCTAACGTAATTAATTTGAGAGAATATTATATTATTTTCTTTTTAATTTTCTTTCTCTCTCCTAATCAATTCATCCCTAACCTTGCACAAAAGCATATTCTCAATGTTCTTGGGCATAGAGGCAGTTGTGCTAGACTTTCAATTGTTAAAGAAGCAGGTGTCAAATGTGTAGGTTGGACAAACTCATTTTAGCTAAATTGTTAGCAATAGAAAATAGTGCTTCCAAGTCTTATATGAATAGCTGGAACCACAAATAGAGCTCTTTGGTCCTTTTTTTTCCCCAACATTTTGTTTTGTACATTTGGCACTATGGTTTCAAAAAACAAAAAAATATTTTGCCGTGGTAAGTCAAGCCTAGTGAAAATGTAAAATCATATTATTATGCCACCCTCTATCTACAGAGAAATTATTGTGTACTCTTGGAGCAGTCCAAATCTTCTGTCTCATTTTTCCTGTTCCGTTCTATACTTTACAAATAAAAACTTGACACATGTCCACTAACTTAATTAAATTCTAATTTTCTGACTTTTCTTATTTAACTTTCTAAAAGAAATAAAAATAAATAAAACCCCAACGCATCACCACCAATCCTCCACCACCACCACCTGTGCAACGAACATCCATCACTAGCGTCGGCAAAGTTAAACTTTTGAACCCAATCCCCACCAACCCCCGCCCACCCCCCCCCCCCCCCAACCCATAGTCCAAATCTTCTCTCTAATCTAATCTGAAGTGCTTTCAAAGGACGAAGAGTCAATAGATAGTGACCCAGCCAAACTCTAGATCTGTGACATCCAAGTCAGCTACCACCATCAAAAGTTGATGTGCCGCAAATCTGCATCCACGCCATTTATAGGTTTGAGATCCACAAACTTTGGCCTCCTTTTATGGCTTGAATCCTAATCATCTCCTTGAATATGTGACTACTTCATCAAACCAACATTGTTGCCTTAACGCTGATCCTTTTGGATGACTCATTGCAGATTGCCTTCTTTGGTCACCTTGCAAGGGTTGTTAGTCATGTGAGTAGTAACGAATGTTGTACTGACTTATTGGGTTCAAAAGCTCAACTTTGCCGCCACCGGTGGTGGATGGTCATTGGAGCTAGTGAAGGTTGGTGGTGGTGGCTAGTTGTATGAGGGGATGTGTTGGGGTTTATTTATATTTTATTTCTTTTAGGAACTTGAAATAAGAAAAGACAAAAAATTAGAATTTTATTAAGTTAGTTGACATGTGTCAAGTTTTTATTTGTGGGGTATAAAGTGGAGTAGGAAAAGTATGACAGAAGATTTGGAATCCTCTCGAAATATAATAAATACGTACTCCCTCATTTTACATTAATGGTGGGTCTCACTAATTAAATTCATTGTGGGACCTACCATTTATGTAAGAGGGGGAGCTACACATTTATAGTACTCTAGGAGTACCTAATAATTTTCCCTATTTACAGGGAAGTAAAAATTAAAATCCATTGCTGTCAATCTAAGCAATGGAAACATAAAAAGCCATACAACTGAATATGACATCCCTTGTTAGAGCATCCACAACAGTGGAGCTAAAAATTTAGCAATTTAGCTCCACCAAAAGTTACTTTATCTATTTTACCTACATACATGCTGCAGTAGTGAATTTATTTTAACTTTCAACACAATAAAATAGTATAAATATCACAATAAAATAATATATCTACTACAATAAAATAATCCATGTCACTACAATAAAAACACCACAAACCGATCATCCACCATGGCCAACCAAGAACAACCGTCCACAACCACCCAAAACACTCCTGCATTATCTCTCTCTCTCTCTCTCTCTCTCTCTCTCTCTCTCTCTCGCGTTCTAGAACTATCACACAAACAAAACAACTAAACAAAACCAAAACCATAACCATTCCTTCATAGATCTATCACACATACGATGCGTGCCACCCACCTGCATAGATCTCTATGCCGCATCGTCAAACGGCGCCGTCTTCACCATCCAAAGCTCATCCTCTCCCACCGTTATCACCCCCTCGGACACCACACTAGGTCGCTACCTTGCTCGTCAACTCGTTCAAATCGGTGTCACCGACATATTCTTTGTCCCAGGTGACGGCACGTGCGTTGTTACTTTAACCTGTGGAGCTTGGATTGGCGGTGAGATGGAGGACTGGGCGATGGGGCTTGGGGAGGTCGGCAATGGGGCTTGGGGTGGGTTGGCGAGCTGGGTTAGCAGAACCGATCGGCCATGAGGGAGCTGGCCGACGACCTAAGGGATGAGGGAGATGAGGGAGTTGGCCAGAGAGCTAGAGAGAAAAAAAAATTGAGGAAGAAAGAAGAAAGAAGAGAAGCCAGAGAGAGAGAAAATAGGAAATGTTTAGTTAATGAGAGAAGAGAGAGAAGTGTAATAATTTATTTATTTATTTATTTTTTTTTTTTAACCTTTGAGCTACAGTGCACATATAAAGATAGATGTGCACTGTAACTGTGAAGCTAAAATTTTTAGATTTAGCTCCACTATTGCAGCATGGTTTTTTGTGATTGAGAACTAAAAAATACCATTATACCTACATAGCACCACTGTTGTGAGTGCTCTTATGGGCAATGTGTTCTAAGACTATTTACTAAAGAATTTTCTATTGCTAACTATTCAGCTCAAATGAGTTTGTCCAATTGAAAGTCCAACACAACTGCCTCCATGCCTAAGAACGTTGAGAATATGGTCTTGTTCAAGGTTAGGGATGAATTGATTAGGAGAGACAATGAAAGTTAAAAAGAAAATAATATAATATTCTCTCAAATTAATTAGGTTAGCGAATGTGGAAAGAAATTAATTTCAAAGATGACATTGATTATAGTGATTTTTTAAACATTAAATTTCCTAGAAATCTACGGTTTAAAAAAAAAATGTAACTTTTATAGAGTTACATCAAGTGTAACTTGAACCTATCTCATATATATAATTTGGCTTGTAGAATTATTCAATATCTCACTCTTTGATCATGTTTTCTCTTGTTCTTTTATGTGTTTCATGTTTTGGGAGGAGAGAGATATAAGATATGAGCAAAATTACATATTTAGCCTTATTTTTAATAGAAGTAGGTTACCGAATCTTAACTACTAGTAAAATGTCAAATGTCAAATTTCAAACTACTAGTAAGCATTTTAAATTTTGGCCAAACCACAGGTGGGTGAGTTGTAATTAGCCCAACATTTTATAACCCAAAAGGCTAGTAATTATCAATATGCTCCATTGATGGTATGTACTTAAATGATTCCAAGCAATTTCATTATATACAGCCATTAAAACTTCTTCCATTGTTCATTATTGTATTTTACATTTGTCATAAATAGAGTGGCATGGTTGAGCCTAATAGCACCATTTGGAATAATTGTGTACTAATTTCAACCCAATGCTTGGTATTTTTTTGCAAACAAAAAGTAGTTTGATGGAGTGTCTATTTGAAAGGAATCAAATGAAATGTTTGTCTATATCAGTTTCAACTATCTATCTCTACAAGCAATTCAATCTGAATTTCCTAAAATCTCTACAATTCTCTTTCATCAGTTGGATGCCAATGTTATGTCATTCCTCAAATTGTTCGAGCAAATTCTTGAACCAAAGTTCCCATCACCAAAACTCATCATGGGAAAGCCAAATTTTTAGTCCACGTCCAATTCCATTATGTTGCATAAGGAGTAGGATGTTTAAGGTATAAAATCTTATGTTTGGGCATTTTTGTAAGTACATGTTTGCACATTCTTACCATGGCACATACTTTACATGGCATTTCATTCTCTGCTCGCATGCATCACTATTGCTTGTACTACAATAATTGATTTAGAAACAGAATGTAGTATTCATCGCAGCTAAATCATTTCCTTTTTAAGTTTGTGAGGGATATAACATTTTATTTCTTAGAATTTAATGAACTCCTTGGCAACTGGATTTGCTTGTGTGGCCCTACCTATAATTGGCTACCTATGCTTGTGATGCAGGAAAAAGAGGAAATTTATAGACAAAGCTGAAACAGGCATTGGCAAGGTTAAGGGGCTGTTTGGATTTAAGAGTTTTCATCACTCATAAATCTATTTTCCTCACTCATCACTCAAAAATGGTGGGTCCCACGGAGGCAAGGCTTGTTTGGCTTTCTTTTCTGAATTTGTTTCCATCACTCAATTCTCACATATTTGAGTAATGAGTTACAAAAACTGGAAACAAGTTTTAGGTGTTTTTGAGTAATGGAAATTGAGTAACGAAGGCATTTTTGTAAATACAATCACAAACAGGGTTCCACAGTTAGTGCCTTGTCAAGTCTAGCTCTCCTTTTCACGATCCCACCAATGGCTTTTTCCTTCATACCAAAAACCCAACCCACTTCATCCCCTTAGCCCAGCCATGCTAACCAAGGCCCCACCTCGTCCAATTTGCAGCGGCCACAGCTCAGACCGGCGAACATGACGGCGAGGTAAGAACTTGCAACCCTTGAGCATGATTTAGTAAGGTAGATCCACCACTCTCTCTTCCTTGAACAAACATGAATGGGTCTTGGAAAATCATGTTTAGAACAAAAAATCCGATTCAAGCAAACTAGCAATGGGTAAGCACAATAATATCATATAAACAAAAGCCCAAACCAAAAAAACTTCTCCTTTATTATTTTCTCACCAACCAAACAACAGCAAAAAACAAAAGCAAAGCAGAGTTCAAGTTAAAATCTAATAGTTTTCTCAAAACCCAAATGCCAAAAATATAAATCAGATAAAGAAACAAGGTGAGAGAGTACAAAAAGGGATGCAGGAAGCACCGTGTTGGGTCAGAGGAAATCGTTTGTGACGAATGGAGGAAATGGGTCACATTTCTTCAAAGGTCATCGACACCACTAGGTCACAATGGAGGAGATGGTGCTGTTGGTACACATCGGAGAGATGGGTGAAAAATACTGGTGACAGTGGAGATTGGCAAGGGAGCTTCTTCTATTTTATGGGTTCGGGTTTGTGTTTTAGGAGAGTAACAGGGGTGAAGGGAAAATGAGAAGTGAAGAAAATGGTGGGGAATGAGCATTCCGCGGGTAGGCTAACAGAAGACTCTAACCAAGTGCTCAAGTATGGGTCCCGCAAAAAGTAGAAATATTTGAGTGATGAGAAGCTAAAAATAGTGTGCCAAATGGGTGGGGTTTAGGAAATTTGAATATTTTAAGTGATGAGTGATGAAAATTGAGTGAAGAGTGATGAGTAATGGTTTTTTAAAAACCAAACAGCCCCTAAGCTTTAACCAGAATTTGAACAAAATTTAACATACCAAACTACAACTTCCTTGAGTAGAAATTGCTGAAGTGGTGGTGATTATTACGTACATATATGCTACTCCTATGTCATTAGCTGAAGAAGTAGTGTTCCTTCTCAAAGTAACCAACAAATATACAGCTATAAACTTCATTTTCTTTTATTATTCCATGAAGGGCTCTAAATGAAGATGAGGGACATGCAAGTTCACAAAGCTAGAGCTAATTTCATTATAAAATCATTTTGGTTATAAGTTACAAAGACAAGAATTGGAGAGGCTGTTAGAGGTAATAGTTAGATATTTAGTATCTTGCAATAGTTCCAATAATCTATTAGGAAAACTTAGCTTTTGGTATAATTATTTTAGCTTAGATTGTCAAATTTATTTGGATACATGGATTTAATGGGTGAGCCTGGCAAATTATCCCTTAAAATTATAATTTTATACAAGCTTTTAGTTTGATAAAATATGTAGTGAGAATATTTGGTGTGAAGTTTTGAAAAGAATGCAAAGATATTCAATAGCCATTTGCCGATTATTTTAGTGCAATGGATTGGACAGTTTGATCCTTCGAAAAGGGATGCACTTACTAAGGCTGTGTTGGAAGCCTCTCTCTCTCTCTCTCTCTCTCTCTCTCTCTCTCTCTCTCTATATATATATATATAT
This sequence comes from Quercus agrifolia, assembly GCA_029955455.1. Classification (NCBI taxonomy): domain Eukaryota; kingdom Viridiplantae; phylum Streptophyta; class Magnoliopsida; order Fagales; family Fagaceae; genus Quercus; species Quercus agrifolia. The sequence continues at coordinate 59,392,166 of JARQAD010000003.1, read as the reverse complement.
ATATATATATATATATATATATATGTATTATGTATGTGTGGAAATGATATGTCCTAAGTTGTGAAGTGGGAGAGAAGTTGAATTTTGAATAAAAACTAAGATGTTGGTAAAATAGATAAAGTGTTGTTTGAGGGTGTAAAATTGGTTATTTATTTTTTTTTTCTTACATCTTCATTGCTAGTGCTCTAACCCCTTCAACTAAATGTCAGGTTGGTAACTCAAACACGACCTATTTCAATTAATTTAAATATTAGTTTAAAAAAGAGAGGTTATGTTGAGTTAGATATAAACTCACAAAAAAAAAAAAAAAAAAACACAATATTACTCAATTTCAACCCAAATTTAACACAAAACTAGAACAATATTAATTGACAAAAATTAATTAAACATCACAAATCTATGTCTATATATATTATATATTTAAAAGCTGAAGTATAACATTTATTATTGCTACGCTCTAGTTGAGATATTGCTACACTCTAGTTGAGCCACATCAGTAACCACATCATCCACTTATATTCAACATTTTATCTCCCATTTTTAACTATTTTTATTAATTTAAACTTTTTCCAACAATTCCCTCTTACTTTTACAATTTTATCTCCCCACTACTCTAATACGATAATGTTACAATTCCTCAATCTTTTCATCTTCCTTTTAGTTTGATTCTTCTTCTCCCATTTTATTTACTATAACTTTTTTTATTCTCTATTCTATTCAATCCATATTTTGCCTGCACAAAAAGGTGGATTCTCTCTCTCTCTCTCTCTCTCTATATATATATATATATATATATCTTCATTTTGGTGGATTTTTAATTCTTTATACCATATCTATTTTATGTTGATGAAATTTTGTGTTGAAAACTACTTTAAATTGATGTGATTTGGTAGTAATTTAATTTGTTATCTTTTTCTTTTCTTTTCTTTTCTTTTGATTGATAAATGTTATCTTACAACATTATATAGTATATAATGATACAATGTCATTTTGTTACATAGGTAATGTGGCTTGGATAAATTTTTTGTTTACAACTATATATTTTCTTTTGAGTATTCCTTTACTCATCTTTACAATTTTTCTCACATTCTTTCCCAAAAAGTGATTACTCTCTCTCTCTCTCTCTCTCTCGATTATTTATTACTTCTTGCAACTCTATTTTAGATTGATGAATATATATATATATATATATATATATATATATATATATATATTTTTTTTCTACTTTCTTTTGATAAATTTTGGTAGTGTGTTTCTTTAGCTCCCCATCACATGTACTTTCTCTCCCTTTTATAGTTTTGGTTTAAGTTAATTCTTAGATATTTTGGAAGTGGACTTTGAGTTTATATTAAAATATAATATACATGGTTCTGTATTTGAATGTGTATATCAATTATTTGAGTAATATCTATGTAGATTGTATTTATCAATTATTTGAATAATATCAATTGTAAATTTGTAATGAGGTTTGATTATCATGATTATCTCTTTAAGAGAATGAGAAATTTGAATCGTTAATTTGGAACTTAAAAAAGTTAGTTGCACAAGAAAATAAAATAAAATAAAGAACATAACACACTATAACAAAAATTTGAAGAATAAAGACCACTTCAAAAAATAATAATATCTATCAAACACACCAAAGTTTCTATAAAAAAAAAAAAAAATAATATATTTGTAGAGATAAAGAGATGAAAATTACTTTTAGAAATAGTACAATTTTTAAGAATAACAAATTATCTTCAATAAATTTTAAAGAATAAAATAATAAAATATACAATATACCACATATAAATTAAGGTAGATAGTACTGGAGAAATGAAAAAGTGAAAGAGAGAGAGAAAGGTTGGAGAACGTATAACAATAAGTTGAGAAATTAATAATGAGAAGAGTTTAAAATAAGAGAGAGATGATATTTTGATTGTTAAATCTTTATTAGTCCACAACTATTATTACACTTCCTTCAACCTCTCATCTCTCTCTTTACTATTCTTTACTTTACTATTCAATTTCCTTCATTCTTTCCTCTTTTTTATGTTTTGACTCTTCCACTCCTATCTTATTTTGTATAAATTTGATATGAATTCTTCCATTTAATTCGTATTTTTTTCACAAAAAAACTGTGAGTATTCTCTCTCTCTCCTTTCTCTTTTGGTGGATTTTTTTTTTTAATCTTTCTTATAACTCTAATTTAGGTTGATTTTTTTTATTAATTAATTTTAATATATGTTTTGGTGCTATGTTTTTTAAATTTCCCATCACAAATGCCTCTTATAGCTTTGGTTAAATTTTGGTTTGGATTAATACTTAGTTTTTTTTTTTTTTTTTTTTTTTTTGGAAATAGAAATTTGATTTTATATCAAAACAAAATCTATATGGCTACAAATTCGAATGTGCCTACCAATTGTTTGAGTAGTAAATAATTATAAAGTCTATTTATTATTCATATGTTTTCATTTTAATTTTGACTAAGATAGCATTATAGTTTTGTGATGAGTTTTGATTATCATAATAATCTCCTTATTTCATAAGAGTTAAGAGATAAGATATTTGAAAAATAAATTTGAAACTTACAAAGTTTTTGTATATTAGGCAAATATAACAAATTACAACAAAAGTTAGAAAAATATGGTTCACATTAAAAAAGTATTAATCAAACACACAAAAAATAATATAATGATATATTTGTAAAGCTAAATAGAATTAAAAAATATATTTGTAGTAATTTTTTTATTATTATTATAATTATTGCTTTCTATATGTAGGAAAATTATTAGGTACTCCCGGAGTACCATAAATGCGTACTCCTTCCTCTCACATAAATGGTGGGTCCTACCATGAATTTAATTAGTGAGACCCATCATTAATGTGAGAGGAGGGAGTACGCATTTATGGTACTCCAGGAGTACACAATAATTTTCCATATGTGTATTACACCTCATTAAATAATATCTATATATTTTCACACGATACGTGGGTCTGCGATTAGTCGTTGTTAATTATCATAAAATTTTTATTTAAAAAAAAAAAGCTATCAACAAATTGCGTGTAGGTTGAAACAGATTAATAATTATCATGAAAAAAAAAAAAAAAAAAAAGCTAGCGCGTAGGTTGAAACGATTTGTGAGAGAGAGAGAGAGAGATGTTATTGTAGTCAACCTGGGATTTTTAACCAGTGAATTTTCTGAACGAATGTAAACCATAGAAGAAAGTTGTTTCTTTATCTTTATTGTTGGAATAAATATATATAAATATATGATTTAGAAGAAAAAACCAGAAATTTTTCTTTTCTTTTCAATCATACACGAGCCCTACAAGCTTACAATGTTTATATTAAGAAATGTCCAATTATGTATGATTTCGGTGTTTGGTGGATTCACTATGTGTTTTGTGAATTCCATCCTCACTGATAATAAAAAAAATAAGATATATGTTCAGACAGAATCGGTTCTCATAAGTGTTTTTACATCTTTATTATCTGGTTTGAGCAATGAACTTATAGGTCGAGGTTATACCCTCATAATTGCTAACATAATTTGGATACTGGGTTTATTATTAAAGTCAAAAAAAATTTTATTGGTGGGGAACGCTGTGGTTTGTGTAACCTTACCCTTATTGATATCCCAATTAGCCCCCCCAAAGTGGAAGGGCGCAATTATAATACTTTACCAGTTTGCCGTCCCAATTGGGGATCTTCTGGATTATATTATAACTGTCAAACTAGGAGATGTCAGACACTATTTCATTTTTTCGTTCGCGGTTTTGCAAATGATTATCGTCTTATGCATGCCAAGAACCAGAGAGGTAAGACTTCTTTTTATGTAATTACTTTGTATAGAAATTTATAGACTATATTATATATGATACTAATCTATTCTCTGTCTCTCCTCTTTTTTTTTCTTTTTTTTTCCCAGAAAAAGAACAAGAATATTCTCATCCAGTATGCGATAGCTTTAATGTCAGACCCAACTGTTAGGACACAATTAGGAGCTGGAATACTAGCTCACTTTGTGGCTAAGGTGGTGGGTATGCAGTATATTGAATTCGGAAAAGAGGTGATAAGACTATCTACACAACATTTTCACAATAATTTATGTATGTTATAAATTATTATTGGTTTTAGTTTGAATTCACAAGTTAAATTATATTTTATCCACTTATAATAGCAAATAACAAACTGTAATATATAACTTGTTATTAAAATGTTGTGAATATATTATCTTTTTCAAAACAATGGCAAATTGTGATTTGTGTGGTTGTTTGTCCCTGCAGATATACTTACAACAGGCAGGCCTCTCTAATGAGACGCAAGTTTCAATCAGCTTTGCTGTATCCCTTACGGGTTTCATTATGGACAGTATGATTATTGACAAAACAGGAAGACGAAAACTAATGAAATTCGGTCTAGGACTAACCACTTGTCTGGCCGTCTTACTGGCTATTGCTTTTGGGATTGAAAGATCAAAGGACGGTACAATAATGGTGATGACAGTCTTTATACTACATTTGTATAGCTTGGTTTATGACTCTTTTATAGGAGGGATACCATGGATTTTTAATGTGGAAATACATAGTCTATTCTATATGGGAGTGGGAAGTTCTCTGGCATCGGTATTCAGTTATGGCACAGACTGGGCTATATGCAAAACGATACCCTTAGAGTCTAACTCCATATCTGTTAAGATATTGCTTATTTATGCTATGGTTTCTATAATTGGGTTCGTGCTCATTCACAAACTCCTACCAGAATCACTACAAAGACAAAAGCCTCTATTGCCTAAGAGAAAAAGGAGGACGAAGAGCAAGTCGTGCATGTTTTGAGTCGTACAGGAGTACTTATGCAAAGGGATTGTTTGATCATTGATGTACTAATTTTTATGTGATTTGATGTAGTCATTTCCATTTGATTAGATGTGATAATTCATGCATGTTGACCATTTCTAAGTATATTGTAACCAATGCCACAAGTATCGTAACACATATTTTAAAAATCAACCTCTTCTTATTCACTCAAAAAGGATCAATATTGCAATTAATCCAAATAAAACACAATAATTGAGTCAAAAGAAACAACATTGTTTTCAACTAGGAACAACAACAACAAAAAATGTTTCAAAATACACACCAATCAGATTACAATAAAACAGCTCTGAACCACAATACAATCATATTTAAACCAGATCTCCCATACAAAAAAATAAATAAATAATAAATAAATAAATAGTATACCTATGCTTATAAAATAAGGCGTTTGACGGTGTACTCTCTGCCTCTGGTGACAACCTCTTCCTTTCTTCCTTTGCTACCCTTTTTTAACTATCTGAAGAAGAATAAGTGCATAAACGGCCAAAAATGTGGTGGGTTTTGTTTTAGTCAAGGAATTGGGAAATTTTTATGATTTTGGGATTTTGACACACAGAAAGGATATGTGGTTTCAGAGTGAGACAGAGAGAGACAGAGATTATCATCAACAAAAATAAAGAAAGATAGAGAGAACATAACGATTGGTATCAGGTGGGCCAAGTAATATATAGATGTAGATAATTCGCTATATTTTGTTAACCAAGGAAAATTATTAGGTACTCTCGGAGTACCATAAATGTATATTCTCCCATCTCACATGAATGATGGATTCCATCATGAATTTAATTAGTGGGACCCACCATTCATGTGAGAGGAGGGAGTACGCATTTATGGTACTCCGGGAGTACACAATAATTTTCCGTTAACCAACGCATTTTAAGCTGAGTAAATTGAATCTTCAAGTACCGATTCTAATATAAAGACAAATTAAATATTGACTTTTTGTTTTGATTGGTTCAATATTTTAATACTTTTTTAATTAAAAAATAAAAAAAATGACACATTCACAATATTTTTACAACTTACTGGTTGTAATTGTTGGGGCAAAAAATAATCTTAATATTAGGTTTAAATTTGAATCAATAACAACTAACCATTTATAATTTGTTGTAAAAATATTGTAAAAATGTCGTGGATATAACATCTCTCAAAAAATAAAAGGTAAATTGCAAATTACACTTCTAAAGTTTGGGATTGACTGAATTTTACAACCCAAAGTTTCACCGTAGGTGTTTGTGAAAATGTTTGTGCCAGTCTGTAGTGAACTGTACAGTCAAAACAATATTACCTTTCAAAAAATAAAGGGTAAATTGCAAATTACATCCCTATTAGGGTACTTTTTTTTACACCTAATTTTATTTAAGTATTACTTATTTATTTTCAAATACCACTAATAAGTTATTGAGCTTTCCCAAATATTTTTTTTCCCTATTAGTATGTTAATCACAAATATTTCATATTTCATATTCTAAATTGGACCATGATATAAATTATCACAAAAAACCAAAAAAAAAAAAAAAAAAAACTCATATTTTATCCAATTTTATTAGTTTTTGAGGTACATATCTAAGATTAAGAATGATTTTATCCAAGAATGTTTGATGGAGGATGAGGTGAACTAGCACTTCCTTATCCTATAATAACTATCATACTATATATATATATATATATATATATATATATATATATATATATATATATATTGATGTGTAATATTTATTATTGCTACGTTCTAGTTGAGCCATACCATCACCATGTTATAAAGTTTTTTTTTTTTTTCCCACTTCACACATTCCCTTTACTCAATTCCAGTTTCTCTCTCTCAACTAATCTTTTTTCCCATCAAACAAATGGCTAATATTTATACTTCTCATTGAATCCAAATTGCCTTAAATTCAGCAATCATTCTCTCTCTCTCTCTCTCTCTCTCTCTCTTAAACAAAAGGCTTCTCTCCCATTCAAAACATTCAATTACCTACCTTTGGATTTAAAATCCACTTATTTAGTTTTTCATATATAGATTTTGAATTGCTTTCTTTCCATCCCAAAAGTCACCAAATTACAACTAAAATTGGAAAGTCCATTTGAGGTCAGTTTTTCCTTTTCTTCCCTTGAACTTCTTCGCTTTTCTATTGCAATTTTTATGGTTTTTATTGGATTTTCTTTTCCGATTTTTATGGTTTGTATTGGATTTTCTTTTCCGGGCTTGTAAACAACATGTTTCTTTTTCTTTTTTTTTTTCTTTTTTTTTTTTCAATTTTTTTTTGGAGGATGAAACCATGAAAACTATTAATTAAATGAAGTTGGCTAAATCAGCCTAAAGTATAGAAAAAAATAGGTGGTGGAACATTCTCTATTCACACAACAAAGTCCGAAATATGCAAAGCATATTGCGCAAGACCATGAGCAACCTTATTACTTTTCTATTAACATGAGAGTAATGTAATTGATTAAAAAACATAGAACATAGATGAACATCTTCAATTAACAAACCATCCAAAGTCAGAAGTTCCTTCTCTTGTTGCAAAGCAGACATAAGGACCTAAGAGTCTCCTTCAAGCACAACATTCTCAAATCCTAACTCCGTTGCAAACTGGAGACCTTTATGGGCAACTAAGGCTTCGATCTCACCTGGGCTATATGCTTGGTGTAGCTGCTGAGACTGAGGCGCCAGCACTAATCCTTCCCTGTTTTGAATAACAACAACAACACCGGACCTATTCTCCTTGGAAAACACAGCACCATCAACATTTACTTTGACAAAACCAGGTGGTGGAGGTCACCAATGCACCTGAGGTAGAATCTGTGAAAGCTTCGGGGGAGGTTGCACCATAATAAACTCAACAAGACGGTCCTTGGAAGCCTGAGCTAGAAGGTGTAGAGGCCAGCTGGGTTAATGGAGCCAGACCTAATTGCGTTGGTTCCAGATTGACCACACGGTCATTGCGAAAATTTCTGGGCTCTTAGTTTTCTGCAATATCCAAACTACCAGGTTTTTAAAATCATTGAAATGCATACCTAACCAAAACTCCACAGTTCTGCATCTGGCCAAACTATATCGATTTCTCGTCATGACCATAAAGCATGAAGCACAGATTCTAGGCAATCTTGGCAGTGATCACAAATGGGAGAATCAATGATCGTACGCCGAACCAAATTCATCTTCGTACGCAAAGAATTTCAGCAAGCCCTCTGTACCATATTCTTGACCTTATTCGGAACTTTCAGTTACCAAATGCCCTTCCACAAACCATTTTCCTAATTGGCTTCAACACCCCTAACCACGAACTCCCATATCAGCCTCCTCTTTCAACTGATAGTCTATTTCTTTGCATTCATGTTTACAATTTTTCTTTATATAATTGCGTCTACCCATTAAAATTTTTTGTTTCTAAAGAGTTGGAATGCATTTTGTTGATTTAGTACACGATCATTTACCTCCTATTTATTTATTATATTTTCTAAATGGCTTTGTAATTTTTAAATTAAATAATACATAAATTCTTGCTAATTTTCTTTTAATCTCATCTAAATCTATGCTAATTTTTAACTTCTTATGGAAGAGGAAACTAAATATTATGATTGATAGGTATGGATCGTATCATGTTCCTATTTTTCTTAGTATTTGAGACTATAACTTAGCTTCATATGATTATTTTCATTAATTTTTTTGACAAATTACTATCTAAAGGTTTGTACTAGATTTTCTTTTTCAGGATTGTAAATACCATGTTTTTTTTTTTTTTTTTTCAATTGTCAATTGATAGTCTATTTCTTTGTATTCATGTTTGTAATTTTTCTTTGTAATTTTTTAAAACTAAATACTACATAAGTTCTTGCTAATTTTCTTTTAATCTCATCTAAATCTATGCTAATTTCTAACTTCTTCGGATAACTTGTGTTGGTGCAAACACAATAACAATGGAAATAACACAACGAGAAACTGAATAATGCTTTTGAATATTATTAATTTAAAGAGAAAAATTACATAATACTATTTGGACTAAGACGCGACACTCGCTCTTTTACCTCCACCCTTCACCTCCCCCTTGTGTACGTATCTAGCCCAATATCTGAGTCAATTCATATTAACCCATTAATCACCACAGTTAAAAAGAATAAAATAGTCTATCTCCTTTTCAATGTGGGATTAAACATTTACACTAACTCCTCATCTTTCATATTCACTCCCACATCTTTACATTTATGTTGTAATATTTATTCATTTTAATTAATTAATATTAAAATGCTCTAACAACTTCGAAGAGGGAACAAAATATTATAATCGATAGGTATGGACCATATGGAGTTGCTCTTTTTCTTTGTATTTGGGATTATAACTTAGCATTATATGGTCATTTTCATTAATTTTTCAACAAATTATGATGTAAATTACATTATGGTAAGTTAGACATACTAAAGTTTTTTTATATTAAAAAAAAGATCTAATCTCTAATTCTTACCATTTATCTTCTCAAAAAAAAAAAAAAAAATCTTACAATTTATCATTTTTAAGGAAATAACTTTGGGACACTTAAAATGTTTAATAATTGCATCCATTTTATGACTATGGACATACACGTAGTATTTCTTTATGTTTTCCATGGTAATACTAATGTCCATTACTTTAAAATTAAAAATATTCTCTCAATTGAAGCATATATATAAACAAATAGACTGATTTTGTACAGTCCAACATGAATTAAATCATATTATCTTAGTTAGCTTAATTAAGCTTATTTTATTCTCAAGAGGAAAAAAAAAAAAAAAACATTAAACTTATATCTTATATTTTATTCTGAGTTCAATTTGGTTATGATATGTTGCACTTCAATTCATCATACTTCTTAAATATACAAAAATATGATAGAAATAACATAAGAAATATAATAGATAAATACAACAGGAAATCAACTTGGCATTTCTTTTGTACTTAAAAAAAATTCTTAAATGCATACTATAAATTCCACTATTATAATAATTTTAAAATAATAGTTAATAAAAGGCAAGAGTTAAAATAATTAATTTCTACATACAATTTCCCTCTTGGTATAATTGGGAGAGGGGGGGGGGGGGGGGAGTCATTCCCTACCTATATATTTCTTCCATTTAATTGAAAAAAAAAACCATAAAATTATCATTCATGAAGGAAATTATTTTCTCCGATAAAAAGTTTTGGGAAAAAAATAATGAATATGGAAAGTCTCAAATTTTTCATAAACCTATATGGTAGTCCAAAAGTCCTCTATTCAAACTTAGATTTGAAGAGTTTTTTTTTTTTTTTTTTTTTTTTTTTAAATAAAAAAGAGAATATATATATATATATATATATATATATATATTTTTTTTTTTTTTCATCATCATCACATTAACTGTGCAACTTACCATTTACAAGTATATTTTTGGGCAAATTACAACTTACTCACCCATGATTTGATTAAAATTTAAGTTGCCTACTTGTGATTTAAAATCCTATGATGCAAGTATTACACTATATTCTTTTTTATATTATTTGATCTTGTATTTTATTTTTATTTTTATTTTATTGTTTTTTTGGAGGATAGAAACATAAAAATGAAGCAAAATCACATATTTAGCCATGTTTTTAACGAACGTGGGTTAAGGAAATCTAATTGAACTAACTTTAAATGGGTAAAGTGTCAAATTTCAAACCGCAGGTTGGCAACTTAAATTTTGGCCAAATCATAGGTGGGTAAGTTATAATTTGCCCTACATTTTTCAATTACCAAAATATACACGGCATTTTCCTCTTCCCCAACCTTTGCCCTCTCTCAACACTTATGTATATTGTATATACCTTTTTCCCTTCCCCTACATATTTTTACAGTTATATATGTTCTCTTTTAGTCTCTCTTAAAACCAATAAGCATAGTATTTGTGATGGACAAATTTTTAATTATCAATACTTGTTTGTTTTTTATATCTACTATCAATGGTACCACACCCTCTCTCTCTCTCTCTCTCTCTCTTTTCAATTTCTCTACAATCTTGATCTTCTATTTTATTTTTATTTTTTTAAACCCATAAGCATAGTATTTGTGTTTGAGTTAATACTTGATTATTTTGGAAGTAAGAATTTGAGTTTATATCAAAACATAATCTTGGCTATGTTAACAACAAACTGACATTTGGTCCATTTCGGTGTCTTTCAGTCCACTTCATCAATTTGGTCGAGTTCGATCTACTTCATTCCACTTCGGTCAATTTTGGTTGGTCCACTTCAGTTCAATTAGGTCCATTCGATTTACTTCGGTTCAATTTGGCCCATTTGGTCAATTCAATCCACTTCAATCTATTCAATCCAATTTGGTCCATACGGTCCACTTAAGCCTATTCTGTCCAATTTGGTTTACTTAGGTCTATTCGGTTCATTTCAGATTACTTTGATCCAATTTGGTGTGCCTTCTTAAGAATGGCAAAATACAAGTTTGGGATGAGAGTACTATTAATTATTTGAGTAATATTAATTGTAACTATATAATAAGTTTTAGTTATCACAATAATCTCCTTGAGAGAATGAGAATATGAATAATAACTTTGAAACTTAAAAATTCTAATTGTACCAAAAGAAATTATGAAAATATAATGCATAATAAAAATAATTAGAAGAATATGACCATTTCATAAAAGAATAATATTAATCAAAAACATCAAAAATGATAAAATTATATATTTGTAAAAATTTAATGATGGAAATTACTTTTTGAAATTATTTAATTTTTAGGAAGAATAAGTTATCTACAATAAAATTTAAGGAATAAATTATACATATTCAACATAAGTTTGTTATAAGTTTTGATTATCATAATAATCTCTTTGAAGAGAATGAAAATTTTGAAAATTTTATTTAAATAAAAATCTCTCTCACACACACACACACACACACACACACACATTGATTACCAATTAAAAGTAATGACATTAAAACAAATGAGTAATTGCCCTAAATATTATATTTGTATATTCATAGCCTTAAGATTTAGAAAGACTTTCACTTAAATTTAGTCAAACCGTAGTGGACTGAAATGCTACTTTAATGTGACTTAACAAAAATATAGCGACAATAGATGTTATACTTAAGATTTTACATATTATGAGTTTGAGATCTATATATATATATATATATATATATATATATATATTAATAAATTTGGATTTAAAGTAGTACTCTTAACCGAAATATATATTTTCCTTGCATGTAAGTGCACAAAAATGGACTGAAGTGGACAAAAAAAAATCAAAGTGGACACAAATGGATCAAATGGAATGAAGTGGGCCGAATGGACAAAATATGACCAAATGGGAACAAAATGGACCGAATAGGACTGATAAGAACGAATGTATAGATTAGGACCAAAGTGGACATATGGACCGAATAGGAACAAATAGGACCGAATAGCACCAATATCAATTGAATGGGACTGAAGTGGACATAATGGACCGAATAAAAGTAATGTGGACCGAATAGAACCAAAGTGGATTGAGTGGGTTGAATATGACCAATGTGGACCGTATATGACTGAAGTGGAAAGAAGAGGACCGATGTAGACTGAATAGACCCAATAGGACCAACATAGACCGAAGAAGACAAAATGGACCGAATAGGACTTTTGAATATTTACTTTTTTATTGCATTTCTAGGGCCCATATTTCTAATTCTAATTTATAATGTCTATTTTGTTTGTATTTTTTAACTCAAAATTAAAGAGTTTAGCCCAAATATAATAAAATTTCATACTTTCCAACCCAAAAATTAAGAAAAAAAGAAGAACTTTTGAGCTAAACTTGAAAAGACAATTTACAAAAAGAATCAATTTAAGGCTCAATTAGTCCAAAATGGACCGAAATTGACCAAGTGGACCAAATTGGACCGAATGGGACCAAAGTAGACCTAATTGGACCGAATAGCAATTGTTTAATTTTTAGGAGGAACAAATTGTACATTATATTACAATTACAAAATAATTATTTTTTCCTACGCATCACGTGGGTCTGTGAGTAGTTACATAATAATACTAGAATGTATCCTTGAGCTATAAGACTCGCATATGGAAAATCATTTGGCAAAAACAAATCATGAACACAATTATGAGTCCTGTTGTTTAGTGAAAGGTCTCTTCTAGAGAGAACTTGGCTTTAAATTCCCCCCTTATAATGAATCTCTCACACACACACAATCAAGCTGGGAAAAAATGACTAACATGTCATCAAATTTGGATTTCACTGTAGGTAATTTTTATCAAACCCTATTAAAGAACAAAATATGTCACACACGAACTTGCCTGTCATACTACAGTATATATATATATATATATATATATATATAAAGATATGCTTTAAATTTTTTGATGGATTGATGTAATATTTAAGATGGCTTTTATTTCTTCTCTAAAAGAAAATGGCTTTTATTTGTTTTTTAATCCTAAATTATTACAAAGCTTCTTCTTTTTTTTAGCAAATAGGAAAGTTGATTTGAAACTAGATTCTCAATATGAGAAGAATTGAATTATACCACTAAACCATAATTATATTAGAGACAACTTTTAAATAATTAAGCTGGAGCTTCTATTACAGCTTTTTCTTTGAACAAAATGGCAAAATGCTTTTAAGCTAAATGCCAAACTCTTCTTTCATTCAACTCGACTTCATCATATTCATAAATCTTTGACCCGACCCAACTCATGATAAGTCTAAAAGTCAAGCCAACCTAATACAAACCCATGGGTTTTGCAACTCGTTTTTTCTTTTATTTAAGTTGGCCCAATTTAAAGTTTAAACCCAAGCAATCATTTTCTTTGAGACCTAAACCACTTTGGGTTTTTAAACTTTTTATATTTAAGAATCATGAGCTTATAGTAATTGGGTTTTTCCTTTTCTTTTCTTTTTTACAAATTGGGGTGGCCCAAATCGGGTTATTCTAAAAAACAAAATTTGGGGGTACTTTAGTTTTGAAGACCCAACCCATTTCAGACTGGATTTATTACTTTATTTGGGCTGACCAATATGGGTAATGAGATCATAGTATGTTACTATGTTAAAATAACGTCACCTTCTCTACAAATAAATAAAATAATAATAACGTCTTATTTATTTGTAGAGAAAATAATAATAACGTCACACTTATCATCAAAAAATAATAATAATAACGTCACACTTTTTTTAATATGCATATAAAAAGAAATAATGTCACACTTTGTAACCGGCTGTATGTACATACGCTTGAGAAGCCAGTTGAGAAGATTTATTTGATAAATCTCACCCCATTAACTACCTATAAATATATCCCAACCCTTTCCCTTCAGTAGCCAATATAAATTAAATCAGCAACTACGATCATTTTTAGCAAGGAGTGGAACAAAAATCAATTACCTCAGAGAATCTTGTAAGATGAAATTTTTTTTTTTTCTTATTTTTTATTTTGTTTGCATGCCTTAATTGTTCTTGAAGTTTTTTTGTTTCCTTAATAATAAGATATAGGTATGGAATTTTGGAGATTAAAATGCTTTTTTTTTTTTTTTCAAAAAATGCAAATTTGACTTTGAGCATGATGATAAATAGTTTTGCGACAAAAATAATAATAATAATAATAAAATCACTTTTCATTCCTATATTTAGGAGGTATTTTCATTTTGATCATTGAGCTTTAGTAAGCTTCAATTTAATTATAGTTTTTGGACAACTTTTCATTTGATCCTTACGGTAGTCTCACATATGAATTTTAACTGTTATTAAAGGAAATGATAACACATAACACACTTAAATTGAAAATAAATAAATAAATAAAAACCTCAAACCCTTATTTTCTTTCACTTTCTTGGCCTTTTAACACAATTAAACACTTCCCCAGTTGGTGAGAAGCGTTAGATCTAGCAAAAAAACTAACAAACCTTCCCAATTGTATTAGCATTCATCGTCGTCTGGGTCTAAGACTCTAAATTGTATATAATAGGGATAGATATTGCGTAAAGAAGTAGGCTAATAGGGAATATTTAAAATTATAGATAATAATGCTTGAAAAAATAAAATAGAATATAAAAAAATACATTGAAATACTGGTGATTTTGTTGGATAGTATTCCAACATTAGTGTTTTTTAAAAATTACATTAAAATTGCTAATAATTTCACTATAGAAATTATAAATAATTGAAAACTAATGCAAAAATCATAAGAAAGTAAAAAAAAAAGGTTAGATTGTTGAGAGCCATTTTTGGGAGTTAAACAAAGGAGTAAAACTTTCTAATTGTAAGGAGCCACCTAAGCCAGTTATTTTTCAGGAGACTATTGGGTTAGTGACTTAATATTAAATTTTGAGTGGTCATTGATTTAGCTTCTTTTTTTTTTTTTTTTTCTTGGGTGGGGGTAAATCATTTTTTTGGGGTGCTCAATTTATATAATTAACTCTTATATATATTACTGAGAATTTTTTCAAAATTGATGAGTCATGGCCCCTAAGACATAATGTGGCTTTGCAGCTCTACCATTGCTATGGTTTTAAAAATCGAACTGGATTGGCCGGTTGAACTGATTTAACAAAATCTAGGCACAAATTTGGTTCCATAAAAACACCTGAAATCGATCAAAACCAGTAAAAAATCAGCCAAAATCAAGAACTGGGTGCAAAAACGGTTTTTTGACCATACAAGTTTTTAAAACTACGGCCACTACGTATGTGTGTCACAAATATAATAAAATGAAATGAATTTTTGTTTGAATTATAAAAGTAATACCCTTCACAAAGGTTTTTTTTTTTTTTTTCTCTCTCTCTCTCTTCAGTGAGTGTGCGCCCACACACACATAAAATTTGTGTATATTAAGTGATGTTATAGTGTTTAAAATTTTTTATATCATATGAAATATAGCATTCTCGTCTTTTTTCTTTAAAATATTATTTCTTATGGATTTTTGCATGACTAATCATTTTTCTGATTTTTATTTTCTATTAGAGTTGAATTCCTATTTATGAATGATTTTTTTTTTTAATTATTAGTTAAACACAAACTAGACTCACATAAATTTATTTGATTAAATATTATTGCTTGTTCCACAAAATTTTAAGAAGGAAAATAAATTATTATATAAAAGATTTAATGTCCTATTAGCAAGGTTTTGAAACCTGGTCGGACTTCCCTTGAAACTTGGACTGAAAGTCCAACCAGGTTAACTGGGAAAGGCCCTTGCGTAATAGGTGTCCATGGGTTGGTCGAACTTGGGTTGAGGGTCAGCCCATGACTCAACCCGATCTCATCGGGTGTTGGAGTATATCACCTACCATTGTTTGACAATCATCGGGTCTCTAATCGTAGTTTGGCTTTAGGTTTACAGACGAGTTCAATTGGGTTGGCGATTGGCTTTAGATCTACAACTACACACAGAAAACCCTAAATCACAATACAATGCAAAACATCAAATGGCACCACAGCCACCGCCATAGCCATCTCACCATTATTGCCCATGGCCAACTATTACACTCATAGTACCAAAAAATTGCAGAAGTGATGGGGAAAAGTAAGTGATAGTAGAAAAGGATGAGACTAATGAGTTGTGTTTTATTTCAAAGAGAATGATGGAGAAGGAACTCACACTTGCAAATGAGATGAATTTCATTTTTAGCTTTTGATTTCTAAGAGAAATCCTAAGATCAAAGCTTCAAATCAGAGGTATTGTTTGATAAGCATAGAAGATAAGTTTTAAAAAGTACAAGATAAGGGCCTATTTGGTTCACTACTCACTAAAAACTCAATTCTTAAAACTCAATTATCACAATTCAAACTTCTAACTCATATCTTATTCTCTATTTTTCTCTTAACTCTCTCAACAATCTGTTTGGCTCAAATATTTGGTTTAGTTATCGCTTCAAAGCGCAACTTTAACTCAAAAGTTATGGAGCCCATCAATTAGAACACTAACAATACCACAAGAGTCCACACCTGCGAAATTTTCTCTCCCCACTCCTCTTTCATTTTTTCTCTCTAAAATAGTCATTTTCCTCTTTAATTTCTCTCCTCCATAGTAGAAAGGAGCTAATGGTCACCACATCTAAAAACCAAAACCCAAAAATCAAAACCCTCTTAAACATACAAACATAAACACATTAAGGAGGAGAGAGAAATGGCCACCACATCTCAAATCCAAATGCTATAGCCACACCACAAATCCAAACCCCACAACCACACCCACAACCACAACCACATCTTAAATCCAAACCACCACAGCCACACCACAAATCCGAACCCCACACCCATACCCACACCCATATCTCAAAAATCCAAACCCCACAACCACATCTCAAGTCCGAACTCCACACCCATAAATCAAATCAGAAGCTTGAAATCACCATTAAAATACCATACCAACCCAAATAAAACCCACAAATACTAAAACAAATAAAACCATAGAAAGTATTGGACAAACCCACAGAAAAACCACAAATCTTAAAAGAAGAAATAAAGAAAGAGAGAGAAATAAGACAAAGTTGAGAAAAGAAATTGGCAAAGAAGAAAAGAAAGAGAAAAGAAGGAAATAAGAAGCTGGAGAAATAGGCGTGAAGAAGATAAAGAAAGAAAGAGATAAGAAAAGGAAAGAAAAAGGAAGAACTTGGAGAAAAAAGGCATGAAGAAGAAAGAGGAAACAGAAAGAGTTGCTGTGTCTTGAGTTTGACAAGTCTTCGTCATTGGGTTCCACTAGATGTGTTTTATTACCAAATTGCCATTAAACTCATAACTCAATCATCTCAAAGCACCAAATTTTTTTTTTTGGTTTCATCACTTAAACTCAAATTTTTTGAGTTTTAAGTGATGAGAACAAGATTCAAAAATCTTGCCAAACAACAATTCTTCTGTGGGTCCCATGTGTTTAGGATTATGGGTGATTAAAATTGAGTTATATAACTCATTTTTCACCCAATCCAAACACCCTCTAAGTTTTCATAGAAATAGGGAACGAAAGAGATAAAACCTAGTACGTGTTAGCTATACAAGGAGGTAGAATTTTAAAAGCCAATCAAGTAGAGACACGTGTTATACATGTAGAAAGAGTTATTTATCTCATAGTACTTGGTCGGTTCGATTATAACAGGTGGCTATTATACAAAACCAACATCCAGACCTAATTTCATCAAATTTAAATGTTTGCACCCTTTTCAGACCAAAACTTATTCAGAGTCGACCCATATCTGACAAGGTCAAGTTAGTCTAGTCGATTTTGGTTGGGTCTATGTTGGTTTGGACACCCCTAGGTTATATATGTCACGATTTAATCGTCTCATTATTTTGAAAAAAAAAATGAAGAAAATATGATTAGGTGAAACAACATCTCCAGCATGCAATTCATTAGGCCACACACATTTGGTTGGTTAGGAATGAAACATTATTAAATATAATGACAATTTAAGTACCATATATTTTAAAAAAAAAATTAAATGACACATCATGGTTTGACCTTGGTTGAACCTTGGCCTGACATCAAAAACCTTGAACCTCTTTGTTTTTTGGTTCTTTGAACGATCAAAGTTTCAAAACCATGCCTATTAGTTCTTTTAGTGATGTAACTAATGAAAAATAATGATAATGTCCTTTTTTTCATGATATTAAAACTAGAACTTCATTATTTTCTTTTCTCTTTTTTGTTTTACCCTTACCTTCGTTTTTTCAATAGGTTTTGAAACTTAAAGAAAAACATTAATAAAATATGAAAGATTTCTTTGTAAAGTTCATTTTGATATATGAAAGAGATAATAGTGTACTAAATAGTTTCTTTTTCAGGATTGCTATGGAAGAAAAAAGAACAGTGATGTTGGTTTTAATGCTTTGTCTAGTGGTAGGAATGCTCGTAGGGCAGTCTCAAGCAAGGGACCCAAAATTTGACAAGTGCTTTCGAGATTGCTATGCTAATTGCCTTTCTGTAACGGTGACTAGTGGTCTCCTTCGAAAAACATGCTCTAAATGCACTCGCAAATGCGAATTTAAGGTACAAAAGAAAGCTTGTATTTTGATTTGGTGTTGGAACGTCAAATGATGTCGAAATGGTACTGGTGATATGATATCAGTAGGGACAACCTATACAAGCAAAAAGAAGAAAAGAAATAAAAGTTACAATGCTATTAATAGAATTAAATAAAAACATGATGAGTTTTTAGACCAAATCTTTGTTCTCACATGTCTACTACAAAGACTCATTGGGCAAAAAGTCTTTTAAAAAAAATTATTCAAGAAATGACAATGCTTGCAAAATTTCAAGAAGGTCAAAGACCAATAGCAATGTCATTAATCAAAAGTTTAAATTTCAAGTTTTTGTAGTCTTAAACTATGTAATCCAATGGTTAGATTCTCAAAAAATATAGTCATGTTATTTTTTTTTAGTGGGAGTTTGAAGGGTTTCTCCCCAAACTAGTTTGGAGAGAAATTTTTTCCTCCAATAAACTAGTAAATAAAACTTGCAATAAGTAATCAAGATTGTCGGTACCCCATTTTGATCTCTTGGACAAGCATATCTTAAATTCATCCATCAAACAAGCGTAAAGTTTAAAGTAAAAAGTAAAAAAAAGAAAAGAAAAAAAGAAGAAGAAGTTATGTAGCCACCAAGAATGCTCCAACCTAACCCAAATAAAGGTAAGAAAGAAGGAAATAGTTACACATACATTGTATGTGGTGCCCTAAATTTGGATATTGTTTAAGTGTGAGTTGTGTGGATGTATGATGAGTCTCATATCAGGCAAATACTATGTTTTATTAACAAATATAAGGAAACTCAATTGTGAGTAAATTAGCCCTTTTTGGTGTATGGCGCAAATGTGACTAAGGTTTTTCCTTAGATCATTATAAAAGGTATCAAAACCAGAATGATAACTTTGTGTGGGCTCAGAGACACTACCCCACAAAGTGGGCCTTGACGAAGATATTAAGAATTTAAGTGGTAGAAATTGTAATGCCCTAGATTTGATTTAATATTGTTCAAGTGTGAGTTATATGAATGTAGGATGAGTCCCACATTAGGCATATATTAAGTTGATCTAGGCTTTATTAAAAACTATAAAGAGTCTCAATTGTGACTAGACTAGTCCTTTATGGTATAAGTAACATAGATGTGGCTATCGTTTGTCATTCTGTTGTTACATTATATGGGCAAACACACGTAAATAGTTGTCAAGAAAAGTTGTAAAAGTGTCCTATGTTGGAGTGTGTGTGTGTTTCAAACACTAAAACTTTGCTTGTGTCCCACATTGGTTAGAGATGAGTTTTCATGTGTGTTTATAAGAAATAACACAACTTAAGTGATAACTTAGGTGTTAGAGTTGGGCTTGGGTTAGGTTTAGGCTTGTTTCTATCTCTCTTGGGTTGTATCCTTTTTCCCATCTTTCCATCTAGCCTAATTCAATTTAGCCCATTTGGCATTTAATGTGCTGCCCGTTGGGCATGCACAATGACTCATGGCTTTATGTTTAAGTTGCTAGACTCTTGTAAAGAGTATAAACACCGGTATAGTCACCATAGAATCTATTTGAATCTTCAAAAAACTATCATTGATATTCAAATTGAAGAAAAAATAGGATGTTGGAAAAAGTTTCTAGAGTTAAGGAATCTACTTCCAAGGCTAATGTTGTAGAGGGAGGACCCTCTAGACCTCCACAACATAACAAGAAACATGATTTCAAGGGAAAATAAAAATGTTCATAATAAAATGGCCCAAATCTGCAAATCCAAAAGAAAAACGGTAATTTTTTTTTATTTGTGACAAGGTAGGTCATTATATGGCAACATGTAGAGCGAAAGAAAACTTCAACAACAATAAGAACAACAATAAAGGTTTAATATCAAATAAATCAAATGTGGTGCAAATCGAAGAGATCATTGCAGCGGTGGTGTGTGAGGCACACTTGGTGACAAAAAAGAAAGGATGGGTAGTTGATTCAGCTTGCACAAGGCACATTGGTGCATTCAAAGAGGAGTTTAGTTCTTACACTCCCATGGCGGCGGGCACTGAATGTGTCTATATTAGGGACAATAGGTCCGTGCTGATGAGTGATGAAGGGAAGGTACTCTTGAAGCTAACTTCCGGTAAAACTTTTTCACTCAATAATGTCCTTCATGTACCTCACTTTCGATACAATCTCCATTTGGTACATTTGCCTGGTAAGGATGGTATTAAAGTTTTATTTGATAGTGGCATAGTTACTTTATCTAAGAATGAAGTCTTTGTTGGTAAGGGCTATGATGATGAAGGTCTCTTTGTACTTAATATTGACCAAGTTATTAATGAAAATGGTTCATCTTCTTGTGCTTACTTTGTTGATTCCATTGATGTTTGGCATGGTAGATGTGGGGGCCCTTTTGTGTTAATAGGTCAAGGCCCGTTCTGCTATGCTCAAGCCTATTGGGTTGTGGCTCAGAGAGCTGGGGTTGGCCTAATATCTTAGTAGATTAGGCTAAAGACCAGTTTGTGCGCAGTCCGAGCGTTCCCAATATACAGATAGAGCAAAGAACGCTACAACAGACTAGAGGTCATGGCAAACATGACAAATGCACGGTAGAATCATTGCCATAGCAAAAACAACTGATACAATAAATATGAAAGATTCCACAATAGAAACAATTGATACAACAAATATGAAAGATACCACAGCAAAAACAATTGATACATCAAATATGAAAAATACAATACAAGAAATAACTGATACACAAGATATAAAAAATAATATAGCAGAAACAACTGATACAGCAAATATGAAAAAAGCTACCACAATAGGAACAACTAATGTAGCAAATATAATAAATATGCTACAACAAAATGACTTACATGAAAAATAATAAGTAAAGGATGCCACGGCAGAATAGCGATTGCGATTTTTAGTAAATGAGATTACACATATCCGTAATCAAAACCATGGGTTAGATCTTTCAACTGAAAGTGAACCAAGAAGGAACTCGAACCTCAACTTGAACAACCTTGTCATAGGCTTCCGCCATCAAAGTTGTGCATTTTGGAGAAATGACCTAAATGGCTACTCCTTACCACTTGTATGGCTCTAGAGAGTGGGTCTGTTAAGAGAGAGTGGAAAGATAGTCTATTGATGCATGCCTTTTCCTACAGTGTTTTCTCTCTTCTTTCTTTCTTTTTCTTAGTCTTTTTTCTTACTATTCTCTAACTCCCCTCCCTCTCCATCTATGGTAGCTACCCCTTTTTATAGGAGGTTGATTCATGGGATTTTGCCCTTTTACCCTTGGGGCTTCACCAACTATTTTTACTTTATAATGGGCATCATTTCAAGACTACCCATCAACCCATTAGTTGCTCGGCCATTACCACTACTGGGTAAGCTTAGTGTGTCTTCTTTCATCCACTACCAATCCCATGACAAAAATATCTGTTTTTTTTTTTTTTTTTTTTTTTTTTTTTTTTTTTTTTCTTGCTATGGACTTCTCCCTTCTTGCTTAAATGGATAAGGGCTTGGGTTTTTCATTACTTACCTCAATGGCATGCATTAAGGGGTCTTGCTATATGACCTCTTTTGGGCAAAATGCCATCTCAGCAAGGCATTTTCCCCAAAAGGAGTTACAATTGGAAACTCAAAATACACTCTTTTCCCCCACTATCAACCACACCCTCTAAATCCCTTGACCACGAGCCCACCTTTCCTGTATTGGCTAGGTACAAGTGGGTGGTGCTCCGGTCCTTGTGTGCTCGTTAACACTATCCTTTGCATTTGTTTTCTTTCATACCCACACCATTTCTATCGTTCCTTCCATGTCTTGTTCTGCTATGTGTCTCTTTTGTTCATGCTTATCTTCCATGAAGGGCATGGGCTAATAGGCTTGCATTATTTCTTCTTATTTCCTCTTGGACTTGCACATTGGCTTGACATAAGTTTCTACCCAACCAACTCGTTGGGCTTTTGCCCTTCTTTCTTATTTCTTTGGACCTAATGGCCCATTTTCTATTCTTGCTATGTCCATAGGCTTGCTGGCTACTATTTCTGCAATATAGGCCCATTGAGTTTTTCTACCTCTTTTCTTGGGCTTTCATAGCTCATTTACTTTACATTTACCTTTTGTTGTGCCCATGGGCTTACTAGATGTTATTTTTGTCATGTTGGCCCATTGGGTTCTTTTACCTCTTTTCTTGGACTTTCATAACCCATTTGCTTTACTTTTACCTTTTATTATGCCCATGGGCCTATTGGCTACTATTCCTGTCACATTGGCTGATTGGGTTCTTTTACCTCTTTTCGTGGGCTTTCATAACCTATTTACTTTACTTTTACCTCTTGTTATGCCCATGGGCCTGTTGGCTACTATTCCTGCCACATTGGCCCATTAGGTTCTTTTACCTCTTTTCTTGGCCCATTTACTTTACTTTTACCTCTTTCATCTTTCTTCAGGAATGACTTGCTCACTTTTCTACTATGAACAAATTTGTCTTTTCAAATTCCTCGTTTATCAATTATTCTGAAGCAATGCCTCCGGTTCATTTAATGTGTTGCCTCTTTTAATGACCATTCTGTTGTTTCCCTTCCAAGTGCTTTTATTCATCTTCAACTCCTTTACTCTTTCCTTTTCACATTACCATTTTTTTTCCTCACAACTTCTTCTTCGTCCCATATTCTCTTCATCATTTCTTCCCATATACTCCCACACTCATTACCCCTTCATATTGTTTAATCCCTTCTTTATGTTGCCAGCGAAAGGTGAAGGCTTTTCCCACCGTAAAGGGAAGGAGGCTATTGTTGATGAACCACTCGCAAAGGGTGAGAAAGGTAAAGAGGCTCCCCACTTTGAGTTGAACTATTTTGAGGATGAGGAAGTGATAGGCAAAGAATGTATTAACGCCTTGTGATAAATTAACCAATTAATTAGCCAAGTGAATTAATTAAGTTAATGAACATGCAATACGCTAGTAGCACAAACATATCACCAACTGAGTTAATATGCAACGGAAAAAAAAGTTGACACGGTGATTTGTTTTCGAATGGGGAAAACCTAATGGCAAAAACTCCATCGGGTGATTTTAAGGTCACCACTCCCGAGAATCCATTATTATCACAACAAGCGGTTATAAGTAAAGAAATCCCAGTACTTTATACCAACCTACAGTTGAACTCTTACCCTAATACCCAATTAGATTTGTTCTGTAATGAAAATCTCTCCTTTCAATGCACGGCTCCTAGTACATGACTAACTAGTCGATGCGGGGATCCCAATACGTAGCCTATACACCAACTTAAGAAAGATATTGGCTGCTAAGTTCTTTATTTCATCCATACGATGAAGATCATGAAGCTCCTTGGTTATAAAACCTTACAGTGTACAAACACAGCAACTTCTTGAAGAGGAAGATGAACTAGGGCATATGTCTCTGGTTCACAATATGCTTGTGAAAAACATTTGCATGAAGTTGCACACACTTGCATCAACTGTGACGGTCCTTAAAACAATCCTTATATATGTTTAGGGTTATGAGAAAAGAAAGCAAAAACATCTATACATGGATTGGATGAAAATCAAAACTGAAAATCTGATTTTCTCAAATCTTGATAGGTACCCTATCTATCGAGCAGCTGTCGAGCATCGGACTTAAACAACGTTTTAAATCTCGATAGATACTAGCTGTTGAGTTTTAAAATCCATCACTTCTTCACTTGATTCTTGGACAGACTTTTATGATTTTAACACTTGAACTTGAAACCTTATTCCTTGAAGTATTAAACACATCATAAATCTATCAAATTACAAGTAAAGTGCATTTTTTCAAAGGATTAGCTAATTCTATAATGACATATGTTCCTAACATGATTCACAAATGTCCTAACAATCTCCCCCTTTGGCAATTTGTGACAAAACCACATCAAACAAATGAACATATAAGAGAAGTCATAAATCACTCAACTCATATTCACTTGTTGAATACAATAAAATCTATCATAACACAAACTCTTGAAAAACTTTGTAAGAAGAGAGTTTATGGCAAGAAGACTTTGACAACCTATATTTTTAAAACACATTAAACAAAACTTATTAAGGCATCTTAGTGTGAAATAAAAATAAAATATTGCATACAGTAAATAAGAAGTATGTGCATAAAGAGAGTAAAGAAACAACACATGTATAGATAGGTGAAAGAATTGTAATAACAACCTCATCATATATTAATATCATAAGTACAAGGTTTGCTATCACAAAGTAAAAAAAAAAAAAAGTATTTATAAGGTAAGAAAAAGAAAAAAATACATAAGTCCTCATTACATTCCTAAAAAAGAAACACTCCCCCTAACAAAAATCTCCTATACTAACTCTCCTCCTATGTACATGACTACTCTTACACCCAAAACTACTTCCCCTTTTTGTCACGAATGACAAAGGAAAAATAACTCAAGCAGTCATCTCATTGTCGCTAGAATAGCTAGAAACCATCGTCCTCATCAGCATCATCACTACTGGAGCCATCATCATTCTTATCCTTTGAAGTCGGTGGAGATGGAGAAGAATAAGCAGTGAAACCACCCATAACAGCTTGTCGTTGTGCGATACTACCAACACAAGTGTTCACCTGACATAACTCATCACTAAGAGTGTCAAGGCGAGCATCCATGCGCACAAGCTATGCCATGATGGCCTTGAGAGTCACTCCACCCGCAAAAGAAGAAGGAGCAGAGGTGGATGGAAGAGTCGCCGTCTCGGTCCGTGGCCTCCTCAGTCGAAGTTAGGCCTCTCTCTGTCTAACGGTAGTAGCATCTATGGCACACATAACCGTAAAATGAGAAGACTCGAGATAGAAGACAAAAAAATGGCAAAGAAGCCTTGTGATAGCTGAAGGAAAAATGAGTTTATCACGAGTCGTCGTATCTTTATAGACATCTATAAGGGAGAGTATGAAGGGAGAGGGAAAATCTATGGTAAGCCTCTGAAGGAGAGACAACAAAAATCGAGCACGAGGCTTTGTGATACAGTTATAGTGAGACAAAGGATGAAGAATGAATGTCATCACCATGTTAAGGAACCTCAGACCTTTTGCAAAGCTCGAGTGAGGGGTGTTTTGACAATCACCCCAAGAAGAAGGTGTCTCATAGAAAAAAGACGAGTTTGTCTTTGGACACAGTCCTCGAAAGATTGCAGCCAGGGTAGTTAGGATGTGCTACCCTAGGAGCATGTAGCACCTCAGATACAATATCTGTAGTGACTATGATGCGCGTATCTCGAACGCAAGTGATAAAATGATGTACAGAATAGTCGAATCCGTACATGTTGGAGTAGAACTACTGTATGATCACAGAAGGACAAGTGTTTGGAATGCTACACAGTGACTCCCAACCCTAACTGTAGATGATAGTGGGAAGGTCAGTATCAGAAAAATCCGATAGTACGACTTGGCATTCTAAATGAATGCTGCGTCGTGAAAAGTTCTCCGAGAAGTCCATACAGGCCTTCTCATCATGAAACCTAACATGAGAGGGGGTAGAATTAGAAGAAGATGTCCCGGAACGAAAAGGGTTCCGAGACAGAGCAGATTTACGCTTAGGTGCCATAGAGCAAGCTAACGCGTAGAAAGAGAGAGAAAGAGAGAGAGAGAGACAAACATGAAAGCACCAACACATATCAAAATAAGAATATATAGAGATGAAGGTACGTATGCATGAAAAATGCATGAGCATGTGATATGCAATAGTAAAAACATCATGGGTTCAGCTCAATCCAATCCTACCAGCACACATGAATTCAACATATATAGCACACATCTATAATGCATGAAAATATAGTTAAAATGCAAATGTAATGCAATACATGAACATTTAGGATCATTTGAACAAAACCCATCCCAAAAATCTTGCAAAAACCTCTTTAATTTTGAAAAACCCCAAATTTTTCAACAAATCCCAAAATTTAGGTCACAAAAGTGAAATGCATGATAAATGAATGAATAAGAGACATACCAGAGGAAGAAAATTCTCTTGAGACCAAAGAACACTTGGGGAAGAGGTTTGGAGTGAAAGAGAAGAGTTTGGGAAGGTGAGAAGACAGAAAAGATTGAGAGAGATCGAGAAAAATGAAGTAGAAATCGCACTGACCCCTTATATAGAAATCCATAATTCTCAACAGATTGAGAGGTATCGAGAGGTGTTGAGATTTGAAGTTCAATAGATACATCTATCGAGAAGCTATCAAGAGGTGTCCACAACAAAAGGGGCTTGATGGATCGAGAAGCTATTGAGTATACAGAAACTTTCTCAATGGATCGAGAAGCTATCGAGACAAATTCTCAAAAAGCTCAACGGATCGAAAATGCGATAGCAGCTGTTGAGAAAGAAGCTGAAAAACTCAATAGATAGCCTAGCTGTCGAGAGGTGTCCAGCAGCTGTCGAGATTATTTAAAATAGTTTTTCAAAGAAGAGAAAAACACAAAAATGAATGCAATCAAGCATGCTACACAACTAAAGATCCAAACAACATTTTAAGCTTTCAAAAACATTTCTCATTAAGAAAAATGTCAAGCATTTAGATCCAAAATACACACATACACTAAACTAGTCTAACCAATTTTTTATTTCAAAAACAAGTCTATACAGTTTAGTGAGTATACATTAACACATGTATTCCTTGTGATGGCCAAATCACATTGTATCTGCAGATGTATCAAGAGTAGCAAAGAATATTTTGTGTTGTGTGTGAAAAATATCACAAGATAGCATAAGTGTCTACATGTTATGACAATTTAAGATATGAGAAAATCACTTTAACTCACACATAATTATAATTACTTGATGGGGACTATCACATTTGAGATACATCCTATAACGCCCACATCTCCCAGAAGACATGCTTGCAATCATATATAAAGCATTTTGATTCTTTTTGCTTTTATTTTTCTTTGCATATTTTTCTTTTAAACAAACCATGCATAGGCATATAAGAGAGAGAAAAGAAATACCCAATTATGTTAAGCTTTTGACATTGCACTTTTACTATGCTGAAGCATACAGATGTCATTTCATGATTGGCAGGCAACAGTGGTGAGATGGTTATTTATGCCTTTCTTTTAGGATTTTCTAGTCCATCCCGTCAAAAATAGTGATATGAGTGTTAAGTACAAGATATTACTTAATCTTACTCATCACAAACATGAGCCACAAAGCTCACTTGCTTAGTTGTGCATAAAGATGCTCATCTAAGTTACAAAAGATACAAAGTTTAGAAAACTTTGTTTCAATAACCATCCAAGGTACACAAGTACCGATGTACACATACACACACTATTTTTGTATTTTTCTGATTTTTCAATTATTTTTTTATTTTTATGAAAGAGAAAATAAAATAACATTGAAAATAAACAAACAAAAACATATTAAACAAAGCAAGGCATAAACTAGATTGACTCAAAACAAGAAGCAAAACACACAAGTAATGCAAAATCAAAAACAAGAAGGGGGAGAGAGAGAGAAAAAGTGACTAAATCATTTGGGGCCTTTTTCCTTCCACATCTTGGAAGAACCTTTCCATTTTGAAAACCCTTGATTTGGCGGTAAGGGGGAAGAATTGAAACCGTTCAAATTCGAAAGGAACATAAAGACTTTGAGTATATCTCTAAGAGGAGCAAAAGAGGATGGAAACTAATTCTGGCTTCCTGATGAGATCATACTGTTGCTCTATTAAATGGATAACCACTTATAGCAATTAGGTTGAGTATGTCTAGCTGCTCAACAGTGATGACAAAGATGCTACTTCTTCTATTTAGGCTTTTGGGAGTTTCCCTTCTCAACCCTAGGGTTTTTAGTCTCTTTCTTATCGAGCTTAGGGGGTGGTCCTAAGATAGATTTACCCTTATCTATGTTTTCACTAGCTACAATAGTTTTCACATTATTGTTCTCAGATTCAACATTATTAGTAGGAGAAACAAAAATAGTAGTACTAGTAAAAGCAATACTAGGAGAAGAGAAATTATACCCTAAACCGGTTCAATCAGAAGCAGATTTCTAAAGACTGAGCATCTCATCAAGCTTTGCACTTGAAGTCCTTTCCAATTGAGCTCTGACTTGGAACAACTCTGCCTCAAGTTTCTTGGTCTTCTCAGCCAAGAAGTTGTTCTCAAATCGCAGTGCTCTGATGGTTTGATTGGCTTTATCAAACTTTGTGGAAAGCTCTTCTCGATCAAGTTCCACATCACTCAGTTTCTTGGTGGCCAGCCTATATAGTTTCTCATGCTTCTCAGTAACCTTATACAACTTTTCATAGGCTGTATGGATATCATCTTGATTGTCAATTTTCTCAAACTTAGAGTCAACTAAGTCCTCTTTATCATCCACATCTTCAACAATCCCCTCAGTAGGATTTACAGTGGCAGTGAAGGCATTTAGGATTCCATCATCCTCATTGTTTGAATCATCCTCAGGCTCAGTGTTGCTTAAAGTAGTAGCAAATGTCTTACTTTTCCCAATGATTTTGAGATACGTAGGGCACTCTTGTTTTATGTGACCGAAACCTTAACACCGAAAGCGCTTTGGTCCTGAGGGAACAGTATACTGACCGCCATCCCTAGCATCCTTCTTTCCTTTGTCTTGGTTCTTGAACTAAGACGAACAGGACTGCTTGCAATATTTGTCAAATCCTTTGGCATTGACATTCTTCATAAAATTTTTGAATTGCCTGGTGATATAGGATTTTATCTTAGACTCTTCATCGTCTGAAGACTCATCAGTGTCACTGCTCTTAGCCTTCAAAGCCATGCTTTTACCCTTACTAGATTTCTCAATCCTTGTCAAACCCAATTCATAGGTCTGTAGATTGCCAACTAGCTCTGTCAAAGGAATTTTGTCAATATCCTTTGATTCCTCAATTGTGGTGATCTTGGCATGAAATTTCTCAGGTAGATATCTAAACACCTTTCTAACAATCTTGAGTTTATGAATGGTTTCCCTAAGATTAAAGGCTGAGTTCACTATGTTCTTGAGCTTGACATAGAACTCATCGAATGACTCATCCTCCTCCATCTTAATCTCTTTGAAGTTTGTAGTAAGCCTCCAAAGCTTCAAATCCTTGACATCCTTAGTTCCTTCATAGGAATTAAGGATGTCTAGAGGATGGTTTATGCTTCCTTAGCAATTTCAATAGAGGATATCTTCTTGAACTCCTCATTCGTGATCGTACTGAATAAATCATTCAATGCCCTACTGTTGAAATTTGCCGCCTTGATCTTAGCATCATCCCAATCGACTGGCACTTCCTTTGGCTTGGTCCAGCCTATCTTCACAACTTGCCACACTTTCTCATCTAAAGACTGCAAGAAAGCTCTCATGCGTACTTTCCAGTAAGCATAGTTAGTGCCATCAAATAAATGAGGTATAATAAGAGACTATCCTCTATCCATGAAAAACAGGGGTCAATGGATCACACAGCAAAATTAAAACCTAATTAGAGTATGCCTACTCTGATACC
Source organism: Quercus agrifolia (assembly GCA_029955455.1). Lineage (NCBI taxonomy): Eukaryota > Viridiplantae > Streptophyta > Magnoliopsida > Fagales > Fagaceae > Quercus > Quercus agrifolia. The sequence continues at coordinate 59,361,866 of JARQAD010000003.1, read as the reverse complement.
ACTTGATAGGCCAAGAATGTATTGACCTTTTGTGATAAATTAACCAATTAATTAGCCAAGTGAATTAATTAAGTTAATTAACATGCAATACGTGTGGTAGCACAAACAAATCACCAATTGAGCTAATATGCAGCGGAAAATAAAGTTGACATGTTGATTTGTTTTCGAATGGGGAAAACCTACACGGCAAAAATCTCATCGGGTAATTTTAAGATTACCACTCTCAAGACTCTACTATTATCACAACAAGCGATTACAAGTAAAGGAATCCTAGTACCTTATATCAACCTAGAATTGAACCTAATCACAATACCTAATTGGACTTATTTTGTAGTGATAATCTCTCATTTTAATGCTTGGCTCTCAGTACGTGACTAACCAATCGATGCGCGGATCTCAGTACATGACTTACACACCAACTTGAGAAAGTTGTTGGCTGCAAAGTTCTTCAATTCATCCACATAATGAAGATCACGAAGCTCCTTGGTTACAAAACCCTACAGTGTACAAACACAGCAGCTTCTTGAAGAGAAAGATGAACTAGGGCATATGTCTCCGATTCACAATATGCAAGTGAAAAACCTTTGCATCAAGTTGCACTCACTTGCATCAACTGTGATAGCATTTGGCTAAGTGTAAACCAATTTGGCATGCCAAAGAGAAGTTTTAGTCTTGTCCCAAGGTAATCATGGACTTTTGTGGGAGTTTTGTTACTAATTTTCCTTTAGCATACCTCTGGGTTAGGTTGAAGCCCTCTGGTCAGCTTGTTGTGGATTTTTTTGATAAATGAGTGGGCTTCTCATGGAGAGCTTATAGGGATTTCAGTACGAGTTACACTTGTATTGATTTAGTGATATAGCCTTTTATGGGTATTTTGGGCATGACCACTCCATTGGTGGCTTATGATGAAATGGAGATTACTTACTTGGCTGCCACTGATTCTGGGTGGCTGCCTTACTTGGCCAATGAGGGGATACGGTATGTACACTATTTTGCCCATAGATTTAGGAGGTAGTTTGGGATTGACTAGGATGTACCAAATGACTTCACTCTAATTCTGGACTTGTGGACACAACAGATGAGTCACCATCTAGTTTTGCAATGGCCTAGGAACCTTGAATATAGTGTTCTTTTGAGGAAGGACTATTGATTTTACTACCAGAGTATGAGTTTGGAGTTTATGTACATTCTTGGGAAGATGTTAGGCACCCAAGACTGCCCAACCCTAAGGTTGGCTTCTTCTCATTGTGTCTTGACTTTTTGGGTGTTAAAAGCTCTATTTTATTGGTATTCTTGATGTATATGCTCTTATCCTGTGTTTGGAAATCATGTCAGCCAATTTAATGAGATGGATGAGTAAAAATTACGTTGACGTCAGTACATGCACTATACATGCATTTCCGTATATTTGCCTAGCAAAGTCCTTATTTATATGTGTATATGTGTCTAATAAATTTTCAATTATACTCTAATTTTATTCATGGTTTTCAGACCTGAATCATTCAATAAACCATAAAAGAAAGATGTTCAAGGTTTTTGAGGTCAGACTGAGGTCGAACCAAGGTCAAACTGTGATGACGTCATAATTAATTTAATGATTATTTAAATATAAATTAATATAAATAAAAAAAGTAGCTAAAATTATCCAATTAAATATAAAAATTTATCTTTTAATTATATTTTTTTCATATCATAATTTTCACAAGACAAATAAGAAATATCAAATCCTAAACCAACATAGATATAATATTTATTTATTTACTTATTGATTAGTTAAATTTGTGATAATAATAATAATTATTATAATATAAGAATTAGGACACTTATGTTAAATAAAATAATAATTTAAAATTAGTATTAAATAGCTATTTTATATATATATATATATATATATATATATATTTTTTTTTTTTTTTCTTTTTGAGAAGAGATTAAGTAACTATTATATACTTAATTGTATCTATTTGTTGAGGTCCAAAATATCACAATATTGTATCAAAGCCTAAAACAATACAAAAAGATTGAAATCTAAGAACCAATTGGGCTTTCAAGGAAAGGGCAAGGCCCAAATCCATTAAAAGTCAATAGGAAGGCGCCCAAGCCCACGAATGGGCAAGCTTTGGGACTTATGAAACAAAGAAAAGAAGTTTAGCCCAGCCCTTAAGGGAGAAAATCGTTGGGGAACCCAGAGAGAAAAATTGAACCAAGATACTTGGGGATTCCCAGAAGCTTGGGATCCTCATGATATGCAACAAGGCTAGGTTGGGATTGAGACAGCTCAAGGGAGCATGCCCAGGAACACGAAGAACAATAGCAGATGTGTACCATCAGCCACCTAATGATGCAGAAAAGGGGCAAAAGACTTGGGAACCAGCAACTTATGAACAAAGGCCTGTACCTCAGGGAACCCAAGAAGATGAACCATGCAGGAAGGTGGTTAGGGATCTTTTAGCTTGATAGAAGGGAATTTGACCATTTAGGGAAAATTACAAAAGGGAAAGTAGCCGAAAGGTGGGTCTAAAAAAGTGGTATCTAGAAGCCTTGGGAAAAGAAAGATTAGAAGTCAGCCTTTTAGGACCCCCTAGAACAGGAAAGTCAGCTAGAGGCTTTTGGAGTGGGAACCTCAAAAGAGGAAAATAGTTAGAATATGAGAAAGGGACTAGCCACCAATGTTGCTGACACAACATTGGTTCTGGTACCCAGGGTAGCAAATGGAGGGAATCAGTGGTACACCAAAAACCCTAAGAAGGCACTATAAAAGGAGGGGTAGCCAACAGTGAAAATCATTTAGCAATAGTAAATTAGAGGGAAAAGATCCTTGAGAAAACTCTGTTAGAATTCAAAAACAGAGAAGAGAGGGAAAACACCGTCTAGGATCCTAGAACAACCACTAGAGAATACATTTGGATTCAAAGGGTTTCAAACTTTGCAAGTCTTAGAAGCCTAAGGAGCTATCTAAGTCTATGATTTTTGAACTTATTTGGACCTTGTAACATATCCTAGTGCAATAAGAGCATGATGTATTAAAAAACTTAAGAAAATAATGAAGCTTTTCTTATTATCTTGAGGATCCCTAACGTTTTACTTTATTTCACTTTTCTTTTATATCATTCTTTATTGTTCCTTTGTTGCAAAATACATATATGTTTTCTATGTGTTAGTATGTATATGTTGTAGGATCCATGTTTTGTGCACAACTTGGTTCGAAATCAGCCCAACTTAGATGTGGTGAACCAAGCCCAATCCCTTAAACATAAAGCATTGGGCTTAGAATCCTTGCTTTCTACTTGGGCTTGTGTGCTGTTTACCCAAAAAAAAAAAAAAAAACCCACACATTAAGGTGACTTCATTAGGGATTGGGCAAAGGAGAGGGAAGAAGCAGTCCATTCGCAAAGCATTCCATTCGCAAAGCATGGCTCCGAGACCAAGGAATAGTAAGGGTACTAGTGGGAGAAAACAAAGTAGTTCCAAGCAGAGGAATAAGGTACCTCTGGTAGAACATAAGGTCGTCTCAGGATAGAAGTGTGAGGTGCAAGAGCTAGACCCCATGGCTTGAATGGCAGAAATGATAAAGGACCTTCAGTAGGAAATTCATCTCCTCAAAGAAGGAAGAACCCAAGAAATCAAGGATAACGCTCCTCCCTTGGTCAACCAAGAAAGGGCCCACAGCCAGAGGAAGGGTTAACAATAGGAAGGGGAGCCAACCCCCAGTATCTCACGTTGGCAGATGTCAATACCCTTCTTGAACAAGAAAAGGAAAAGCTCTCAGGGGTCCCCAAGCAATTCTCTTGGGATCCCCCATTCCTGCTAGAACTCCTCGACAAGCCCTACCCCAAAGGATATGAACCCCTAAAGTTCCATCCTTTTGACGAAAGGAACTGGAGTGTTGTGGAACACGTAAGCAGATTTATTCACACCACGAGCCCTTACACAAGAGACAAGGACTTGTGCCTAAGAGAATTTGCTAAGTCCTTAATGGATAGAGCATACATGTGGTACACTACCTTGAGGCTTGGGTCCATCAAGACCTGGGATAAGATGATGGAAAGATTTTGTACTAAGTATTATCCAAGCGAAGATAAAGTCACTTTCTAAAGCCTTTAGATTGTAAAGCAAAGGCTTGGGGAAGATCCTGTCCAGTTCATCAAAAGATTTAAGGATGTTTCTCTGGACTGTTATAGAGATCACGAAGAAAAGGAACTCGTGGAGACCTGCATATCCAACATGCTCTTTGATTATAGGCTTAATCTTGAAAATTTATGCATAACTCAGTTTGTTGACTTACTACAAAGAACCAGAAGAACAACATTATTTGAGATCTAAAAAGTCATAATGTTGCACCAAGGCACAAAATGGCACAGAGAATTGAACTCCATAAAAAAATAAAAAATAAATAAAAAATACTTAAGCCTACAATAAAGAAAAAAAGGTGGTCGGCCCAAATCCATTAAGGGTCTTAAGGGGGAACCCAAACCCACGAGTGGGTAAGCCTTAGAACTCATGAAACAAAGGGAAGAAGAAAGCCCTGCTCGCCAAGGTCAATAAATCGCTGGGGAGCCCAGTGGTAAGAACTAGGCCGAGATACCTAAGGATTGCTAGGAGCTTGGGATCCTCGGGTTGTACAGCAAAACTAGGGTTGGATTAAGATAGTTCAAGGGGGGTGCCAAGAAACACAAGGAACGAGAACAAATAAGTCCCTATCAGCCACCTGATGATGCAAAAAAAGAATCAGAAGGCTTAAGAACCAACAATTCATGAATAAGGGGTTGGTACCTCGGGGAACCCAAAAAGAAGAACCATGAAGGAAGGTGGCTAGAAAACTTTCAATCTGGCAGGAAGGAATCAACTCACTTGGGAAAAATGACAAAGGGAAAAACAGCCAAAAGTTGAGTTTGAAAAGGTGGGATTTAGAAGCCTTGAAAGAAGAAGGACCAAAGGTTAGCTCTTTAAGAACACCCCAGAATGGAAAAGCAACAAGAGGCTTTTGAGGAAGAACCCCCAAAAGAAGAAAATAATGAGGAATGAGGAAGGGACCAGCTACCAATATTGCTAGCATAACATTGGTTCTAGTACCCAGGGGAGCAAATGGGGGGAATCAGTGATACCTCGGGAACCCTAGGATGACATTATAAAAGGGGAAGCAGCCAACAGTAAAAGGCATTCAGCAACAGTGAATTAGAGTAGAATCATTAAGAAAAAAGAGGGAAATACCGCTCGGTATTCTCAAATAGCCACTAGAGAACACACTCGGATTCAAATGGATTCAAACTTTACAAGTCTTAGAGGCCTGAAGAGTCATCTAAGTCTGTGATTTTTGAACTTATTTGGGCCTTGTAACACGTCCTAGTGAGCATAGTGTATTACACAATTAAGAAAGTAATGGAATTTTTTACATTGTTTTAAGGATCCTTAACGCTTTATTTTTATGTCTTTCTTTACCACTTCCTTCCTTTGCTGTTTCTTGTAGTTCAATGCATATATTTCTTATTTGTTAGCATGTATGTGTTGTAGGATTCATGCTCCGTGCACCATCTGGTTCGAAATCAGCCCATTTAACTGCGGTGAACCAAGCTTAGTCCCTTAAAACAACAAGTAAAGGGCCTAGGATCCTTGTTTCTACTTAGACCTAAGTACTGTCTAAAAAAGGACCCACACATTTTGGTGACTCCATTGGGGACTAGGTAAAGGAGAGGGAAGAAGTAGTCCCTTCGCAAAGCATGGCTCCAAGACCAAGGAACAATGAAGGTACCAATGTGCCACCTACGGCATCTGAGCCTATAGGAGAAAATGAAGTAGCTTCCAAACAGAGGAACGAAGTACCTCCACTGGAGCAAGAGGTAGTCTCAGGACAGAGGCGCGCGAGGCAGGAGCTAGACCTTATGGCTCAAATGGCAGAAATGTTGAAAGATTTGCAACAAGAAATTCGCCTCCTCAAAGAGGGCAGGACTTAAGAAATTAGGGACAATGCCCCACCTATGGTCAACCAAGATAGAGCCCAACCAGAGGGAGGGTCAGTAGTAGGAGAGGGAGCTAACCCCCAGTATCTCACACTAGCAAATGTCAATACCATTTTGGAACAAGAAAGGGAAAAGCTCTCGGGGATCCCCAAAAAATTTTCTTAGGATCCCCCATTCCCACCAGAATTCCTTGGTAAGCCTTATCCCAAGGGATATGAACCCCCAAAGTTCCATCCTTTTGATAGAAGAAATGGAAGTGTTGTGGAACACATGAGTAGGTTCATTCACACCATGGGCCCTTACGCAGGAGACAAGGAGCTGTGTTCAAGAAAGTTTGCTAAGTCCCTAGTGGACAGAGCATATACATGGTACACTACCTTGAGGCTTAGGTCCATCAAGACTTGGGACGAGATGATGGAGAGGTTTTGCACAAAGTACTATCCAGGTGAAGACAAGGTCACCTTCCAAAGCCTTCAAATGGTAAGGTAAAGGCTTGTAAAGGATCCTGTCCAGTTCATCAAAAGGTTTGAAGACTTTTCTCTAGACTGCTATGGAGATCATGAAGAAAAAGAGCTCGTAGAGACCTGCATATCCAACATGCTCTTTGATATGCATAACCTAGTTTGCTAACTTTCTACAAAAAAACTAGGAGGACCACATTAACCATGAGGACAAAAAGAGTGCTAGTACCCCAGGCCATGACAGCGTCAATAGGAGAAAAAAGGAAGAGACCTGAAGAAAAAATGGTCGAGGAACCACCTATGATCCCATGTATTATAGAAGAATTGAACCATGTTTTGGATAAGTGGATTGGAGATGGAATTGTTAGGCCATTCACTATATCTAGACCACCTACTAAGGAAGAAAGAAAGAATCCGTTGTTTTGCAGAATTCATAAGTATGTCAAGTACTTTACTAAGGATTATTGGACACTTGTAGGCTTTTTCACAAGAAGCTTAAGGAGGGGACCTTGGAGCTTACTCAGAAGGAATCGAGGTGCAAAGGAACCCTTTACCCAATCACAAGGGGAAGGGAGTGGTGGCTGTGGTGATCCATGGAAACCCGACAGAAGCAAAAGAGTCTAAAGGATGATTCCATCCAAACACAGTCAGGACCCTTCAAAAAAGCCCTAAATTTAGAACACTATTCAATCAATTGGGATTTGGGCCAGAAGCGAGAAGGATGGACACAGAATCCCTTATGAGTATAGCAACAGATTCAAGAGTAGAATGTTTCACAGCAGAATCCCATACCAATCGAGCTTACTTGGAGACAACCAATGCAATAACCTTCACTAATGAGGACATGGAAGTTGAACATCCAGACCATCGCAGACCCCTTTATTTAATGGCCACTATAAACGGTATCCAAATCAGAAGAGCATTGGTAGATACAGGAGCATCACTCAACCTCATAGCCCTAAATACCCTAGAAACCGTGGGCTGACTAGTAAGAGGATCCTGGGGGCTTCCATAGAGATAACAGGATTTGGAGGGTCAATAAAATCAACTGAGGGATATGTGCAACTAGCTTTAAGGGTAGGCCCAATAATAGCCCTAACTAGATTTCATGTGATTAACTCAGAGGTTTCTTACCATGTTTTGTTGGGATGCCTATGGCTCCATAAGTATCTTCTTATTCCTTCCATGTACCATCAATGTGTTAAAGGGAAATTGAATGGGAGGCCCATAAGGATCCCTGCCAACCCGAACCCTTTCAGCCAAAGAGAAGTAAACTATGTGGAAACAATGTTTTATGACGAGTTAGAACCAAATGATGAGTGCCCCACGCCAGGGACCCTAGGAGCACTTGTCTTGGAAGAAGAAGAAGGAGGGGTACTCATGACCTGAGGAACCTCCTGGACAGAAAGAGGCAAAAGAAGGTCTCAGGATCCCTAGAATGTATGATAGTACGAGAGCCTGAAGGAAGGCTAATTTATCGTTTATAAAGATGCGTGGGGCCTAAATGCATCGTGCAGGATGGTCCCGAACCACCGGATTATATGATGGCTCAAGAAGAAATCCTAGAGGACCCAGTCAAGGAAACACAAATCTAGCCCAAGGAGAAATTGGAAGAGATAAACTTGGGGGGGGGGGTTAAATTGGGATCCCAAAAGCCTATTTTCATTAGCAGTCAGTTGACAGTACAAGAAAAAGAGTAGTTAGTGGCATTACTCAAGAAATATGTGGATGTGTTCGCACGGACATACAATGAGATGCTGGGTCTGAATCCAGGACTGGTGGTCCATTCTCTCAATGTAGACCCGAGAGTCAAGCCAGTAGTCCAACCAGCCAAGGTCTTTCACACTGATATAGAGGCTCAAATAACTCAAGAAGTCAAGAAACTGCTGGCAGTTGGTTTTATCAAGCTCATCCAGCATCCCAAATGGCTCTCCAACATATTACCTGTGAAGAAAAAAAAAGGCCAAATTCAGTGTTGTGTGGATTTTCGCAATCTAAACAAAGCATGTCCAAAAGATGAGTTCCCTTTATCTAACGTTGACTTCCTTGTAGATTAAGCTACGAAAAACTCCATGTTTTCATTTATGGATGGATATAGTAAGTATAACCAAATCCGCATGGCTGCTAGAGATGCAAAGAAGACAGCATTCAAGACCCCAATCGAAAATTTTTATTACACTGTGTTGCCCCTTGGCCTTAAAAATGCAGGGGCCACATACCAGCAAACCATGACAGCTATCTTCCATGATATGATGCATAGGGAAATGGAAGATTATATGGATGATATTGTGGTAAAGTCAAAGACCAAGGCAAGACACTTCCAGATACTTGAACAAGTTTTTAAAAGGTGCAGGAAGTACAAACTATGCATGAACACCGTGAAATGTGCCTTCGAAGTATTTGCTAAAAACTTTCTTGGGTTCCTAGTAAATCATAAAGGCATAAGTGTAGATCTAGTTAAGGTCACAACCATCACAACAATGAAAATGCCTACAATGGTTAAAGAACTCAAAAGTTTCCTGGGGAAAGTCTCCTACATTAGGAGGTTTATGCCAGGATTAGCTTCGGTCAAAAGTGATTTATTCAAACTATTGAGAAAGGGGGTTGAGTTCACTTGGAGAACTGAACAACAGGAAGCCATTCAGAGGATCCAGCAAATCATGAATCATCTTCCTACCCTGCAAGCACTAGTACGTGGGCAACCCATGTTACTATAATTAACATCAACCTCCCAGGCTATAGGAGCCCTGCTAGTGTAGAAAGATGATGATGAGAATGAGCAACCCATTTATTATGTGAGCAGGACACTTAAAGATACAAAGACCAGGTACCCCAAGATAGAAAGAGCGTGTCTAGTGGTTATCTATGCGACCTAAAGGCTAAAAAGATACTTCTTAGCCCACCAGATCCTCTTGGTAACCAAGTCACATCCCATAAAAGCACTTCTTCATCAGCCTCTCCTAACAGGAATGATAACACAGTGGTTGGTCTTGCTCTCTTAATATGACATCGGCCTCAAGACCCTTAAGGCTGTCAAAAGCCGAGCCATAGCAGGTCTGGTAGCTTAGTTCCTAGGGGAAGAAGAATGTTCATTAAGCAAGGAGATCCCCGGGGAGGTGGCAATGGTAGAGCTCCCAAGAAAGAAATGGATAATGAGGTTTGATGGGTCAGCAGCGACAACTTCAAATGGCTTGAGAATTGTGCTAAGTTGCGAAGATGGGGATACCATGCCATTATCTTTAAAGCTTAGGTTTTCTTGTTCAAATAATGCTACTAAGTGCGAGGCATACCTGACTGGGCTGGCCATAACACTCAACATAGGAGTAAAACATATGAGGGTTTTAGAAGACTCCAACCTCGTGGTCTCCCAATTAAAGGGTGACTTCGCACTAAGAAAGTAAAGTTTGGCAGCTTACAGAACTTCCACTCAAAAGGTAGAGCAGAAATTTCAGACCTTCAGTGTGGAGTACGCCCAGAGAAGTGAAAACAGGTTTACTAATGCACTAGCCACCCTAGGATCCCAGGTATCGTTCAAAGGAAAAGGTACTTTGATAAAAGTAAGTAAGCAGGAACGTTCCATCATAGGGATCCTTAAAAAGATGTTCCCTGAAGAACCAAAATAGAAAGATTGGAGAAATGAGGTAAAAGGAAAAATGGAAAAGTTAGGACATAAAGGAAGCATCAAGGAGCTAAAAGATTACACTTTGATAGAAGCAAAGCTGTACAAGAGGCTGCCCAGAGGGATCTTGTCTAGATGTATCAACGAGAAAGAAAAGAAGTTGAGATTAGAAGAATTACACAGCTAGATCTGTGGGATTGCAGAAAAAATCAGCCTATATAGAAGGATGCAGCGCATGGGGTACTACTAGCCAAATATGAACAAAAAGGCTGCAACTGTACAGGAGGAATTTCAAAGGTGTCAGCTTTCAGTGGACAAACAAAAAAGTTATGTTGTATTTGTGACGGAAGATTGGAGGACCCCATTCATGGAATACTTGGCTCAAGGGATCCTACCAACTAATAGGACATTGGCCCACCAGCTCAGGAAACTCACCATCAGATACTTCTTGCAGAATGGGATCTTGTTCAAAAAGGGGTACAGTGGGGATCCCCTGAGATGCCTAGGGCCTAGGGAAGTTAGAGAAGTAGTCAAGGAAGTCCATTTTGGTGATTGGGGAAGTCACCCAAGGAAAAGAAGAGTCTACAGGCAGCTATTGCAGTTAGGGTACCATTAGCCAACAATGAAAAAGGACTTCAAGGAGCTAGTTAAGACATGTCATGCATGCCAAGTACTTGGAGATGCAATCCATACTCATCCAAATGTGCTGCAAGACATGACAACACCATGGCCTTTCCACACTTGGGGGCTTAATCTTATAGGGCCCATAAACCCTCTTTCCAATGGCCATATGTGGATCCTGGCAGCCACCAAGTATTTTACAAAATGGGTAGAAGCTATCCCTCTGAAAAAGGCCACTGGAGCAGCTGTGGCAAACTTCATTCAAGAGCACATCATCACAAGGTTCAAGATCCCCAAGAGACTAATCAGTGACAATGGAACCTCGTTCATAAACAAAGACATGAAGAACTTGATCGAGGCATATTACATCAAGCATGGAAGGTCCACACCATACTATCCACAAGGAAATGGTCAGACCGAGACTACTAACAGGGTGATACTGAAAATCCTCAAAAAAAATGAAACATGAGTATGGGAGAAAATGGAGTGACCATTTGACAGATGTACTCTAGGCATGCAGGAGCTCCTTGAAGACAGTCATAGGATTTTCATCATTTTCCTTAGTTTATGGGACAGAAGCCATCAGCCCCGTGGAGCTAGTCATCCTTATGCAAAGAGTAGTGCACAAAGAAATCTAGGAAGGCACAAATGGCACAAATAGTGAAAGGAGGTTGGCGGATCTAGAGGGGTTATAAAAAGAATGAGAATTGGCCAGAAGGAGAAGGCAGAGGTACCAATAGAGGATGGCTAAAGCATATGCCCAGACAGTACACCCAAGAGCCTTCACAGAAGGGAAGTTGGTATTAAGAGCAGCAGAGCATGTAAGGAAGAATGTCCCAGGACCCTCCAAATTTGCCCCGAAATAGGAAGGGCCCTACATCATCAAGAAAGCCTATGATAGTGAATATTACTACCTCACAAAAGAAGATGGGACTATCCTGATAGACCCTATAAATGGGAAGTGGCTGAAACAGTACTATGCGTGAAAGAGGGAGATTTTAGTACACTAAGACCTTTTTTGCCAACTATCCAATCTACTAAGTGTTTCATCGTTCTTTGCTCTCTTTTTTTTTGTTTTTTGTTTTTTGTGTCATGAGCTTTGTTTAATTTCTATTTTTTGTTTAGGAACCCATGGTAGAAGGACATTCTATGATCCTTGAACAAGTCTTTGAGAGGTCCAGGATGTACAAGTTGCGCATGAATCCCTTGAAATGTGCCTTTGGGATATCTGCTAAGAAGTTTCTTGGGTTCCTAGTACATCACAGAGGCATAAGTGTGGATCCAGCCAAGGCCACAACTATCATTACTATGAAAAGGCCTACAACGGTCAAAGAGCTCAAAAATTTCTTAGGGAGGGTCTCCTATATCAGGAAGTTTGTGCCAGGACTAGCTTCGGTCACAAGTGAGTTATCCAAATTGTTGAAAAAGGGAGCTAAATTCACTTGGGGAACTAAATAACAGGAAGCCTTTCAGAGGATCTAATAGATCATGAATCATCTACCAACCCTATAGGCACCAGTACATGGCCGACCTCTGTTGCTATATTTCGCATTAAATTCCTAGGCTATAGGGGCCCTACTAGCATAGGAAGATGATGAAGGGAATGAACAATCCATTTATTATGTAAGCAGGACATTAAAAGATACAGAGACCAAGTACCCCAAGATAGAAAGAGCGTGTCTAATGTGTTATCTATGCATCCCAGAGACTAAAACAATATTTTTCAGCCTATTAGATCCTCCTAGTGACCAAGTCTCATCCCATAAAAGCACTCTTCCATCAACCTCTCCTGATATGAAGAATAGCACAGTGGCTGGTCTTGCTCTTTCAATATGATATTGGTTTGAGGACCTCAAGGCTGTCAAAAGCTAGGCCATAGCGGATTTGCTAGCCTAGTTCCCAGGAAAAGAAGAGTGCTCACTAAGTGAGGAAATCCAAGAAGATGTGGCAATAGCAGAACTCCTAGGAAAGAAGTGGGCCATGAGGTTTGATGGATTAGCGACAACAACTTCAAATGGCCTAGGAATTGTGTTAAGTTATGAAGACAGGGACAGCGTGCCATTATCCTTTAAGCTAGAGTTCCCATGCTCAAATAATGCTGCTAAATATGAGGCGTACCTAACTGGATTGGCCATAGCACTCAACATGGGAGTCAAGCATATGAGGGTTTTGGGAGACTCCAACCTCGTGGTTTCCCAAGTAAAGGGAGATTTCGCATTAAAAGAGTAGAGTTTGGCAGCTTATAGAACTTGGGCACAGAAAGTGGAACAGAAATTCTAGACATTTAGTGTGGAGTATACCCAAAAGAGTGAAAACTGGTTCACTAACGCACTAGCTACTTTGGGATCCCAAATACCCTTTAAAGGAGAGAGCACTTTGATAAGGGTGAGCAAGCAGGAAAATATCACAATATTGTATCAAAGCCCAAAAAATACAAAAAGATTGAAATCTAAGAACCATTTAGGCTTTCAAGGAAATGGCAATGCCCAAATCTATTAAAAGTCAATAGGAAGGGGCCCCAAGTCCATGAATGGGCAAGCTTTGGGCGTTATGAAACAAAGAAAAGAAGTTCAGCCCAGCCTTTAAGGGAGAAAATTGTTGGGGAACCTAGAGAGAAAAATTGAACTAGGATACCTAGGGATTCTCAAAAGCCTGGGATCCTCGGGATATGCAGTAGGGCCAGTTGGGATTGAGATAGCTCAAGGAAGCATGCTCAGGAACATGAAAAATGAGAGCAGATGTGTCCCATCAGCCACCCAATGATGCAGAAAATGGGTTGAAGACTTAGGAATTAGCAACTCATGAACAAGGGTTTGGTACCTCAGGGACCCCAAGAAAATGAACCATGAAGGAAGGTGGCTGGGGATCTTTCAGCCTGATAGAAGGGAATCTGACCATTTAGAGAAAATGACAAAAGGGAAAGCAACCAAAAGGTGGGTCTGAAAAAATGGTATCTAAAAGTCTTGGGAAAAGAAAGATTAGAAGTCAGCCCTTTACGACACCCCCCCCCCTCTTGAACACGAAAGTCAGCTAGGGGCTTTTGGAGTGGGAACCTCAAAAAAGGAAAATAGTAAGAATATGAGGAAGGGACTAGCCACCAATGTTGCTAACACAACATTGGTTTTGGTACCTAAGGCATCCAACAGTGCAAATCATTCAGCAAAAATGAATCAGAGGGAAAAGATCCTTGAGAAAACTTTGTTAGAATTCAAAAATAGAAAAGAGAGGGAAAACACTGTCCAGGATCCTAGAACAACCACTAGAGAATACACTTGGATTGAAAGAGATTCAAACTTTACAAGTCTTAGAAGCTTGAGAAGCTATCTAAGTCTGTGATTTTTGAACTTATTTGGACCTTGTAACATATCCGAGTGCAATGAAAGCATGATGTATTAAAAAACTAAGAAAATAATGAAGTTTTTCTTATTATCTTAAGGATCCCTAACGTTTTACTTTATCTCACTTTTCTTTTATATCATTCTTTATTGTTCCTTTGCTGCACAATGTGTATATGTTTTCTATGTGTTAGTATCTATATGTTGTAGGATTCACGCTTTGTGCATAACTTGGTTCGAAATCAGCCCAACTTGGTTCCAAATCAGCTCAACTTAACTGCAGTAAACTAAGCCCAATCCCTTAAACGTAAAGCATTGGGCCCAGGATCCTTGCTTTCTACTTGGGCTTGTGTGCTGTTTTATATAAAAAAATAATAATAAATTAAAACACACACACACACACACACACTTTTAAAAAACTATGAATGTCAATTAAAAATATTTAAGATATTTGTTGCATGTCAATTTATCAAAACACGTTACCTCACGTTGGGCTCAAAGCTGAAAATGCTGAAACATTTTGCCCATCTTATATTCAAAAATTAAAAACTTTCTACATTTTCAATGCAAGTGATGTGGAGGGGCTTGGGAAACTTAAAAAAGAATACAAAGAAAGAAAGAGAAACCACAAGTATTTAGCAAAAAAGAGAGGAAATTACAGAGCGGTGGAGATGGACAAAAGAAAGAAAAGAAGAAGAAAAAGAAGAAAGAAGCGGAAGAAGCAACAGCAGCTAGAAGATGAAGGTGTGACCAGTGACCTGTGTTGGAAATGTGTTGCTTCAACTTGGAGCGGTCCCTGCTTTGTTCTCTTCTTCTTATCTGTTTTTTTTTTTTCCTTACAAATATGTTTGGTTCCAGATCTAAAAAAAACTAGAAGTGCAAGCTGGCCAAATCTTTAATTTTGGCCAATATTAGCTAAAACAAAAAGAACCGTAAGAACTACAAGAATGAGGTTTAACCATGGTTCGCACAGATCCATGCTTTTTTGGCATATAGAGGTTCTTAAGGTTAAAAGAATCATAAAAACTAGTCGCTAACCCGTGCGATGCACGGGAAAACTATTGGAAAATAATAAAGCATGCATGTATTAAAAGACAATTTAAGTTCATGTATGCTTGCAAGGGATACATACCTAAATAGTTCCTGCTATAGCAATAGAAGCCTTATCTTTAAGATAAAGAACCGATGTAATGCTAGTGAGATCCACTATATGGCCAAACCTGTAATTCAAAACAAAGAAATGGCTAAAATTGAGACCAAAAGTTCATATAAAAAAGAAGAAGAAAGAGTTGAGACAAATCCCAATTCTTTCAAAAGTGATTTAAAATCTACTATTGAGTATATAGAATATTATTGAATAAGAGTATATCTATTAGTTTTATTGTTGAATTTTAATTGTTTAGTACTTGATAATTGATATCCAAACCTCAAGAATAAATAACAAAGAAGCAATTGAAACATACAAATTTGTGAATCCATCCACAAAAAAAAAAAAAAAGATATATAAATAAAATTACCATATACATAATAATTGATGACTTGCCATCACATACTCCCACAGTCAAAGCTCAATGCTCTTCTCAAATTCTCTCTTCTATTTTCTACTTCAAATGATGCTTTTTTATCCGAAGCATTGATGTAACATATTTATAGGTTTGAATTTAGATGAAATATAGACTATAGAGATTTATTGGATCCAAACCTCTCTAACCGGAGTGTAGCATTTGTTTTGGGTCAAACTTCTCTAACCAAGAAAACAAACTAAATGGTATTTTATCAAGAACTTTAAATGTGCTTATCTCTTTTTTTCTTTTTTCAAGATAGAAAACATGCTTGCAAAACAATAGAGTTTGAGTGAAGAGGAAAGGATGATTGTGTTTAAAATAAATGATAATGATGAGTTTGAGTTTAAGTTGGATTTGCTAAAGAGATAAAGTTTCACTCATTGTAAAGTTTGGACTAAAAAAATTTATTTTATTTTAAAAAAATGATAATGATTTATTTTTTAAATATTATGCTGACGTGGAAAATTGTGAGAGCTTCAGAGGCTTCGGTTTTATATATATATATAGATGAAGGGTTTGCTATTAATCAATCGGACCATATGGTCCAGTCTAGATTTTAAAACCATAATTTTATTGGTAGAATATATATATATATATATATATATATATATATATATATATATATATATAACTAAAATGTAGCATTTATTATTACTACGCTCCTATTGAGCTACATTAGCGGCCACATTATTCACTTGTTTTTTTCCCTATTCTTTAAAAAAAAAAAAAAAAAAAAAAAAAAAAAAAAAAAAAAAAACTCTTCTTCTCTTTATTAGTCCTCATTTACTATTACATTTCCTTCAATCTTCTCCCTCCTTCTATACCTCTTTATCTCTCCACTACTATCTACTTTACCTCTTTATCTTACCACTACTCTCTACTTTACTGTTACACTTCCTTTATTATTTTCTCTTTCTTATATTTTGGCTCTTCTTCTCCCCATTTTATATTGTATAAATTTGATATCATTTCTCTCATTCAATCCATATTTTTCTAACAAAAAAATATTAGTACTCTCTCTCTATCTCTCTCTTGTTGATTTTTGTTCTTTTTTATAATCCTAATTAAGGTTGATGGTTTTATTTTAAATATGTCTTCTTCTTTTTTTCTTTTTCTTTTTTTTTTTCTTTTCTTTTCCGCTACAAAGCCTTTTGTCTTGCTTTTATAGTTTTGGTTGAATTATGAATTAGGTTAATTCTTGGTTTTTTTGGAAATAAGAATTTGAGTTTATAGCAAAACATAATCTGCATAGTTATGAATTTGAATATGCCTACCAATTTTTTGAGTAATAAATTATTATTAGGGCAAAACTTAGGTACAGTACATTAGGTTCCCTACTTAAAATTTTGACACCTGTCCAATTTAACATCCTAAATAAACGGCGTTAAAACTAAAAATTCTTTTTTTCATTTTCTTTTTTCCTTCTTCCTTTTTTTCCTGTACTGCGCAAATCTCCAGTTGCCTCATTTTCTACTGGGTTTCAAACTAGAAAAGACCCCTTCTCCCTCATTTTCTTGGTAACCAAACAAGAAAGATTAAAAAATAAAAGCCAGATCTATTGGGTTTCAAATCCAAAAAGGGACCATTTTCAGCTATACCCGAAACTTCCACACTTAACATCAACAAAGCTGAAATAGATACACATACATACACACACCGAGAGAGAGAGAGAGAGAGAGAGAGAGAGAGAGAGAGAGAGAGAGAGAGAGAGAGAGAGAGAGAGAGAATCATAGATCAGAAGATAGAATCATAGATTAGAAAAGAGGACAGAATCATAGATCAGAAAAGAAGAAAGAATCATAGATCAAAAAAGAAAGAATCGTAGATCAGAAAAGAAGGAAATAGATACACATACATACACACACACACCGAGAGAGAGAGAGAGAGAGAGAAAGAATCATAGATCAGAAAAGAAGAAAGGAAATAGATACACATACATACACACATCGAGAGAGAGAGGCATGAGATATTCTTTTTTTTTTTTTTTTTTTGGGGTTTTGGGTTTTGGGTTTGGAAGAGAAGGGTCATGAGTGGTTTGGAAGAGAAGGGTCATGAGTGGTTTGGAAGAGAAGGGTTTTGGGTTTGGAAGAGAAGCCATTTGCAAGTACTGGAAACAGAAGGAAGAAGGAAATATGGGTTTTTGGTTTGGAAGAGAAAGGTTTTGGGTTTGGAAGAGAAACCGTGTGCGGTATAGGAAAAAGAATGAAGCAGGAAAAAAAAAAAATAAAGAAGATATTTTAGTTTTAACGCTGTTTAGTTGGTTTGTTAAATTGGACAAGTGTCAAAATTTTAAGCAGGGAACCTAATGTACTGTACATAAGATACTGTACTTAAGTTTTGCCCTTATTATTAAGTCTATCTTTTATTCCTTTTGTTTCATTTTAATTTTGGTTAAGATAATATTATAATTTTGTGATGAATTTTTTTTTATTATGATAATCTCGTTGTTTTTTGACACTGTAATCTAGTTAGATGGCAATTTTACTAAACGTAGGCCATCATAATATAACAAAGACTTGGTCAGAATTTCTCCATACTCTAATGAAGCAGCTCCATGAACCAATGAAAAGGTACACAGGCTATGAGGCTAACCAAACAAAAGATATTGCAAGAAGACATTGCTCTTATGTGAAAATAATTATATGAATGAACAATGCCTAGAAGATAATAACATAGGCCTTTCTTAAATTATAACTGGTATTTATAGATATATCATGTATTCTGGTCAATGGGGCATTATTCTTCTTTCTACAACCCCTTGAGTTTTTTTTTTTTTTTAATTTTTTTAAATTGGATTAAGAACATTCCAATTTAGGCTGTGTAAGATAAAGTGAGATGTGTTTTTTTGAAGCACATCTCAGATGCAATCTTTGAATATGCAATTCAATAAATGTGTAACAGGTGGCCCAACTACAATAAAGCATGCATGTCAACTAAACAATTTTATATCCAACTCAGCAATTATATATAATAATATATTAAAGTAAAAACCTAATCAAGAATCCGAATTAGACTGCAAAACAAAATATTCATGAATTAGATTTTACTAACCTTTCAATTTCGTGCTTAAGTATCCTTTTAATTACCTTTAAATTTCATGCCAAGTATCCTTCCAAGTTTTTTATTACAATATAATTTTGTATCAATTATATTTACATACAAATTAATGCATCTAAGCTTAAAAAATAAAAAATAAAAAATTATTAAGGACGTAGTCAACGCGATATTATGAATGCCAAGTGTGTGTGTATATATGCTACAAGCCTACAATGCATATTTGGTCATCTTCAAACCATAATATTAAAACACCATCAACACTTGTAGTCAACGCAACGTTAAAAGCAATGGAGATGGCGTGGAGATAGGGGAGGGGTTGAGACTCTCATAGACTATGACAATCCAAATGACTTGGAACATGAAATTAAGAACGTAGAACATGGCCTGTAACTTTAATCCTTCATAGATGAAACCTTTTAAGAATGACTAGGCATGCATAGCCAACATACGAAAGCCCACAAAGTGTACGGCTTGCACTTGTGTGACTCATGGGCTCATTGGTGTTGCATGTAATCTAAGCCCACTTGCAATATTTTTCTTGGCCCATGGATGAACTATAAAAAAACTCTCATTTTTCCTTCTAAATTTCATTTTCCTAAATTCCCAAGGTTGAGTTTGAATTTTGAGGATTTCAAATCTGAGGGATTCGAACAACAATTACTAATATAAATTGCTTGATATAAGTTTAATAACACATAATGATAAGAACTATAAAGATTATACTAAAAAAAAAAAAAAACTATTGTGATACGATGAATATGAAATACAATCGTACAGATAGTCATTTGAAATCAACATTATAATAAAGCTCAATTACCTTCATAAATTTCAAAATTTTGTTGTTTTATACCCTATTTAACTCATTTAAATTAAAGATTGAAATCTGTTTTTCTTTCTTTAAATTTATTTATACAACCAAACACAATGAATTTTCTATGTAGACTTGGCCCTCATGGAGGTATGGTGAAAAATAATGGACTAAGTATCCTTAAGTCGTTAAAGGCCCTGGAGCTGAATTGACACCTCCCTATGTACAAAGTGCTTGGGGGTTTAGGGGGGGAAATGGTTTAAGCTGCGGGGTTAGCAGCATGTTGTAATTATTTCTCAAAAAAAAAAAAAAAAAAAAAGTATCCTTAAGTCGATCGCTTGTGGTATTGGGCTTTTTATTTCACTCCCACTTGTTCGAACTTGTCAAAAGTGGACCATAACAAAGTGTATTATAGTGCAATAATTGTTTACTCAAACTCTTTGATGTACATTTCATACAAAATAATGTCCATAATTCACACGTGATATCCAATTTTTTATATAAAAAAAAAAAGTCAATTTAAAAGGTGAAAGAAGTGGTGTGCAAGGATGATGTATAATAAAATGTGTGAGAAAACTGATGCCCTTTATAATGTATGCTATGATTGATGGTACTATGTTAAAATTATGAGAGACAATTGGAAAAGCATGAACTTCAAATTTGGAGGGGAGTGGTGCTTCATAAAAAAGAGAAAAGAATGGGAGTGGTGAGAATCACAATAAAATTTAGGCAAAAATGCATTTTTCATCCCTACATTTTGACCCAATCCCATTTTGGTCCATACTTTTTTTTCCCCCACATTTAGTCCCTATTTTGAAAAATACCATTCATTTCGGTCCCTACCGTTAGCTTTGCTAATGGAAATATCCTATGTGGCAAATGGCTAATCAAAAAATTTATTATTTAATCCTACGTGTCACTAATGCCCTACCATTTTAGCTTCTCGCCACGATTAGAGTCACGTGAGTCTCACGTGACTAACTCAGACAACTAACTCATGTGTGTGACAATTAAATACCCAAATGGTTTAAGATAAACCCTAATTTCAGAAAGTAGGAACCTTAGATTACTTCATCCTCATCCATAATCCTTACCCAAACCTGATACAACCCTAGATTGATGATGAAATTTGTGATCTAAAAACCCATATCAACCCACATTGAAGTGAAATACCCAAAACAGCCACCCCGACCTGAAGAAATACGCTTAAAGACCTTTTTGTTATCATAAAGGTATGCTCTCTCTCTCTCTCTTCCTCTTTATTGCTTTCTGTGGACCACAATGATAAAATATGTTTAACTATTTAGTTTTTGTATTTGTATAATAATGTTGTTCTTTTTTGTTTGTTGCTTTTATGTTCCTTTCCGTGGTCCATGTGTTCCCCTATTTCCATGTGACCACAATTTTTTGCATGAATGAGCCAAAAAATTTATTATAACAAACATCATTTGTTATTACAAACAAGCTGCAAGCTGTAGACCAATTACCAATATGCAGAGCAACAACTAGCAGCAAACTAATACTCTCATCAAGCATTCGTTGTTCAAATGATAAAAATTATATAACCTTAGATGTCCATTCATCTAATTAATTAAATCAAGCCCTATAAATCTAAAATATATTATTTGAAACTTAAGGCAAGCTTATCCAGAACGCCAACTAGTGGTGTGGGAGTAAAAGTGATTGTTTCAGCCTGTTTGTAGTTAGATCTTAAGTCGAAGTAGTTCTCATCGGGGCCACTAACCACTGAACCATCCAACACGTTTGGGTTGGGTTCACTTGAGTTGAAATACAAAAGGCTTCCTTGGCTTATGATGCGATGATACTTGCAATAGCTAATGTCATCAATTTTTCCTATCTATTCCGGTCTTTTGCATTCTAGCAATTGTTCCAACATTTTTGTACATCAGCATCTGGAAAGGGATATACCTTCTGTTCTCATTCCTTAAGAGACGAACGACTCATCTCTTTCCCTTGCCATCCTTCATATTTCTTCTCACTCGTCTTCACACTTCTCCCTGAATTCTTGACCAAGGTCGTGTAAATAGCATCAAGTCCTCAGTGTTCCCTTTTATAATTTTTTCATTTTTTCTCATTTCCCTTCTTTCTTTCTTCTCTTCAGGTATGAGAGGTTGAGTGTTTCCATGACTAGCAATACTTAACCCCATGTCATTGTGTGTGAGTTGCTAACTCTTTGTCCGAGGCTTTAACCCTTGAAGGATGTAAAGAAGTCCCCAATGCATACCTTGAATGCACATTGCCGCAGCAGATACTTCAAAAATCTTATCTGTGCAATCCAAACTTAAGGAGCACTATCAATTAATATAATCAACAATGGGCTCATCTATCCATTGCTTGGTACTAGTAAGCTCCAACATACTCACCATGCGATGAGTGCTATAAAACTGATTAAGGAATTCTTTTTCAAGTTGCTCCCAACTATCGATTGATTTAAACTCCGAGTTAGTATACCAATTGAAGGCATTTCCTTTAAGCGATCAAACAAACTACCTTATAAGGAGGTCTCCTCAAGTTCCTGCATTCTCGCAAGTCTCTATGAAGTGAGCAACATGTTGTTTCAGACTTCCTTTCCCAACAAATTGTTGGAATTTAGGAGGCTGGTATCCATTAGGCATTCTCATGTTGTCAATGCGCTTTGTAGAAGGCTTTGAATACATGAGGGAACTAGTTGAAAGCATTCTTAGCCTCTTGTTGAGCTTGGAACTCTAATGTGCTCCATGAAAGCATTGGTATTGTGAATGCAAATGGGAAACCAAAGGGGTAAGATCCCCTTTCGTTTAAAATCCTCCATTTTTCTCCTGTTTTTGTCTAGATGAGTGACAAGTGGCAAATAATACATCCGAAGGTTAAAAAACACCCACCTCAACTATGAATTTTCTCTTTGTTTTTGGGTTTTTCTTTCTCTCTTTCTTTCCATCTCTCTACACACCAGTCTTTTGAACAACACTTGCACCTCAAGTGTACCTTCACCACAAATCCATTTCAGTTTTTGTTCTTTGTTTTGATGAATACCCATTGTCGAGGGCGAAAAAAGTTTTCCTTTCCGACAAATGAGGTTTATGATGGGTTGGGGGGTCTAAACCGAAACTCAACAATGGGCTTGATGCATGACCTAAAGGCTATCGGTGAAAATCCAAGGAATCCACTATATTTTATGCCTTGGGCCTAGATTGGGATTGACAAAAGTAGCCCATAAACAATCCCTACAATGGACACGTCAGCACGGTTAAAAAGCATACTGTAAGAAATAACCCAGTAGTAAAATGTTTCTGCAGAAAATGACCCAGCGGTAAGGTGTTTTTGCAGAAAATAGCCTAGTGGTAAAATAAGATAAAACATGATAAACTTCCAGCTGTTAGCTACTTCAAAAATTAAGGAAAATATCTACACTTTCAG
The DNA here is from genome assembly GCA_029955455.1 of Quercus agrifolia. Taxonomy (NCBI): domain Eukaryota; kingdom Viridiplantae; phylum Streptophyta; class Magnoliopsida; order Fagales; family Fagaceae; genus Quercus; species Quercus agrifolia. The sequence continues at coordinate 59,339,026 of JARQAD010000003.1, read as the reverse complement.
ACTCATCATCAGTTAGCTCTGGAGAGGAGTCTTCTAAATACAACAATATGAGGGAAAAATTCTATAGTAATAGTTACATCATAACCATTAATAGTAAATGAATAAGTAAATATCATGGGTTCCATTATGACAAATAATGAGGAAAACTTAGTGTGAGATGAAGGGAGAGAAAGAGATCCCAGCTAACGCAGTAAGATCATTACGGTGTCAAGACATGCTCGTGAATATATAGAGAGTAATGAGTAGAGAGAGTCATTTGTGAGTAGCATGAGTAATGAGTAGAGAGAGTCATTTGTGAATAGCATGAGTAATAAGTAAGAGTGTATAGTGAGTAGTGTGAGTAATGAGTGAGAGAGTATAGTAAGTAGTGTGAGTAATGACTGAGAAAGCATAGTGAGTAGTATGAGCAATGAGTGAGAAAGTACAGTAAGGCTGCTGGAGCTTTCTGCTGGGGGTAAATAAGTGTTTTTAAGTAGAGTTATGAGAAGTGTTTTTGAGCTAGGAGCTAGGGACTTAGTTTCTAGGCTTGAAACTAAGAATTCAATGACTTGTTCAAAGCTTGGAGATAGCTTAAACAGAGAGGTTAAGGAAGAATCTTTCCTGGTGTATGTCTTAGTGTATCTTGATCCTCTTAGTGTATAGGTGAAGCATTAATGGAGAGTTCCATTTATATCTAGGTTTTTAGGGTGTGATTAGCAAATAATCTTTGCTAAATCTTTCTCAATCTTTAGAAAATCTTTAGAGAATCGTTCTTAGGATTTTAGCTAAGAGTAGTAAGCTCGACTTTTAGAAGGTTCTTGCTATTTTGGGTAGTAACAGTTGGGATTCTGGCTTAGCGTTAAATGCTGATTAGCCTTGGTTGATGGGATTAGAGCATGCTTTAGGCTAATGATCTTGGTTATGTTGCTGCTAGAATCAAAGTTCCTTAAGGTAGATTAGACCACCCCGAGCTAGGTGTCAACCTTAGAGCCCTTGCTGGGAAATCTGTTGGGATTCCCTTGGTACCTTCCAAACCGCATTTCCCTAAGTTTTCACATTTGGGGTTCATGTGCTTGGTCCATGAACCAAAGAATACACGTTTTTAATATGAAAATAGACTGATTTCAAGTGGTTTCAAGAGCTTTAATGGCCTGGGCATGGCTGCTCTTAGTTCTTGACTAAATAGGTGGAGAAGAAAGAAGTGACAGCTGGCTGAAGCTTCCCAGCTTTCTGTCACATCAGTTTTAGCTTTATGTCACATGAGAAATGATGGGATTTGAACTTGTGGAGGAAGGGTTTAACTCCTGATGGACACATGTCCTCTTCGATCTGATTGGACAAGTTGGGACTTGATGGGAATGGGCTCCAGCTGTTTGGTTGTGTTGAAATTTGGCTGGTCAACTCACGTGACCTTCAGTTGCTGGGGTTTGTGTGTGAGCTGGCCTGCCCAACTAGGCTTTGTAGCTGAGCTCCTTTGGGCTTGGTCATCCCTACAAATATGAATGGTTTTGCCATGGGTAATATGCATGGGCTTTTGTAGTTAGTTGATCAGGGAAAATAAGCATAGTTCCCATGAATTTTGTAAAAGAAATATTTTTGAGTAATTATATTTCCCATGAGTGAGGGACTTAATATATGTAAAGCAAGTGTTGAAATAATATTTGCATTTCGTAAATATGTGCCAAAGTAGCATTGGGCTTTGAGTATAAAGTAATTGTTTTTGCCAAAATAGTATTTTGGGTTTTGTGAAATAGTTGCCAAATTATTATTTGGGCATTATGAAAATAGTACCAAATTATTATTTGGGCTTTGTGAAAATAGTGCCAAATTAGTATTTGGCCTTTATGAAAATAGTGCCAAATTAGTATTTGGGCTTTGTAAAATAGGAGCCAAATTAACATTTGGGTTTTGTAAAATAGTATCAAATTAGTATTTGGGCTTTATGAAAATAGTGCCAAATTAATATTTGGGCTTTGTAAAATAGGTGCCAAATTAGTATTTGGGTTTTGTAAAACGATTTGAGATTTTGTAAAAATATTGCCGTATCGTAACGGGCTTTAGAGATGCCGCATAGGCTTTGTAAATGGTGCTGTGTAGCAACGGGTTTTAGAGGTGCCACATCGTAGCGGGCTTTAGAGGTGTAGGATCGTACCGGGCTTTAGAGGTGCTGTGTTGCAACGGGCTTTAGAAGTGCTGGATCGTACTGGGCTTTGTTAATGGTGCCGTGTAGCAGTGGGCTTTAGAGATGCCAGATCATACTGGGCTTTGTTAATGGTGCCGTGTAGCAATGGGCTTTGTAAAGGTTTTGTTGGGCTTTTGAGCTTTGCCCACAAGGTAAATGAGCTTGGGCTTTTTATAGAGATGGTATAATTTTGTGGCCCAATTTTGGTAGTAACATGGTGAGTATTTTTTGTGGGATGTAATGGGTAATATTTGTAAGAGGACTCGAGGTAATTCATGGGGCTTTATATAGGAAATATTTGTGGGAGTCCAATAACATGGAGAATATTTGAGTAATATGTGGGAGATATTTATGTGGGTTCAAAATAATGTGTGGGCTCATGTGGGTATTTTTGTGAGTGGGCTAATGAAATTAAGACCTGAAAATTTGTACCTCAACATTTAGCCCCTCGAGTCACATGTGAGCAGTTTCTATTTGGTCACATGTGCAAGTTTGAAATTTTGGTGGCAGTTGTGAATAGTGGGCTTCTGCAACTTTTGGTTTCTGAGAAAATAATATCACTAGTTCTGTGAGTTATGGCTAAAAGAGAAGAATTGCTGGGTTCTAGTGATGCTGGTACTACTGGGGGCGTGGCTGAGGCAGTTGCTGGGGGTGTTAATGCAGGGGTCAGGCTAGGAGAACCCTTGTTGCCGCTGCAAGACCCCTGGTATTGTTCAACTTCTCTGTTTCCAGCAGTTGGGGCTCTTGAGGTCAACCCACTCGGTATGCCAAAGAAGTATATTTTGAAGGGTGAAGCCCTTAGTCACGAGACAACATGGTTCCCAGTGCTTCTGGTATAATAGACATGCGGTTCCAACGAAAAGAGCTTCTGCTAGGCCCTATTCAATTTTTGTGTCCTTGTGGCACAACCATGGGTTGGTCCAATTGGGTGGAGCAAGAGGTTGCTGATGAAAGATTCTGTCACTGCTGGAGAAGATGTTGTTGGTGTGCCCAGCCAAGGACATGTTGTTTCTTCGCTTGTCCATGATGTACACCAAAGCAAAGAACCTCCCAGTATGATGTATTTGAGTTGTTTATATTCAGTAAAGCAAGTTTCTTGTTCAATAATACTTAGCTGCATGAATGCTTTCTGTCACTGCTGGAGACATAATCATGCCTCTTTTTTTTGCAGAGCTACTGATTGAGTCTTCTAGTGCTACTATCAAAGGAATGAGCCTTGAAGAATTTTTGGAGAAATTTGCAGAAGATGAAAAGAATGAAAAAGTAGCAACTGACTTCTATCCCCTTTCAAGTGATACTGTCATGTTCCAGCGGTCTGAAATTCCTGCAGAAGGTTAGCCACTGCTGGCAGTAATTGTAAAGAAACACCCACACTTCATGGTTGGATGCAAGCTAGGTGCTTCATTGAGGAAATCCAGACTTTAATTGCTCGTTGCAGTGCTGCTAGATATGCAACGTACAAAGCTTGAGAGTTCAAACTTGAAGAGAGCACTTGAGTGGAAAAATGCTCTTAAGGACTTGTTGTTCATGAAGTTTGGAGTCCAATTCATCCTTGATAATATTTGGGCTGCCGCTGAGGCTTGTATTGTTCGAGATGATGAGTTCACAGTGAAGATAGCTGATCTTTAGAGAGAAATTGCAGCAAAGAGAGTTGAGCTTTCACTTTTGTTAAGTCAAAGAGATGAAATGATGCGGTCCTCGTTAGCTAGAGGTGCTTCTTCCTCAGCGGAAACCTTTGGCGATGGCTTATTTGACTAGCTTTTTTATCATTATTAGTAGCTTGGTATCTTGGATAGTTTGTTTTTAAAATATGATGTAATGAAACATGTTATGTGCTTTGGGTTTATTTGACAATGTAAGCAGTGTTTTGTGTAGAGGTGCACCAGCCATATAAACTTTATGAGGTAGTTTGCTATTTTCCCAGTTGGACAAGCTGTGTCTTTTGTTTATGAGCAAGTATACGAATTTAGTTTTGTGAGAAGTAATCTTATCTATCAAAGAATAGTATGTTCAAGCTAAAATATAGTCACGGAAATCATATACATAATTTTGAAAATACTTATTGTGTTCATGACTATTTTGATTCAGGATGCCCAACTGTTAGGGCTGTAATTTTATTCACAGTTTAGAGTAAGCATATTTATGTATGGGAAGTAATATTAGATCACTTGTAAATATAGGAAATTCATTTTTGAGGCAAAAGGCAATGCTTAATTCTTATTCACATAGTAATAGTTTAAAATCATGCAAAAGAGAGTTACTTTATATATACTTGAAAAGTTGAGTTAAGCATAGTACAACTTAAGCCATTTGCTATTGATAGGTTCCGTGAGACTTTCACCCTCTGCTGTAGCTAGATGATAATAACCGTTAGCACTGGCTTCTCTTATAAGATAGGGCCCCTCCCAACTTGGGGAAAATTTATAGGGTGCTGAGAGATTCCTCTTGATATGATCAACTGCCTTTAAAACCATTTGTCCCTTGACAAAAACCATGGATTTCATGGCCTTGTTGTAAGCATTGGTCATCTGCTGTTGATACCGCTGGGTGCGGTTATAGGCAAGGTTTCGTGTCTCTTCCAAGGTTTCAAGGTCTGTAGTTCTAGTTTCTGCACAAGTGGCAGCATCTACATCTGTTTCTTGTCCATGAACGACCCTTGGTGTGGGAACCAATAGCTTAACTAGAGATAAAGCCTCGGTACCATATACAAGGGAGAATGGTGATAGTCTGGTGGCTATTTTACTTGAGATTCGGTATGCCCATAGGGTTTCTAATAGGTGTTCTGTCCAACCACCCTCATATTCATGTACCATCTTGCTAAGAATTCTTAATAGCACTCAGTTGGTAGCTTCCACTTGACCATTGCCTTAAGGATAATAAGGAGTGGATTTGCGGTGTTTGATGTGGCGATGGTCGAGTAATTTTCGAACATCCTTGTTGACAAAAGGAGTGCCATTATTAGTAACAATCTTGTGAGGAATACCAAACCCGCAGATTATGTGCTCTCAAATGAAATTGGCAACAGTTGGGCCTGTAGCCTTCTTTAGAGAAATGGCCTCAACCCATTTTGTAAAGTATTCGGTGGCCACAAGTATCCAAATATGACCCTTGGATGGTGGATTGATGGGGCTTATTAAATCGAGCCCCCAAGTATGGGATGGCCAAGGAGTCATCATGTTTTGGAGGTTGGTGGGGTGAGTATGTATGAGATTCCCATAGACTTGGCAAGTATGGCATGTCTTCACACATTCAGCTGCATCTTATTTCATTGTGAGCCAGAAATACCCCAGATTGAGCAGCTGCTGGAGAAGTCGCCTTTTGCCTTTATGGTCACCACACTCTCCCGCATGTACCTCCTGCATGACTAATTGTGCTTCAGGGGTCCCTAGGCATCTCAAAGGTTCCCCATTGAATTCTTTCCTGAAAAGAATACCTCCTTCTACAAAATAACGAGTAGCCAATTTTTTTTAAGCGGTAGGCCTCTTCATGATTGTCAGGCAAGATGCCTTCTATGAGATACTCAAGGAAGGGTACACACCAATCGCTATTAGTAAGGACTACACATGATTCCATCTAATTGAAAACATTTTGGCAATTGGTGCATTGCTCTTGGATAGTGGTAGCCTATTTGCCCATTTCTGGCCAATAATAGCCTAACCGCTGGAGGCGTCTATAGAGACTAACAGAACTGCTGGGGCCACAAGATTTTTCATGAACTTCTTTTAATCGCTTAATGGACTCACCAGGGCTCAAGCATCTAGCTAGAACTCCTCCAGGCAACTTTTTGTACAATTCTCCTATCATTAAAGCATAATCTTTGAGTACTTACAAATGATCCTTCTCATTCGGTGATAATAGTGCTTCTTTAATGGAAGACCGCCAATCTGTTTGTTCCAGCGGTTGATCAGAGAACTCTTCCTTCAGCATTTGTACCATGGGGATTGGCCTTTTCACAATAGTAACATCTGTAGTGGCACCTTTAAATTTGATTTTTGATCCCAATGTGGCTAGAGCAACGGCAAAGCAATTGTCGGACCTTAAGGAGTGTTCAATATTGAATTCTTCAAAAGAGTCCTCCAACCTTTGAGCCATAGCTCTATATGGAGCTAAAGACAGCTCCTTGAGTGCAAAATCTCCTCTAGCTTGGCAAACAACCATATTTGAATCTTCGATTACTCGAAGATGTTTGATACCCATTTCACGAGCTACCGCTAGGCCTGTGAGATATGCTTCATATTCAGCCATATTGTTAGTGCATGGAAAATCAAGCTTGAATGATATACCAACTGTTTCTCCGGTACTTTTAGATAGGACTATTTCAGCCCCACCTTCAGAAATGGTAGAGGATCCATCAAAATGTAAAGTCCAAATAGCCCCAGCTGCTTCCATCAATGCAACTATTGGCAACTCTCCAGGTATATCATCAGTAATATCCCAGCCGTCCTCACCAGGAAAATTTGACAACAAATCAGTGATGGCTTGACCCCTTACAACCGTTGGGGTGATTGCTATGATCTCAAACTCAGATAATTGCAAGAGCAATTGTGCTAGCCTTCTAGAAAGAACTGGTCGCCTCAAGAATGAGTGGATTGGATGAGATTTGGTTAGGAGCTATACCATGTGAGCTAGCAGATAGTGGCGCAGCCACTGGGCAGCATATATCAGAGTAAGACAAGCCCTTTCAGCCTTTGGATAGTGGGTTTCAGCATCCTTTAACTTTCTGCTAACATAATAAACCGGTCGCTCAATCCCTTCTTGATTGTCTTGGGCTATAAATGCCCCTATTGCTTTATCATTGGTAGCCAAATACAGCTTGAGTGGTTTCCCTGGTATGAGTGCACATATGGTTGGCAGTTTGGTCGTGAGTTTCTATAGCTTAAGGAATACTTGCTGGCATCTGGAATCCTAGTGGAAGGGTTTTCCTTTCCTCAGCAGTGGTGTAAAAGCAGCTGTGAGGGTAGCAAGACCCAGAATAAAGCGCCGGATGTATGAGAGTTTACCAAGGAAACTTTTAAGCTGCATGAGTGTTACAGGTGGCTTCATAGTAGTAATGGCTTGCACTTTGTTAGGATCAACATCTATACCTCTTTGGTGGACAAGAAATCCCAGAAATTTCCCAGCCTTAAATCCAAAGGCACATTTGAATGGATTCATGCGAAGCTTGTAGAGTCGATATCTTTCAAAGACTTTTCGTAAGATAGCAAGATGATCTCCTCTCGTCTTTGACTTCACAACAATGTCATCCACATAGTCCTCAATTTCTTTATGCATTATGTCATGAAAGATTGCAGTCATAACCCTTTGATATATGGCTCCGACATTTTTGAGGCTGAAGGGCATGACGGTGTAGTAAAAATTACCAATAGGAGTTCGAAAGGCTGTTTTGGCTGCATCTTTGGATGACATTCTGATCTGGTTATAACCGTTGAAGCCATCCATGAATGAAAACATAGCATGCCTAGCAGCTAAATCAATGAGCATATCCATATTTAGAAGTGGAAATTCATCTTTGGGACATGCTTTATTGAGATTCCAGAAGTCAACACAACATCGTATTTGTCCATTCTTTTTCTTGATTGGTACAATGTTTGAAAGCCACTTTGGGTGCATGATAGGCTTGATGAACCCAGTTGTGAGAAGTTTCTGGATTTATTGAATGATTTGAGCTTCAACATCAGGATGGAAGGTTCGCATGGGCTGTACTACTGGCTTTGCCCCTGGTTCCACGTTAAGAGCATGTGCTACTAGGTTAGGATCCAAACCGAGCATCTCATAGTACTCCCAAGCAAAGACATTAATATAATCTTTTAATAGTGAAATGAGCTGAGCCTTTTCCAACGATGGCAAAGTTGCATTAACTGAAGTAGGCCGCTGGACATTAGGATCATCATTGAGATTAATGGTTTCCAGCTCCACATCAAGTGAAAAATTGGTTATTGTTGGGGTTTCATTTTCTTGAGTATAATAGCATGTTGGTGTGGTGCTTACTTCATTTAGTCTAGGACCCTTCTGTTTGAGACAGCTAGGCCCCGTGTACCATCATAAATGATACCCTAAACGACCATCTGGCAGTTGGACTTGTACACAACGTGGTTGTCAGACACCGCTGGGGGTTTCCCCACGCTTTTTTTTCTTTTTCCTTTGATCAAGGAAAGACCTCATGTCTATTTTTGGATTATTCTCAATATCTTGCCAGCTAGGTAAAGGGATCCCAACAGGCCTTGAAGTAGAATCTTCCCCACTTGGGGTAAGCTCATCATAGAAAGTAGTCTCAAAGTAGTGTGCTTTGGATAGATCAAATGGTGTAGAATTAGCAGGGATGCGTATGGGCTTACCATTAAATCTTCCCTTGACACATTGGTGGTAGGTGGATGGCACAAGCTTGTATTTGTGGAGCCACAGCCTCCCAAGTAGAGCATGATAAGAAACGGGTGAATCGATAACATGAAATCCAGTGAGAGCGACAATGGGCCCCACTTTAAGAACTAGCTGTATGCTCCCAATAGTGCATTCTAGCAAAGCCAAAACCCTCAATAGGAGCCCTAGCTATTCTACTGAGTGGGATCCCAGCTGCTTTGAGTGTGCTGGTTGGAATAAGATTAAGTGATGCACCATTGTCGACTAGTGCTCTTCTTATGTGAACATCATTAATCTGAGCAGCAATATATAATGGTTTACTATGATCAGGGTGTTGTACCACCATATCCTTGTCGGTGAAGGTAATGACATTAGTAGTTTCTAGGAAGGCACGGTTGGCATGAGCTTCAGCTGTGAGGCAATGTGTTCTAGAGCTGGTAGCAATGGATACAAGAGCTTCAATTACTGCTTTCCTTGACTCTTCCTTGAACCCCAACTAATTGAACAAAGTATGAAAGGTAGGGCTTCTTTGAAGAGCAAAGATAGCTGCTAGAGGCATGCTTGTACCGCTAGCAGTCTCACTCTCATCAGCCCCCATTATGAAAAAGTACAACGGCTGTGGCTTTCCCTCTGTGATGCTGAGGCAGTGGGTTTCGCTGGACCTCTTGCTCACAAGGTAGGTTCAAAATGCCATCTGAAATTTTCTTGTGAAATGTTTTTCCGGATTGCTCTACAATCTCTAGTTCCATGACCCATATACCAATGATACCAACAATAAAGGGGTTTTCGCATATCTTTGGGAGTAGGCTCTCAAATAGGCTTGAAGGGCCTAAGCACTCCATCAACTACCCATTTGTTAATGACAACATTCATTTCTTCATCAATGCATGGTATGGGAGGTAATCTTCCTCATCTTCCTCATCTTCCCTTTTTCTACTTCTCCCCAACTATTGGCTCATTGGTGGAGACTACAAGAGCTTGAGGAGCATTTTTCTTTTTTAGCTTGGGCTTTTCAACTGTGGAAGGCTTGACTGATATGACTGTCTTACGAGCCTTCTGGAGTAGCTGGGCAAACTGAATAATATCAAGATTTTCTAAATGGGCCCGATACTCATGAGTCATGTTGTAAATGCAAATCTCAACCAGCTTCTGTTCTTTAAACTGCCCATAACCATCAAGAGCAGCATCTCTGAACCGCCGGATGAAATCAAGGAGTCCTTTGGAGGACTTTTGCTTGGTATTGTGAAGAGTTAGGATGCTAACCTTTTCCTCCCCATGAAAATACTTGGAGCAGAAACTTTCAACCATGTCATCCCATGTAGCAATGGAGTTCCATGTGTAAGCACGATCGGTAAGAGATTTTGAGAATTCCTTTAAGTAAAGATAACCATTCCCAGTAAAAGGACCCATAGAATCGAGAAACTTGTTGACATGCTCAATTGCATTCCCTTTCCTCCCATCATAAAGAGAGAAGGTGGGAGTCTCATACTTCTCTAGATATGGCTTGCTTAGTAGCTCAGCTGGGTAGGGTGGCCTACGGACAAAGTGCCTTGGTTCCTTTAGTTGGCTAAGCCTTTCCCTTTCCAGCAAAGCAGTGAGATCAGATAATGTAACAAATTGAGGAAGAGAGGCATTTTGCTCACCAGACTGGGGATTCCCAGCGGTTGATCCCCTCTCCTATTGTGTTCTAGGATCTGGTTTTTCATGTAATGGCTGGGGCGTTGGCCCTTAAGTCTCTCTCAAGACCCTTAAAGATTCAACAAGTTCGAACTGAGCTTGCTGCATTCCTTGTAACGTCTCCAAGAGGAAAGAGAATCAATGGTCAAAATCTTCTTGGTTGACCTCATGTTGGTCAGCTTGTTCCTTTTGTGGAGCTTGACTGTGATGGCTCGGTGCTGCTGGAAGACGGGTGTTTCTAGTCCCCTCTTGCTAACTATTCTGCAACCTATGAGGCATAGTGATCTCTTGGCCTCAATAGACTCCCCAGTGGAGTCGCCAAAATGTCGGGGGCAATAAAAGTTTTCCTTTCCGACAAATGAGGTTTATGATGCGTTGGGGGATCAAAATCGAAACTCAACAATGGGCTTGATGCACGACCCAAAGGCTATCGGTGAAGATTCAAGGAGTCCACTATATTTTATGCCTTGGGCCTAGATTAGGACTGACAAGAGTAGCCCATAAACAGTCCTTACAGCGGACATGTCAGCACGGTTAAAAAGCATACTGTAAGAAATAACCCAACAGTAAAATGTTTCTGTAGAAAATGACCCAGCGATAAGCTATTTCTACAGAAAATAGCCTAGTAGTAAAATAAGATAAAACATAATAAACTTCCAACTGTTAGCTACTTCACAAATTAAGGAAAATATCTACACTTTCAGACTCATCATCAGTTAGCTCTGGAGAGGAGTCTTCTAATACAACAATATGAGGGAAAAATTATATAGTAATAGTTACATCATAACCATTAATAGTAAACGAATAAGTAAATATCATGGGTTCCATTATGACAAATAATGAGGAAAACTTAGTGTGAGATGAAGGGAGAGAGAAAGATCCCAGCTAGTGCAGCAAGATCATTATGGTGCCAAGACATGCTCATGAATATATAGTGAGTTGAGTAGAGAGAGTCATTTATGAGTAGCATGAGTAATGAGTAGAGAGAGTCATTTGTGAATAGTATGAGTAATGAGTAAGAGTGTATAGTGAGTAGTGTGAGTAATGAGTGAGAGAGTATAGGAAGTAGTATGAGCAATGAGAGAGAGAGTATAGTTAGGCTGCTAGAGCTTTCTACTGGGGGTAGATAAGTGTTTTTTAGTAGAGCTATGAGAAGTGTTTTTGAGTTTGGAGCTAGGGACTTAGTTTCTAGGCTTGAAACTAAGAATTCAGTGACTTGTTCAGAGCTTGGAGAAAGCTTAAACAGAGAGGTTAAGGAAGAATTTTTCCTGGTGTATGTCTTAGTGTATCTTGATCCTCTTAGTGTATTAGTGAAGCATTAATGGAGAGTTCCATTTATATCTAAGTTTTTAGGGGGTGATAAGCAAATAATCTTTGCTAAATCTTTCTCAATCTTTAGAAAATATTAAGAGAATCATTCTTAGGATTTTAGCTAAGAGTAGTAAGCTCAACTTTTAGAAGGTTCTTGCTGTTTTGGGTAATAACAGCTGGGATTCTAGCTTAGCATTGAATGCTAATTAGCCTTGGCTGATGGAATTAAAACATGCTTTAGGTTAATGATCTTAGTTATGCTGCTGCTAGAATCAGAGTTCCCTAGGGCAGATTGGACCACCCCAAGTCAGGTGTCAACCTTGAAGCCATTGCTGGAAAATCTGCTGGGATCCCCTTAGTGCCTTCCAAACCACATTTCCCTAAGTTTCCACATTTGGGGTTCATGTGCTTGGTCCATGAACCAGAGAATACACATTTTCAATATGAAAATATACTGATTTCAAGTGGTTTCAAGAGCTTTAATGGCCTAGGCATGGCTGCTTCTGGTTCTTGACTGAATAGGTGGAAAAGAAAGAAGTGATAGCTGGCTGAAGCTTCCCAGCTTTTTGTCACATCAATTTTAGCTTCATATCACATGAGAAATGATGGGACTTTAGCTTGTGGAGGAAGGGTTTAACCCCTGATGGACATGTGTCCTCTTCTGATCTGATTGGACAAGTTGGGACTTGATGGGAAGGGGCTCTAGCTGTTTGGTTGTGTTGAAATTTGGTTGGTCAACTCATGTGACCTTCAGTTGCTGGGATTTATGTGCGAGCTGGCTTGACCCAGCTAGGCTTTGTAGCTGAGCTCCTTTGGGCTTGGTCATCCCTACAAAAATGAATTGTTTTGTCATGGGTAATATGCATGGGCTTTTGTAGTTAGTTGATCATGGGAAAATAAGCATATCGTAAATATGAGCCAAAGTAGCATTTGGGCATTGAGCATAAAGTAATTGTTTTTGCCAAAATAGTATTTTAGGCTTTGTGAAATAGTTGCCAAATTATTATTTGGGCCTTATGAAAATACTGCCAAATTATCATTTGGGTTTTGTGAAAATAGTGCCATTTGGGCTTTATGATAATAGTGTCAAATTAGTATTTGGACTTTTGGAGATAATTGCCAAATTAGTATTTGAGCTTTGTAAAATAGGAACCAAACTAACATTTGGGCTTTGTAAAATAGGAGCCAAACTAACATTTGGGCTTTGTAAAATAGTGTCAAATTAGTATTTGGGCTTTATGAAAATAGTGTCAAATTAATATTCGGGCTTTGTAAACGTGTGCCAAAATAAGTATTTGGGTTTTATGAAAATAGTGCCAAATTAGTATTTAGGCTTTGTAAGATAGGTGTCAAATTAGTATTTGGACTTTGTAAAACGATTTGAGATTTTGTAAAAATAGTGCCATATCGTAACGGGGTTTAAAGATGCTGCATGGTAGCAGGCTCTGTAAATGGTGCCGTGTAGTAACGGGCTTTAGAGATGCCACATCGTAGCGGGTTTTAGAGGTGTCGGATCGTATTGGGCTTTAGAGGTGCCGTGTAGCAACGAGCTTTAGAGGTGCCAGATCGTACCGGGCTTTGTTAATGGTGCTGTGTAGCAACAGGCTTTAAAGATGTCACATTGTAGCGGGTTTTAAAGCTGTTGAATTGTACCGGGCTTTAGAGGTGCCATGTAGCAACGGGCTTTAGAGGTGCCGGATCGTACCAAGCTTTGTAAATGGTGTCGTGTAGCAACGGGTTTTAGAGATGCCACATCATAGCGGGTTTTAGAGGTCCTGGATCGTACCGGGTTTTAGAGGTGCTGTGTAGCAACGGGCTTTAGAGATGCCGGATCGTACTAGGCTTTAGTGGTGTCGTGTAGTAACGGGCTTTGTAAAGGTTTTGTTGGGCTTTTTAGCTTTGCCCACAAGGTAAATGAGCTTGGGCTTTTTATAGAAATGGTATAATTTTGTGGCCTAATTTTGGTAGTAACATGGTGAGTATTTTTTGTAGGATATAATGAGTAATATTTATAAGAGAACCCAAGGTAATTCTTGGGGCTTTATATAGGAAATATTTGTAAGAGTCCAATAACATGGAGAATATTTGAGTAATATGTGGGAGATATTTATGTGGGTTCAAAATAGTATGTGGACTCATGTGAGTATTTTTGTAAGTAGGCTAATGAAATTAAAACCCGAAAATTTGTACCTCAATACCCATTATATATTTCCCAAAACCAAACAAAACCCACAAAGTAAAACATAACAATTAACATCAAACACTACAAAATCAAAGAAAAACTTAGCAAAATATCAAATGAGAAAGATCTGAACCCATGACACCAAGTTTTGGAATAAGCAACTGGGTTCTCAGCCTCTTTCTTCTTCACGCTCTCTTCAAGGCAATACCCAAAGGAGGAAGCCATGGTTTGTACCAAAAAGGGTCTGAGTTCTAGAGCTTTTAAGTTGATTCTAAGGCCATGAGAGTCATTGAAAGGAATAGAGCAAAAGGACTTGGTGCTGGCCCGATGGGATTTCCTTATCTTTGTTTGCTTTTTCCCTTTTTCTCTAGTAAGTTATGATTTTTGTGCTTTTGATTCTCTTGCAACTGTGACGATGTTGGAGAGAGAGGAGCAAAAACTTAGAGAAAGGGGCAGACAGAGACGGAAAGAAATAGAGAAAGAAAGATAAAAAAAACAAAGAGAAAATTCATAGTTGAGGTGGGTGTTTTCTACCCTTTGGATGTGTTGTTTGCCACATGTCACTCATCTAGACAAAAACAGAGAACAATGGAGGATTTTAAACGGGAATGGATCTTACCCCGAAACGAAACTTTACGTTATCCCCGGCATCGTAATATCCTCCCACAAGATCAACCTATATATTGTGTAAAAAATATATATAGAACCATGCACGTACTCAATTAAAACATAGTACATTCACTTAATAAAAAATAAAAAATAAAAAAAGTTTATTGTAAGCAAAAGGAAATGAAATTAAGAAATTTTTTTGAATTTTATGTATATCTTAATTTTTAGGTATTTGGTTTGTCAATATTTTCATTGTGGATCCACCAAAATTTTGTTTCTAAAAATAAATTTGATTTACAAATTATGTTAGGTATAAAAGATAAGAAAAAGAATCTCTATTATTAATCTAAAATTCTACATTTCTCCTTCACATATGAAAATTCTAGACGACACTACAATATTGGTCCCTAAAGTTTACCATTTGAGCATAATTGATCTCTTAAATTTCAAATAAGTGCTATTAATCCCTTAAGTTTAAAAAATAAACGTTGTTAGTTTTTCTGTTAATTGCTATTAGTGTCAATATCTATATGCATGGTTAACAGAATAGTGATGTGGCATATTTTAAAGGGACATAGCATTTGTTTTTATATATATAAAAAAAAAAAAATATATATATATATATATATATATATATATATATATATATACAAAATTCAAATGACACCTCAGAAACCCATATTTCCTTCAATTTTGTATTTTTATTTTTGAGTTTTTAAGCCTTTTCCTTTTAAACTTAAAATAAGTAATTAAAATATCAATTCAAGTGGATTCGTATTTTTTGTATATATATAAAACATTAAATTCTATATTTGTATACATTTTCTAAACAATAATATTATTGATTTCAACATCTGGTATGCTTTTATATATTTATGCTTAAATTGAATATAGTATCATTTTTTTATATATAATTTATCTTTATTAATCCAACGGTTGAAATAGGGAACTATCATACAACTCTTTTGAAGGTTCAACGCTCAGTTAAGTTTGGTTCTAATAACTGTGAGATGAAGAGGATCATGAGCAGGGAAGTGAAATGTACTGAAGTTATATTTTCTTCTTTTCTTCTCTCTCTACCTTACTGATATGAAAAAGCAATGAGAAATTATTTTAGGTTTTTATTATTCCCCTTTTTTTTTCTATCACTTTAGTTTTATATGATAGATGCAAGCTTCATTGTTAAGTTATTACGATCATTTTTTAACATGGCACCCCTTTGTATATCACCAATAAATATACCAGCTAGCTAGCCAAGAAAAACCTGCACCTCTCTGCTTTATAATTGTAATGAAAAAATAAAAAACAGAAGAACGTAAAGATCGAAGAATAAAAGTAAACATTTACATAGTGAGGGTTATAGTGAGAACTGAGAAGCATATATATTCCTGAAAAATGAAGTTAAGATTATCTTACTCCTGCATCGCTAGCATCTTTAAGTGCAGAATCTCCACGCCATTGCACTCTTTGGTTAGATGGCAATTTTCCAGAACGTTGGTCAGAGCTTCCCCATACCCTAATGAAGCAACTACATGAACTAACAAAAAGGTACACAGGCTAACCAAACCAAAGATATTGCTAGAAGACATTGCTCTTGTGTGAAAATAATTATATGAATGTGAACAATGCCCAGAAGAGATAATAACATACGCCTTTCATAAATCATAACTGGTATTTATAGGGATATCATATTATGGGGCAATCGGGCTACAACCCATAGTGTTTTTTTTTTAAATGGAATTAAGAACATTCCAATAAAGACTATGTGGAGTAAGATAAAGTAAGATGTGTTTTTGTGGAGCACATCTCACATCCAATCTTTGAATATACAATTCAATAAATGTGTAAGAGGTGGCTCAACTACAATAAAGCATGTCACCTAAACAATTTTAAATCCAACTCAGCAATTATATATAAAATATTAAATTGAAAGCCCAAACAGAAATCCAAAACACTTGAATTTCACGCCAAGTATCCTTCCAAATTTTCAATTACACTCTAATTTGGTATCAATTATATCTACGTACAAATTAATGCCCAATGACCTGAAACATAAAATTGAGAACGGAAAACCATGTAACTGCAAATCCTTCATTGATGAGAAAATTAATCTGAAACCTTTTAGGAACGACCAGGCATAACAAACATACAAAAACCCACAAAGTTTTCGGCTTGCACTTGTGTCACCCATGGGCTCATGGGTGTTGCATGTGCCCTAAGCCCACTTGCAATATTTTTCTTCGGCCCATGGGTGGACAATGAAAAACTCACTTTTTTTCCTTTTAAATCACATGTTCCTTAAAGTCCCCAAGGTTGAGTTTAGATTTTGAGGATTTCAAATCTAAGGGTCCATTTGTTTAGAGGGAGGGAAAAAAAGGGAGGATAGAAAATGAGAAAGGGATAGAAAAGTGAGAAAATAGAAGAGATTTAGGATCCGTTTGGATATAACTTATTTTACTGAAAATTGAAAATACTATACCAAAATAATTTTTAAATGTGTGAATAGTGCTGTGTGACCCATTTTAATATATATTTTTTAAATAAAGTGGTTGTGGGTCCCATGAATAGTGCATGAACAGTAACTTTGTGTGCGTGAACAATAACTTTGTCTCTTACCTAAAAATGCGTGCATGAAAAAAAAAAAAAAAAGGAAAACACTAGATGCAGACGCTGGCTTTTTTAGCTGGATCCAAACAGTCACATAGTTTTCTCTTATTTGTGTTTGATTAGAAATGTGGAAAAGTGAAAAGATATAAAAAAAAAAAAAAAAAATTATTTGATAGGAAATAAAGTTGGTATAAATTTACAATTATATCCCCATTAAATAAATAAATAAAGTAACACATTTTTTATTAAAAAATTGTGTATGGAATTTTTTTTTTTTTTTTTTTAAAGAGCACTAGCCAAAGAAAGATGAAAAAAAAAAAAAAAAACACCGAATGAGAAGTACAGAAAAGACAAAAACCAATGAAGATGAAAAAAAGAATAAAGAAAAAAAATTGAGACATAGTGTATAGCAGAGAAACAAAAATCAATGGGGGGAAAAAAAAAAGAGCATCTTTGTCCACTAAAGCCATGAGCATTTTCCACTCAGTTATCTCTTCATTTTGGAGAGAAAACATTTTGGTGGGTTCAAGGATAAAATATTTGAACTCCACCAATTTTTTTCTCCACTTTCTCCAACCAAACACCCACCAAAAATATTCTCTCCTCTATTTTCCATCATTCCTAAAATCATCCCAACCAAACAAATTTGAAGAACAATTATACTTATACAAATGGCTTGATATAAGTTTAATAACACATGATGATGACAAGAACTTTGGAAAGTTTACTAAAAAACGTAATAATAAAGCTCAATTAGCTTCATAAATTTCAAAAATTTGTTGTTTTATGCCATATTAAAGTCATTTAAATTAAAGATTGAAATCCGAATTTCTCTCTTTAAATTCATTTATCCAAACAAATCACAATGGGTTTTCCATATAGACTTGGCCCATATGGAGGTATGGAGAAAAATAATGGGCTGGGTATTCTTTTGGTGGATTGCTTGCGGAATTGGGCTTTTCCTTTGGCTCGGCGCTTGTTTGGACTTGTCAAATTGAAGAGAGCCACAACAAAGTGTATTATAGTGTGGTAATTATTTACTCACACTCTTTTATGTACATTTCATACACATAATATCCATAATTCACATGCAATATCCAATTTTTGATTTATTTATATCCATTTAAGAAGTGAAATAAGTGATGTGTACGAACGATGTGTTATAAAACGTGAGAGAGAACTAATACCCTTCATAGTATAGGCTATGATTGATAGTACTGTGTTCAAATTATGAGAGAGAGAGAGAGAGAGAGAGAGAGAGAGAGAGAGAGAGAGAGAGAGAGAGAGAGAGAGAGAGAGAGAGAGAGAATGGACTTCAAATTTGAAGGAGAGTGCTTCACAAAAAAGAAAAAAAGAAAGGAAAAGAAAGGGGAGTGGTGAGAATCACAATAAGTTTTAATCCTAGAGTAACCACATTTATTTATTTATTTATTTATTTTTGAGAGGGAGTTTCAATCTATGACGTTCGCTCCTCATAATAGCTTTTTATCATCAGAATAAGACATTAATCAATTTTTGATATAGGCGGAGATTGAACCCCAAATCTCTTATACCATTATCAGAAACTTTATCAGTTAGACTAACTGGAATCCACTTATCATAACAAACATAATATATTATTGCCCCTTCGGGGACATCCGATAAAACATAATTTATTATTACAATAAAGCTGCAAGCGGCAGACCACTATATGAATAACAAATCAAATTAATTAGCAATTTGCAGATAGAAAAACAACTAGCAGCAACTAATACTCCCATCAAGCATTCGTTGATTAAATAATAAAAATTATATAACCATAAATGCCAATTCAACTAATCAATTAAAGCAAGCCCTATAAATCTATAATTATATTATTTGAAGCTTAAGGCAAGCTTAGCCAGGACGCCAACTAGTGGTGCGGTGGTAACTGTGGTTGGTTCAGCCTCTTCGTAGTTAGATCTTAAGTCGTTGAAGTTATCATTCTCATCGGGGCCATTAACCACTGCACCATCCAACACGTTTGGGTTGGGTTCACTCGAGTTGAAATACAAAAAGCCTCCTAGGCATGTCACAGGTTCGGGATTTATCTTGATGGACACAATGGACGCACCTCTATGATGAACTTGTTTAGGATAATTTGACCCGAGTCCAACCATGTAGCTCGTGTTTCTTGGGTTTGAACCCAAGATATAATCCACCTAGTAGTGAGACATACAATACACCAAAAGCCACTAAATTAGTAATGAGTACTACACGAAAAGAAAACAAAAAAAAGTTTTTAAATAATGTACATTGTCAATACATCTTTTATTTCACGTTTTAATTAATAAAAATTGTGGACATTCTATGTAAATTTTGAATATTGTGTGTACGAATAAGACGAGTGTGAAATAATATTTTTTGTATTGATTATGGAAAAACTATAAGGGAGACGATTCCCTCTTATTGAATTCTTCAATTCTCTCCCATTTTAGTTGGATATGCAACCCGTGATATTTATTTAATTTCTAAGTACTATGCATGTCATACAGCTAAATAAAAATTATAGGAAATTGGAAGGAATCTTATCTGAAATTGTAATACCAGTGATTTGGCAAACACAAGTAGGTCATTGGGCTGTATAGTGCCACCGGGACAATCGAACGTAGCTGAGTATGTGGTCAGATACTCAGAATATGTTGTTGCAATGAATGTGGCAGTGGTTACGTATTGAAGGTCGTATGATATAAACCATAGCAAGCCCCCGAGTGTCATGATAACATTTTTCTCGCCTTTTTGAAGGCAATTGCATATGCACTGCTCTCCATTGAACTTGAACTGGCCATATATGTCTTGATCTAAGGCCTCCTCGAAAATAAGCTATAACACACAAACTAAATACATACCTATATTAGAATATTCACATCAGCTTATGCAAAAAAATGACTTTTTTTAGCAAAAGATCAAACTTATTTTTTCTATTTTATATACTCACTTTTTAAAACACCTCAAATCATATTATCTATTTTACACTACATTTTATTAGAATATCAATTTTACTTGATTTTTTAAAATTGTTTCTATTTCTTCACACACAACAACAACCACCATTCACTCTCTTCCTTCATCTTTGGGATACATATAAAAAGAATAAAAAATGAAGTACAAAATAAATAGTGTCAATATAAATTTACATAATTACTATAGAAATCATGTGTTTTTATATAACTTTGCATGGCTTGATGTTGGTGAATTTTGGGATTGATTGGCTAAAATGTAGAAAATTTTCCTATCATACAAGCATTGATACAAGCGCTCTTAACACCCATATTCAAGTAACATGAAAATTAATATATGAGATATATGGTGGTTATAAACAATGTATATCACTGATATATACTGTTCTTTATCCAATTAAACATTGCATTTGCAGAGAAGGAAAAATTCCCGACCTATCACAAGCTGACACATCATACTACCAAGTCCACAAAATACAACCAATTACAAAGCGCCACGTATTACTACTAGATTTTGCTATCACTACTCAGAAGCTAATAGAAATTTGCCAAGTGTCATGCAAAAACCAATCACACATCAGCGCATGTGTAAGCGATGACACAAGCAGCCTCGCACGTGTAAGCAATGACACAAGCAACCTCGCACGTGTAAGCGATGACACAAGCAATCCTCGTGCGTGTAAATGATGACATAAGCGGACCAATCAGACTATGACATGTGTCACCAATCAGACTCCGCCACGTGTCGCTCACCCACCCCCAAACTCCTATAAATAGAAGCCTTCCTAAGACATTTTAGAGGAGGCTAAGGGAAGGGCTGAAGTTGAAGAGCTAGAGAAGATCAAGATTGAGAAGTCCAGAAACTCTGTTGGAACCAAGCTTTGAAGCTTCCAAGAACTTCAAGAACTTCAACTTCGAATACAAAGAACATTCGAAGAGAAATCATCCAAATCATCTTCCTAGATCTCAAAGGTCACTAGAATCAAGCTCAAAAGCCTCCAGAAACCTCAACAAACCACAAATTGGTGAATCTCTACGGATTCAAGCCTCAAAAGCCCCGAAGAACTTCCGCCATAAACCTTCAAATACGAAGAACATTCAAAGCAGAATCATCCAAACTACCTGCCTAGATCTCAAAGTTCACTGGAATCAAGCCCAAAAGCCTCCAGAAACCTCAACAAATCACAAATCAGTGAAGCTCAACGGATTCAAGCCTCTAAAGCCCCGAAGAACTTCCACCACAAACCTTCAAAGTCGAAGAACACGTGAAAAACACGAAGAACAAAGAATTTCTAACAAGCTTATAACCAGAGATTCATTGTAATTCTATTCCAAAGATCTTCAATCCATTCTTCAACCAAATTGAAGTATATTGGGTGTTCAAATCAAAATCACATTACTACAAATTCAATCAATAAGTCTTTTAAGGAGATTAAATCAGAGGATAACTCTTTTGTAATCACAGAGAATTGTACCACACAATCATCAATATAAATTCGCATTTGTGAAACTATTTTACTTGTTTGACTTATTTCGAACCGAGGAATTTAGTCGTCCACAAATTCTAGCACGCCCGGTGGGACATCTCTGCCTCTCATCTCATTCTCCTTCTAAGAAAGAAATCTTCATCATCTTGCTACCAACTTCAATGGCCTTTAGCAAGAACATTCAAGCTTCAACAATAGCTACTTCAATTAGACGTGGTACGGCTACCACCAATAATTGCATTGGTACAATTAATCGAAGCCAGCCTAAAGCTCACAATCAACTTCAAGCTCAATCAACCAAGGAAGCCAAGGTCCAGACAATCATCTCCTTAGACCCTCTCACAAGAAACAAGGTCATCAATAAGGACATCTCCACCTTGGAACACCTCAAGTATGGGGACAAATCCCCTTCTTCCTTCACTAGAAGTTGGTCGCATGATTTCTCTTCCATCAAAGGGAACCCAAAAGATGAGATTTCACATGCTCACTTCAAATCAATTTCTTCTCCATCATCTTGGGAAGTTGTGTCAGTCATGATGACTAACACCTTTACCATGGAAGAAAAGATGGCTGAAATGGAACAAAAGGTCGTCCTTCTTACAAAAGCACTTGAAGATAAGGGCTTCCAAATTGCAACTTTAATGAACAAACTCGAAGTTCAAGATCTTGGTGAATCAAGCCATGGTCATAAATTCACATTTGCGAAGGATGGCGAAGGGAGAGAAATTGAAAACACTCCTCGACAAGAACAATCTACTTCAGTTGCTTCGTTGTCAGTCCAACAATTACAAGACATGATAACAAATACCATCCGAGCACAATATGGAGGTTCTTCTACAAGTTCTCTCACATATTCAAAACCCTACACAAAGTGCATTGACAACATGAGAATGCCAAACGGGTATCAACCCCCCAAGTTCTTGCAATTTGATGGCAAAGGAAACCCTAAGCAACACATTGCTCACTTCGTAGAAACTTGTGAGAACGCAAGGACTCAAGGAGATCTCCTCGTGAAGAAGTTTGTTCGTTCACTCAAGGGAAATTCCTTTGATTGGTATACAGACTTAGAATCCGAGTCAATCGATAGTTGGGAACAACTTGAAAGGGAGTTTCTCAACCGATTCTACAGCACACGGCGCACAGTAGGCATGATGGAACTTACCAATACTAAATAGTGGAAGGATGAACCCGTCGTTGATTATATCAATCGGTGGCGTTCTTTAAGTCTAGATTGCAAGGATAGACTTTATGAAATATCTGCTGTAGAGATGTGCATCCAAGGCATGCATTGGGGACGTCTTTACATCCTTCAAGGGATAAAGCCCCGAACATTTGAAGAGTTAGCAACTTGTGTGCATGACATGGAATTGAGTATCTCTAGCCATGGAAGTACAAACCCTTCCATACTTGAGGAAAGCAGAAAGGAAGTAAGGAGGAATGAGAAGAATGCAAAAGTCAACCTTAAAGACCCAATAGCTGTTAACACTGCCGAAGTCAACGTTCCAAGAAGAGGAGCAAATGCGAATGAAAAACAGCTTGAAGGACGGCAAAAGAACGAAGTGCGTCGTCTGGCTTTAAAGGAACGAGAACAAAAAGTATATCCGTTCCCCAATGAAGATGTGCCAAACATCTTTGAACAACTATTGCAAATGAAGTTGATTGAATTGCCAGAATGCAGGCGACCAGAAGACATGGGGAAAGTTGATGACCTTAACTACTGCAAATATCATCGCATCATTGGCCACCCAATCCAAAAATGCTTCGTCTTTAAAGAACAAATCATAAAGCTTGCTTAAGAAAACAAGATTGATCTAAACTTCAATGAAGTTGTCGGGTAAAACCATGTGACCGTTGCTTGTGATGTACTTCCAATTCTCAAGCAAGAGGCAAACACCAACCAATCTCACAAGTTGCTCAATAATGATGATGCAAGGATCGGCCCCGTCAATGGGAAGTTCCTTAAACACTTCTACACTTGAAAATCGAGGATTACTCCTTGGCAAGAGTTTAAACTGCCCATTGTAGCACTGCAAGAGTACATGATGTCTTCCCATTGCCCTTGAAAGCGTACCAATAAGGAGAAATTAATCCCACTCTATGGCACCAATTGCTAGTGTGGCATAGTGGTTGGATGCCCATGTCACCCTTGAGGCCGTCTCGGGTTCGATTAGTGGTGATACCCACTATTACACACTGAGCCCTCCTTTTTGCAAAAAAAACACATAAGAAAAAGAGAAAAAAAAAGTTATCAAAAAATAAAAATAAAAAAAAAACAAAAAAAAAAACTTTTGAACTACGTGATGACTTGATCCCTTTCAAGGGTACGTAGGCAACTTAGTATCTTTTTGCTGAGTTCAGTCACGCACTAAAAAAAAAAATTTTAAAAAAAGAAGCAAAAAAAAAAAAAAAAAAGAAAGAAAACAAAAAAAAAAATCCAAAAAGAAATTATCAAAAAAAGAAATCATCAAAAAAGGAAAAAAAAGGATCATCAAAAAAAAAAATATGTTGAACTACGTGATGACTTGATCCCTCTCCAGGGTACGTAGGCAGCTTAGTATTTGTCACTAAGTTCAGTCACATGAAAAGAAGAAGGATTGCCAGTCTAGCTTGAAGAGTTTTCCAACGGTCATCAATA
Organism: Quercus agrifolia; assembly: GCA_029955455.1. Classification (NCBI taxonomy): domain Eukaryota; kingdom Viridiplantae; phylum Streptophyta; class Magnoliopsida; order Fagales; family Fagaceae; genus Quercus; species Quercus agrifolia. The sequence goes on along the minus strand of JARQAD010000003.1, from coordinate 59,315,022 downwards.
TGCTTTTAAGGTCCCTTCGGTGGACAAGGCATTGCTTAAGGACAGTCAACTTCTCAATGTGATGATCAAGGGTCATTGTAGCAGAAAATGAAGACTGTAAGGAGTTGACATTGAAATGATGATGAACATAACTTGATGCACGGTTGTAGAGTAAAATGAAATCTTCAACTTCTTTTACAAGAAACGAAGTCTTCATGGCATTGCCCATCTTCTATGGATATTCTCCCATATCTCTGAAGTATGCTTGGCATCACTTATCTCCTGGGGGCATCTCTTGTACCTTGCAAGTCTAAGCTATATCATCTCTTTTCTAGGTTGTGCCACTTCATAGCTCTGAAATTTGAACCACATCATCTCCCTTCTAAGTGGTGTCGTTTCACATCATGTCTCTGAAATCTGAATGACGTCAGCTTCCTCAAGAATGATGATAGATTATATATCCGAAGTCGGTGTTGCATCATCTCTCCTCTATGGGCATGTTCGTGCGATGTCAAAATTCTTGGTGGCATGTTTTGACATCTTCAAAGTCTTCATAGCATACTCTGGCATTTTCAAAGTATTGGCGTCATTTTTCCCGCATCTTCAAGGTTTTGTTGGCATTTCCTTGCATCTTCAAAGTCTTGATAAAGACTCCTTGCATCTTCAAGGTCTTTTTGGCACTTCTGAAATCTTGATATCTAGCTATAGTACAATGCACCCTTGATGTCTAAGCTATGTTGCCTCTAAAAAAATTGGTGCAACTTCGATACAAGTGCAAGTGCTAATGTGGAGTGTTGTCGTGGCTTCATGAATGTTGGCACGATTTCGGTGCAAATGAAGTTTTGATGTGGCTTCATGAACGTTGGCATGACTCCGATGCGAATGAAGTGTTGACGTAGCTTCATGCCTTCATGAATGTTGGCACGACTTCAGTAAGTGTTGACATTCCTGGAAAAGATGAATATTGGCACGGCTTTGATGCATATGAAGTGTTGACGTGACTTCGTGGCTTCATGAATGTTGGCATGGCTTCGATGCAAATGAAGTTTTGACGTGGCTCAGTGCAAATATTGGTGCAACTTCAATGCGAATGCAAGTGCTAATGTGGAGTTTTGATATTGCTTCATGAATGTTGGCACAGCTTCAATACAAATGAAGTGTTGTCGTGGCTTCATGGCAAAGATGGATGTTGGCACGGCTTCGATGCAAATAAAGTTTTGACGTGGCTCAATACAAATATTGCTTTATGGCAAAGATGAATATTGGCATGACTTCAGTACTAATGTGGAGTGTTGTCATGGCTTCATGGCAAAAATGAATTGTTGACATAGCTTCATGGCTTCAGTGCAAATGAAGTGTTGACGTAGCTTTATGACAAAGATGAACGTTGGCATGGCTTCGATGCAAATGGAATGTTGTTGTGGCTTCATGGAAAAAATGGATGTTGGCACAGCTTCAGTATGAATGAAGTGTAGATGTGGCTTCAATACAAATAGAACGTCGAGGCAGCTTTATGGCAAAAGAAAAGTGCTAGTGCAGCTTCATTACAAAGGCAAATGATGGTGCGACTTCATAGCGGATGCAAATACAAATATTACTTTATGGCAAAGATGAATGTTGGCATGGCTTCAGTACAAGGACAAAGGCTAGCACGGCTTCATGGTAAAGGCTCACGATGTGGCTACGTTGCAAAAACTCTTGAAATGGCTGCGTTGAAAAGATAAGTGTTGGTGCAGCTTAATTGCCAAGGAAAGCATGCTGCATAACAAAAACAAACAACAACAACAAAATTTGTCCAAAAAAAAAAAAAATCTCATGGCACGTCTGAACTAAAAAATAAAATAAAAAAAAATAAAAAAATCATCAACAAAGAAAGGGATCTTCCATTTTAATCTCTAACCTGTCAAAAAAAAAAAGAAAGAAAGAAAGAAAGAAGGTTAGTAAAAAAAAAAAAAAGAAAAAAAAGAAAAGGAAAGCATAATTTCTCTACACTTATTATTTCACCCATTGAGGCTAAGCTTGTATAACTCAATGCATGCCTCGGATGGCCTTATATAGAGGTTTATGGAGTTCAAAGTCAGATTTTACAAATTCAAATGCACTTAAGGTCAAGGAAGTTTGCACTGAAGTTTGAAAATAAAAGATGACATTCAATGCAGAGAAACAAAAAAATGGTGGCTCACCATCTCCCTTTTAACCCTCAAGTCTAAACGCAGTCACCTTCCTGTCAGAGCAGCTAGCATCAGAACCACAATGTAGACTAAAATGGTAACAAGTCCAACAACGTTTGCAGTCTCCCATCCCAGATTTCTAAAACTTCTGACAAGATTTCACAAAAAATCAACTCACATAAATCTTCTAAGGACTTTGATGTACAAAACCCAGAAAAAAATCATCAACAACGAAGCCACCATGCACCACCATGCACCACCACGCACGGCCATAAATTCTCAACGAACCCGCGGGTTTCTCATTCAAGTCTGCGTAAATCTAAGGAGAATTTTACAAAACCAATGCCACCACTAGATCCATCGACCTCCAATCTACAAAACCCAGGAAAATCAACAACAAAAGTCCAAGCACGCGCCACCAAAATCTTTTGATACACCGCGGCATAGTCCTTCAAATTTGTGCGAACCTGTTCAAAATTTCACAAAACTGACCTTACAGGGGTCTTCAGCGGCCTTAGATCTACAAGACCTGAAAATTTCAGGTCAAGATGCCCAGCCATGCGCCTCTACTCGCAACCAGAAGGTCCGGCGATCACCAGCGTCTTTTCATGCGCCGTCACGCACCAACGCAGACCCCTCACGCGCTTTCACGCGTTCGACGTGCCAAGCGCTGACACGTGCCCTTTGTGCATGACGTCATGGATGACGTCATCCTCCACTACCTGGTTTGACCAAGATGACCCGATTTGACCTAGACCGACCTGGAAACCTGACCAGGTCCGAACCGCCTGCAAAAAAAAAAAAAATTTAAATAAAAAAAAGGGAAAGAGAAAATGCTTCGACCAAGTGGACCTTTGACCTTGACCAAAAAGTCAAAAATTTTAAAACAGACCTGCCCCACTCAATTTTTCGAGTACATTCCGATTTTGGGACCTGTTTCTTCATTCGAAGCTCAAAAATTGTGCAAATGTCCAGTTTTCAAAAGTTGACTTTTGGACAAATGTTGACCAAAAAGTAAAAATTTCAAGAAGGACCTATCTTGCCTAATTTTTCGCATAGATTCCATTTTTGGGGTCTATTTCTTCATTCAGGAATCCGAAATTGCTCAAATAGTATGATTCTACAACTGTTGGCCTTAATGTGAACTTTGACCAAGAATCAAGATGTTCGTGCAAAGCTTGTCCTATTCAAATTTTCACATGGGTTCTGATTTTGAAATCCGCTTATTTGTTTTGGACTTGGAAACCATCTATGTGACACACTTCTCTAAAGTACTAGCAGTGTCCAAAACTTAAGCTCCCAAGATCAAAATTTGAGATTCATCCACTTGATTTGGATTCCCTCAAGGTTATTCTCCAGACTTTATCAAGGCTTCCCTTCCAAAGTACAAATGAACTCTCACAAGTGTGTCTTGAACTTGAAATTAAACTGGGTCACTAATTCAACCTACCATTCTCGTTTGGTGCCTACCAGTCTCTAACCTACCATTCTCGTTCGATGCCTACCATTCCCATCTACCATTCCCAGCCACCAGTCTCACCAAAAATTCTCAACCGCCATTCTCGACTGCACAAGTACCACTCTTCGCCTCTCCACTATAAATAGAAGGGCCGGATTCATCAAAAACTCATCAAGAAAAAAAAAAAAAAAAAAAAAAAAAACACACTGAATCATGAAATGAAGATTTGCTTCTTTCAAATTTTCAAGTCCTCTTTCTCACAGCCGTTTCTCACTATGACCTTATCATTTTCAACACTTAGCTACCAATATTGCTTCATAATCAGTTTGAAATCAACCTTCTCATGGTTTAGTAGAAACCCTCCTCACAGTGTCATTGTAGTTTTGAGATCCAAACAAATTTTGTTTCTCCATTTAACGACTACCTTTGTCCATAAAATTACTCATAACAAGGTCTACATCGACCTTCCATGCTTCCGTGGATTTGGTTGGCCAGGAAATCCAAGTCCAGCAGAGACACCTGTTCCTAACCGCAGGTCTCCTGTAGTCTCTTTCCAATTGCTTAGTCTTCCAGCAAAAGCAGTGGTTCAGAACAAACACCAACTTGGCTGGTTTCTAAGACCAGAATCACAAGTTAGCTCCATCTTTCTTTTTTCTGTGCTTTTCCAGCAAGTAGCAGTAGGTGAAGATGGTAAAAAGTGTTGGGGTATCCTACAAATTGTCTTTCATCCAACACTTATAATGATCTCTAAGGGACCAGCTCATCAGAATTCAACCTTTGGTGTCAGTAAATGGTCACCAAAGTTTCATTCTATGTTCCCACAAGCAGGAGACCCAAAGGTCATCGCTGCTGGTACCTCAAAACACATTTTTTGGAATTACTCCAACTTAAATCCAGCTTAAGGTATTTCAGAAAGTACTCTTCTGAAATTACTTCAACTTAATGTCCGTCAGCATGGTCCCATCACGCAAGCACATTCTACAACTTGCCGTCAGACCTCATTCAGTATGCAGTCAGTCCTAAATCCAAAGGTGTACTTCCCAGGAACATCTACACCAGAGGGTCCTCAACATACAGGGCCAGCACCATGGAGGCGTATGTTTCACCCATTCGCTTTGCTTCATCCCCGTCATCTTCATCACCAACATCAGCACCCCCAGAATCCATAAGCTTTTGAAACTACCTCAACTTAACTTGAGTGATGCGATAACACAAGCACATTCAACCACATTCCCACATGGCCTCGCCGTAATCCGAAGTATACTCTTCTGAGATTACTTCACTAGGGGTTAAAAAAAAAAAAAAAAAAAAAAAAAAAAAGAAAGAAAAAGAAAAATGAGGCTAGCCCCATGACCCTATATGCTGTGCCCAACCAACATCTTCACCTCTTCCTTATCTTCTACACCCTGTGATCGCCACCAACGATCCAAAATACTCTTCTGAAATTACCTCAGCTTAATCTCTACTGAAATGATTCAATCTTGCAAGTATATCCAACTTCTTGCAAACAACTTTCAGCCTCACCAATCCACTTCAAATACCATGGAACTCTTTTGAAATTACTCCAACTTAAACTATGCTGAGAAGGCTCAATCATGCAAGTACATTCAAATACTCGCAGACCTCTTTTCGGTCTTACCAAACCCTTTCATGTGTATGGATCTACTCTTCGAAATTATCTCATCATGCTGAAAGCTCCACCACCTTCAACTACTTCACTTAAAGAGTCAAGTGTTAAATAAAAAATAAAAAATAAAAAAAAACAGTTTTCGAAACTCATTCCCACACTACACTCCAAAACTGTGTGCATGAACGAGTCTCGAGGGGGCATTTGTAGAGAGGGAAAAATTCCCGACCTATCACAAGCTGACACATCATACTACCAAGTCCACAAAATACAACCAATTACAAAACGCCACGTATTGCTACTAGATTTTGCTATCACTACTCAGAAGCCAACATAAATTTGTCAAGTGTCATGCAAAAACCAATCATACATCAGTGCACGTGTGAGTGATGACACAAGCAGCCTCGCACGTGTAAGCAATGACACAAGCAGCCTCGCACGTGTAAGCGATGACACAAGCAATCCTCGCGCGTGTAAGTGATGACATAAGCGGACCAATCAGATTGTGACATGTGTCACCAATCAGACTCCGCCACGTGTCGCTCACCCACCCCCAAACTCCTATAAATAGAAGCCTTCCTAAGACATTTTAGAGGAGGCTAAGGGAAGGGCTGAAGCTGAAGAGCTAGAGAAGATCAAGATTGAGAAGTCCAGAAACTTTGTTGGAACCAAGCTTTGAAGCTTCCAAGAACTTCAAGAACTTCAACTTCGAATACAAAGAACATTCGAAGAGAAATCATCCAAATCATCTTCCTAGATCTCAAAGGTCATTGGAATCAAGCTCAAAAGCCTCCAGAAACCTCAACAAACCACAAATTGGTGAAGCTCTACGGATTCAAGCCTCCAAAGCCCCGAAGAACTTCCGCCACAAACCTTCAAATACGAAGAACATTCAAAGCAGAATCATCCAAACTACCTACCTAGATCTCAAAGTTCACTGGAATCAAGCCCAAAAGCCTCCAGAAACCTCAAAAAATCACAAATCAATGAAGCTCAACGGATTCAAGCCTCTAAAGCCCCGAAGAACTTCCACCACAAACCTTCAAAGTCGAAGAACACGTGAAGAACACAAAGAACACGAAGAACAAAGAATTTCTAACAAGCTTATAGCCAGAGATTCATTGTAATTCTATTCCAAAGATCTTCAATCCATTCTTCAACCAAATTGAAGTATATTGGGTGTTCGAATCAAAATCACATTACTACAAATTCAATCAACAAGTCTTTTAAGGAGATCGAATCAGAGGATAACTTTTTTGTAATCACAGAGAATTATACCACACAATCATCAATATAAATTCGCATTTGTGAAACTATTTTACTTGTTTGACTTATTTCGAACCGAGGAATTTAGTCGTCCACAGCATTGTCTTGCTGAATTGATATCATTTTGGGTGTGTTATAGTACTAGCTTGCTAGCTAAAAGTATGCAAGTACTTTTTGTTTATCTTTAGTCTCCCTTCCCATTTGTGAATAAAGAAGGAAATTACCTCTGAAACTAGGACCTGTGCACCAAGGTACTTGTCATCCCAGGAAAACCTGGATCTTGTGCCACCAGAGGACCCTTCAAGGGCATCTAGGTAAGATTCCTCGTCGGTGGCGAGAAAAAGCCACACAGAAGCCCATAACAATTCATCCTGTTAAACAGGCATGCATGGTTTGGCTCATATACAAAAAGAATAAGTAGAGGTATAAAAAATTTCACAGATTATCATGGCAAGTTAGTTATTGCTAAATAAATAATTAATATTAGTGGTGAGTATAAATAGGTAAAAGTAAAAATTTGGCAACTCAATTATTATGAAATTTTTTGTATTTGTAGCATTACTCAATACATAAATTCAACTATCCTAAACTTTTGGGAATCAAATATTGAAGTTCAATTTAATTGCATTCTAAACTATTCTACAAAGTAAATTCCTTTACACTACGTACCTCATATCCGCTACTACTATAGAATTTCGCTGCTTGAGTAATGCTGCTTTGGTACACTCCTTCGTAATTGCTTGCAAATTCAAAGAGCTGCAACCATATATGTGTTATGGTTGATTAAATTATCAATGGTTATAAAACTTAAAAAATAAAAATTTTAATAATTTAAACATAATTTCTAACATTCCCCTTCACACGTGTGTTCAAACTCTCATTAATTTCATAAGTAGACTCAACACGTAGGAATTTTAACATTTTAAATGAGAGATAGAATGAAGACAGTTATCGAATTCAAAAATTGTCTCATGCTCATATGTTAAATTACTGATTGTTCCAAAAATTTAAGTTGTTAAGAAATAATTAATTTAACCATTTAACTATATTCTAATAGATATATGTGTTAGCATGTCTATGACGTTTTTTTTTTTTTTGGTAAGGCAATGTGCGTTTGAATCTTGCTTTGTAAAATAATTGTTAGAAAGTTGTGAATTTAATCACCAAACCATTATTTAATTGAACAATCTCTTTACTCATAGGTGAGTTTAAACTAATCCCTAATAAGTCGGATTCAACATATGGAACTAATCCTTAATAAGTTAGATTCAACATATGCGATTATTCTAATACTTTTCACATGTTCTAAGACACGTTTAATTATCAATTATCCCAAAATTTTAAGCCCCTAAAAAAGAGAGGGGAATTTAATCAGTTAATCATAACGATAACGATACTAAATAGTAATGGCGATGATGAAGAGAGGAAAGGATTGGTATTGCACCTAATGCAATTGTGTCCATTTAGAAACAACTTATCTAGATTTTAGCTAAAAGTTTTTTGTTGAAAATCTGCTAAAGTATATTTGTACTTTGAAAAAAAGAGAAAAAAATGAAGTTTTAAAAAACTGTACATAAAAGTTAAAAATTAAAAATGTAAAAAGTAAAAAATAAAAAAATAAAATTGTGAGAGAAAAGTGGGTTTTTTATTTTTTAGAATGAGAAAAGTGGATTAATTGCATAAGGTGCAATACATTGCACCTGAGGTAAACCTGTTTTGCATGGGTTAATAGTAGGGATGCGTATATTTCGTTTGTTGGCTTGAAAACCAAAGAAGCTGCAGCAAAAGCAGCAGCAGTTTCAGCAGCAAGATCAGCTCCCGGATTGTCCTCATCAATTCTATAAGCTAGAGGTGGAGTGGTCATGTCTTCTGGTCTTTGCCAACATGGATGATCAGAATCACCATCACCAACTTGACCATACAGAACGTGTGGCTCAGGATGGGCTTTGATCAAGTAATCTGTGCCCCATTTGATTGCTTCCAGTGCATGTGACAGCTCATCTTTTTCCTTCAGTTGAGCTTGGAACTCTATTGTGCTCCATGAAAGCATAGTTATTGTGAATGCAAATGGGAAACCAAACTTTACGTTATCCCCGGCATCGTAATATCCTCAGTCAAGATCAACCTATATATTGTGTGAAAAAATATATTATACCATTCATGTACACAATTGAAACATATATAGAATATTCACTTAATTTAATTATTATATAACAAATATGGTTAGTACGTACATGTTCACAAATTGAGGTGTGCCACGTTTGGGATTACTCTATCATATCGATTTTTAAGAAAAAAATTAGAATTTAATTGTTGAAACCATGTACCCACCATTTTTTTTCCTCTAAAGATGTATTATTTTTGAAATTTTGGGTAAAAACTATAAGAAGAAGAATAATCAATAATTTGTATAATCCATTTCCTAATGAAGATTTTGTTTCTCAAATGATAAACTACCATGATATTAATTATTTAATTGAATAAAAAAAATAAAAATTGCAGAGAAGGTCAACAAATATTCAAATGTTTTGATTATATAGTATTTATAAGAGGATGGTATAACCCCAAAAATCAAAATTTCTTTTCGTGGGTATTGTTGCATATTGCTATATTAATGAAATATTTAATGTCTTGAGTGTTTTTGTGGGAATTTTTTTCTTTTTTTCTTTTTTTTAAGGTTAGGGTTGGTTACCATAGCTGTTTGAGATTCCTGACAAGTGTTTGATAGAATGCATTTGAGAGCCTTGTTCTCTGTTAGTGTTGGTAGCAATAGTTTTAATAAACGCATTTTTTGTTCATGGAATCAAGAACATTGTACTTCAGTGATATTATTTGGTCTTCTTTATGAATAGAACTAAGTACAAATCAAATCTTCCCACTCCCCCACTTAGTGTGTGTTTGGATACCGCTTATTTTACTAAAAATTGAAAATACTGTAGCAAAATAATTTTTAAATATATGAATAGTGCTGTGAGGCCCATTTTTAATGAAAGTTTTGCTGAAAAAAGAAATGTGTGAGTCTCATGAATAGTGCACATGACCCACTGGAAAAGCATGAAACGCACTTCTCCAAAAAAAAAAAAAAAAAAATGCAGACACAAACAAGCTGTATCCAAACGGGTACTTATTGCAACAATTATCAAAAAATAATTTTTAAAGCTTAAATCCTTGGAGAGAAGAGCCTAATCAAATTGATAACTATACGTACGGTTAGAGATTTCTCATATGCAATGCAAGTATCAGTTACCAATGCTGGATACTTCCAATCCCCAAGCGCAAAAAACAAACCTCACTTGAACGGTGTCTACTATAGCCCCCAGTCCTAGGCTCCCAGCGCAGAGGTTTTGAGCCTTAAAGAAAAATTCTGACATTGGTATGAATTTCATATATACAGATAATAGTTTGAGTACTATTGCTTTGGTTTGGCAAGTTTTTGCATATTTAATTATGTATTATATATGTAACAAGTAGATAGCATTTTACGAAAGTTTCTTAAGAATAATAGGGAAGATGATATATAGTTTTAAGACCAGGTTTAAAGACAATCCAACGAAAGCATGATAGTTGTGGGGATCGACAAAGGGCAAAATGGTCCATTAGCATTAATTTTTGAAATATTTGGGCCCGAAACACTATTTGGGAAATATATAGGAAAATACCACTTTTTGTGGTACTCGAGCTTGGTGAGCTTGAGCACCCCATTTTTCTGTTCCACCGTGGCACCTGACGTTGGCATCTGAATCTAAAAAATAAACTTGGTACCCGAGCTCATGAAGCTCGAGTACTACTCAGCCATGTCTCCCTATTACCAACACTTAAACCATCTGTTACCTACAATACCCAACCCAGAACAGAGCAAAACATACCCACAAACACGAAACCTCTGAAGGTCTCTTCACCCTCACCCTTACCAGAACACAGTCTCACTCTCACTCTCACTTACACCTAAACGTTCAAACCCCAAACATTCAAACCCTCACACCCTCACACCATCGGCGGCAGAAATTAAAAACGTCGTTGTGATCGCTTTCATGTATCGATGATGGCTGGGGGAGTGGAATCGTGGTCTCCGTCGCCATCATGCCTGAGGGAATAGGAGAAGGAAAAGTGGTGGTTGTTGGAGGAGCGATGGTAATGGACTTTCCGTTGGATGACAGTGGTGCAACGTTGTCTTCGTCCTCATCTTCTTCTTCGCCCTTTCTTCTCCCTGTCTCCGACCAATTAGGGTTTTCAATTTCATTTCACAGAGTCGCCACGCGGACCATTTCCCCTTCAATGGCGCTTTGTAAGCTCTCTCTCTCCGAAAAATTTGAGTTCTTTTTCTCTTAATTTTCACTAATCCAACTGGTTTTGGTGCTGCAATTCCATGTCTTGGTTTTTGTTTTAAATTTTCAAGAAATTTCATACTTTTTTGAATTTTGGTGCATAATGTGTTGTGAAGAACTTAGCATGTTGATTTTTTTGAAAAAAGTTCTAATTTTTTTTATCTGGGTTTTAGTTTTTGGTGAATAATGTGTTGTGAAGAACTTAGCTAGTTTGATTGTGTGGGTGCTGTGAGGTTGTGTTGGTGATTTTGGAACTTAGTGTGTTTGAATGAAAAATTGGAAGCACTGAAGGCTGAAGGTATAAATCTTGGACTTTTATAGCTTTTTTTTTTTTTTTTTTTTTTGACAGAAGTGATAGAAGACTTTTATAGCTTTAAATTGCACTAATAATGTAAACTTACGTTATAGACAAACAAATCCACATTATTAAACCCCCAGCATTCATTGTAAATGAAAAGAGATACTACTACAAATCTATCATTTAACAAAATGGCGATTTCCACTAAAAAAAAGAAAGAAAGAAGGGGGCATTGTTAGTACGGACCAAATTAAGATAAGATGGACCACATAATTGTGTTTATGTGGACCAAGTTAAATGTTAAATTACTGTGAATTATGGTCTTATGACAATGCATTGTCTTTGGGGTGACACAAGAATTGTGTTTCCTGCATGTGCTTCATGATTCTCTTAATGTATAAATTCAGTTTAGGATTCTATTATTGAAAAGGAAATCATTACTAGAATAAGTACACCTCACAGGAAAAAAAAGGTTAGTCCATAATTAAGGTTGTGGGGTGTGTATTCTCTAGGAAAAAGAAAAAGGTTTTGAGGGTGCGCATCCCCTGCCCATCTCACCCTAAAATCCATATTTTTCATGTTTCCTGTCTTTTTATGTAAGCTCCCTAATAAGTGGGCTGCCATCTCTTTCAAGCTTAAAACACACTAACATCCCCCATCATGTGTAATCCCATCCAACAACCTTGATATTAGTGTAGACCTTAGTGCCGTAAGCATGCGGAATAGAGGAAATTACTAGAATAGGGGTTTCCTAAGATTCAAACATAAGACTAAAGATATGCAAAAGCTACCATGTTTTGAAATTGAAAAAAAAAAAAAAAAGAGAGAGAGAAAATATGGAATTGAGGATTGCTTTTCCAACCACCAACTTCTCAAAAATCCCTCTTGAAATATTTTTTTAAATAAAGAGGGCCTACCACAGAGTTTCTGGCTCCTCGATATAAATCATAAACAGAGTGTACCACAGTTTCAAGTGCGTGTGCATGTGGTGGATCGCACCCTCGCTTCTTTTAGCAGTCTTGGCCATTGATTGCAAACCAGTTCCATTGACCAAAGCAGGAAAAGAGTGTCTCTAACAAATTTGAGTTTTGGCTTGTGACTTAGTAGTAACATACGGAATCAAGTAGATTAATATATCAAATTTTCACAGAATTTTTAAACTAATCAAGTTAATCATAACAATTAAAGTAAGTAGTAATCAGTTTCAAAGGGGCTTAGAATGCTTTATATGTGAATAAGTGTGTGAATAAGGGTGCCTGATAGTCGTCAACAAATGGGATACCATACCAAATAAAAATCAGCAAATTGCGACATACTATGAGCAAGATGTTAGGGAGAAAGTTCATGTTCTTGATTGGGCACCTATTGTTTATTCAACTGCAATAGCTGGTCATAATGTTGATAAGTATGTTCAACTGAACCATAAAAGAATATCTTTTGTTTCATAACTACAGTCCAGTTGCATTCTTTACCAAATTCTATCCTTCCTCTGCACTTCTAATTGTCTCTAAGAAAATTCTTTAGGATTAATTTTACTTCCCCACCTAGCTACTCTAGGTTGGGGGGTAGGTCCTGGTGGGGAAGCTATAGATACCTTTCCATACACTGTATATGATACCTGAGCATCTTAGCATAGTGAGTCCTAGGCTATACAGTAATCGCATTTATGCTAAGTGCAGGATCATTGTTACTGCTAGTACAGTTGAAAACGAGAGGTCAAGAAGGCTTAGCACTTCCATATTAAATCAAGTCATACAGGAATCACTAGCTTTCAAATCACCTCCAAGGACCTGAGGTCGCAAGAGAGGACGTGTTTTTTACTGTACTCAGGTAATACAATATATATATATATATATATATATATATATATACACATATTGGTGGTAGTCTATGTACCATGGGTGTTTTGATGCATTTTGTCAGTGATGCATTATCATAGTTTTTGAGAAAAGATTCAATTTAGAACAAATTCATTATGTTATTATGTTAGATAGAGCTACAGTATTTATAACATACAATACTGGCCAAAAGTATGCGGTTTTAGTTCGAGTTTTACTGGATCTAAAGATGTTGAAATTTTAGGGACCCACTCCCTCTTTGAATATGTCCATGAAAGGAGTAGTAACAATGAGGATGTTAAGTTGGATTTGTGGCAACACTAGGATTGTGAGAAAGCAGTGGCGGAGACACATATTTTTGAGTGGGTCCAATTGCACCCACTAAATTATTATTATTATTTTGTGGGGTCAATTGTGAGAACCTCTGAAAAAAGATTAGATCCTATTGCAATTCTAAAAGTGGTCCTAAAAGATAAAACTCATTTAAGTATTGGCAGGTTTGGTTACATTTTTTATTAGTTTAGTGCAAAGTTTATGTTGGGTTGTTAATTTAAAAAATTGAAATTAAATTCTTAAAAGTGTTGAAGTTGCTATTTTTGAATTATTTATGGATAAATTTCTCAAGAGAAAACCAATATCAAAACAAATGCTACTTGCCCAAGAAACTAGTAATCACATTAACTGAACAAAATTGTTCAAAGTAAAACCATCCATCTTAAAGTTGACTTGGAAAATCTTCTTGTATATCTTGGGCTATAGGCTAAAATTTTAGAATGCCATCCAATTATTGTGATGAAGTTAAAAGGGCATATCTACAAAAGGGTACTTATTAACCTCATGACTGCAACTTTCCACGAAGGAAAATTGGATTTTTTTTTCATTGATATTAGGATAACTTCAAGATATCTGTTTTTTAGGCTAGCTTTTCTATTGCATCATTATTTCCATAGGTTCTTTTGTATTTTTGAATCTCTGATGTTTCGATGTTTCTTCATCAGGTATACTCCCTACTTCTTTGACAAAAACATGCTTGATAACATTCTTGAAGAATCTGTTGATCAACATTTCCATTCTTTAATTCAAACTCGGCACATGCAGCGCCGACGGGATGTTGTTGATGACAACTTGGCTGCAGAAGTGATTGAAGAGATTGGTGATAACTTGTGGGAGCCTCCAGAGGTACAAAATCCTTTGGTCTGGTACTATTTGTTGGAATAGCATCAAATGTCAAAAAAAGTAGTGGCAAACATATTGGCAAGGAGATCTGTAAATCTTGTGGTCATTCTATGACTATTTTGTTTCACGAACTTTGTGACTAATGAATGATTGCAGTAATTATATTACTTATCCCAAAAAAAAGTTATAATCACTTTATGTGATAGCTATTTCAGTTATTGTTGTAGGTTTATATTTGGTTATGTATGCTCAACACATATGGTTGCCAAAAGTGACTCAGACTTGCTTTGAAATAGAAATTATATTTGAATGAAAAAAGATATAAAAGGAACGAGGGGAAGGGAAGGGAAGGGGGGGGGGGGGGGGGGGGGGGGGTGGGGGAGGGAGTTGAGCATAGAGTCATCATGTAAAGCTAGAACTTATCTTTTTCTTTATTGTGGCATATTAACAGGTCCAAGAACTGCTGGATGAGATGGGCCATCCTGGAATTCCCCTTTAAGTGTTATTTCAAAGGCTGCAGAAATGCAGCTCCTTTATGCAGTTGACAAAGTGATCCTCGGTAACAGGTGGTTGCGGAGAGCCACAGGCATACAACTAGAGTTTCCATATATGGTCAACTCTTTTGAGAAAAGGTATGTCTATTCCCATTCTTTGGCTTCACCTATTGCTTACGAATGTTTATTGTGTGAGATAATTGTATAACCTTACTCCTTGAAGGCCATTGTTTTAATGATAGAGATTATATGTAGATCATGCAGACTTAACCACTCAATTTGCCCTACCAATAGATTCCAAATGCTTATATTTAGCTGATTAAATCACCTAGAGCATTAACCCCAAGAGGTTGGTCTAGTGGTTCCCATGGCCTTATGAGACCTATGAGGTCCTAGGTTCAAAACTTCCTTGGGCCACCCCAAGGTATTTTTCCTTGTAATTACCGAGCGTGCTTAGGACAAAGGAATTACTTACTCTTGGGGAAGTCATATGCTCAAAAATCTCAAGATACTCACGTTAGAAGGGGAAAAAAAGCACAAACATACAAACATCAACAACACTAGAGCATTTGATCTTTTACGTCCTTAGATGTGCTCAAGAAGGTGCTGGAAAGTAAATTCTAGTATCGGGACCCATTTTCAGGGACTTCCTTCTTTAATCACTTAATCAGCACCCTTCATCTTGTGCATACAAAGCAATAGTATGTCTTTTGAATATAGTTAACAAACACCTTTTTGTTTTTCTTTTAAGCAGAATATTATCAAATCCATGTATTTATTTACTTATTTTATTTAAGACCCATGTGAAAAAATTCCTAGCTCTGCCTATGTGAGAATGTGAGGGTGGCATCAGTTGAAGATAGAATATGGAGGAGAATTGTCTGAGATGGTTAGATATGTGCAATGAAGGCGTAGGAATGAACTAATACAAGTGTATAATATTAATCTGGAAAAAGACAAGGAAAAAATGAAGGTAAAAAAAAATAAAAAATTAATGACAATTAAAGAGGTAACTGACAACATGGTCGTACATAGAATTAGAAGGCATAAAAGGATTTATGTAGCCAATCTCAATTCCTCGGGATTACAGCTTAGTTTTCGAAGAATTGGAATTTGGAAATGATGTGGATAATAAGGGCAGCGCAGGGCAAGATAAGACTGTTTTCTTTTCTTGCATGAGGGTCAATGATAATTGGAATGGGTTAGAATTCATTAAATTTGTGGTTCTTGTAAGTTTTTAATTTGGGTTTTAGTTTTTGGTGAATAATGTGTTGTGAAGAACTTAACTAGTTTGATTGTGTGGGTGCTGTGACTTGTGAGGTTGTGTTGGTGATTTTGGAACTTAGTGTAGCTAAGTTTAATTGAAGTTTCTCTATCTTGGACTGGGAAAAAAAAATCATGTTGGTTTTAGTCATGAAATTTACTTGTTCTAAGGCATTTTGAACTAGTTTATATTATACAATATGATTTGAACATAGTTTTATTGTACTGATACTATGTTTTAAATACATGGTTTTTGTAGTTGTGGCCATTAGCAATGTGGCTAAGAGTGTTTGCTTTTCTTGCATGAGGGTCAATGATAATGGGAATGGGTTAGAATTTGTTGAATTTGTAATTCACGTAAACTTTTTTATTTTGTTGGGTAGTTGTCAAGGTGGCGGTATTGAGTTTTATTGTGTTGATTACATGTTCTGAGGCATTTCAAACAAGTTTATTCTATATGTTATGATTCTAACATGGTTTTACTTTATTGTACTTATTGTATGTTGTAAATACATGGTTTTTATAGCTGTGGCCATTTAGTAATGTGACTGAGACTATGATTTCTTGCATGAGGGTAAATGATAACGAGAATGGTTTAGAATTTTTTGAATTTGTAGTTCTCATAAGCTATGTTTATTTTGTTGATGGTTGTCAAGGTGGTG
Organism: Quercus agrifolia; assembly: GCA_029955455.1. Taxonomy (NCBI): domain Eukaryota; kingdom Viridiplantae; phylum Streptophyta; class Magnoliopsida; order Fagales; family Fagaceae; genus Quercus; species Quercus agrifolia. The sequence goes on along the minus strand of JARQAD010000003.1, from coordinate 59,298,464 downwards.
GTATTGGGTTTTTTTTTGTGTTGACCGCAAATATTTAATTGTTTTATCTTGTTTTCCTAGTAGGGTATATATCCCCATTACTACTGGAAAGATCCCAGAGCATATGAAATGTCCCGAGTGTCCATGAGTCATGGAGGCCTATATTAGTTTCAAGTGTTGCCACATTGACAGTGCTATGAATGGACTGCATTACATCCCTACCTCTCTTTCTACTAGCTTGTATTGCTACTAAATAATGTTATTATGTTTAAGACTTGTCTTTTTATGCTAATATAGTGTTTAAGATTTTTTTGGTTAGTAACCAGTACCACTAGGTGGGTGTGTCTTTGATACTTGAGTAATGCTTCGAAAATAAACATCTTTATTAATTTTGTTACTGATGCCCACATTTGTGGGGTGCATCTTTATATAACGTCAAATATTGACATTGCAATAATGAAGGCATCTTTATTTATGACTGCTTGCTAGCAATTTTTTTTTAATAATCTTTTTTTAGGTTAAAAGATGAACTTTGTAGAGATAATTCAGAACAGAGATTCTGAAAAAAGTAGGCAGATTAGTACCAAGCTCGGGGTACCAATCTGCCTATTTTGAAAATTAGCAGATTGGTACCCGAGCTTAGTGGACTCGGGTACCTTGTGAAGTACCCGAGTCCACCAAGCTCGGGTACCAATCTGCCTATTTTCAAAATTCTCAAGATTGGTACCCGAGTTTGGTGGACTCGGGTACTTCACAAGGTACCCGAGTCCACCAAGCTCGGGTACCAATCTGCCAATTTTCAAAATAGGCAGATTGGTACTCTGGGGCTCCACAGATAGGTCCCTTTCCTGCCAAGGATTTCTTCACAAATAGTTGAGAAAAAGCTTTCAATTGAGCAGGAGTATGCCCTGAACTGTGCTCTAGATGTACATCTTTAACTTCTTTGGTGAATATAGTAGCCATATTAAAAATCAATGGACTTCATTGTTTCTTTGCAATGGTTATTGTGTGAACAGGCAATTGTTCAGAAATGGATTTTATTTGTTATTACGAATGTGACCGTAATTATTATCATCATCACAGCTTGATTCAATAAGCGATAAAAATAGAGAAATCTTTCAAATACAAATCTACCACAATATCAGTCTTGAAGAGCAATCATATTATTTCTTGTATCAAACTTGAGATCCTGGCTTAGTTTGACATTACGCAACATTGAACAGTAGCATAAAATCATGTCTTTGTTTTGGTAGTACTAACAAGGATATAAATCCAATCACCCATTAAAATGCTTTCAAGCCATTCAAGATTAGAGTAGTATGATAAGAAAAAGGACATCAAAGGCAAGGCCCACTAATAATGACAGTCATGCCGTAAAAGGAAACTATAACAATATCAGTAGTTAGATGACTAGTTGGCAGCACTTCCAACTCTTGGCATGCCGACAGTTTCCCTCTTCGACTCTTCATCCACGATGAAAGTTACACCACACACCTGACCAGAACTGTCCACCCTTGGCACAGGCTTCACCTCATTGAAGGGGTGTTCATAACTCCTCAAGCCTCCAAACGATGTGAAGAAGCATCCTTTGGAAAACAACAGAAACAGATAAATCAGCAAGGTAGTAGTCATGCTCATGAAGTAATATCTAACAAATAGACTATAGTATTTGCATCTGGAAGTTCATGCTAATAATTACACAAAATCAAAACTAGTCCTACTTTTTTTTCTTAAACAATGTGGTAGATAAATGACAGGGAAGATAAATGGGAAAATCAGTTGATTACAAAGTAGATTTTGAAGCTTGTTCTTGCTATAGCAATTTGGTATCACCCACATACCTAAAGCTCACATAAAAGCTTTTATCCCCCATATTTTAAAACCAAAAATTTTGACATTTGAATTATTAAGAAAAGCAAAAAGAATCCTAAATAATCACTCCATGAGGGCAAAAATTTCCCTAACATGTTAAAACTGGCACATATTATTCATGACCAATCCCAAAAACCAATCTATTATTCATGACCAATCTATTATATACCAGCCCAGACCCAATAAAATGGCACATATTATTCATGACCAAATCTATGGTTAGATCCTATAAAAATACATAATTGAATGGCATATAGCATGCATTTTGTTTCAAGTTGCATTTAGAAGAATGCCACTGTTCAAAATTAGCGTACCTAGTCTGTGACACCACCACTTGTCGGTACCTCATTCCGCTTAGGGCATGTTCTTCGGTTATACCCCTCTTGGTCACACAACCCGCATTGCACCTTCCTCCCCCCCTCCTTCCACGGTGTGGTTCTCGGCCATTTCCCACCCTCGTCCATCTCATTCCTGATTCATGTTGAGACAGGGCAGCCTTTCTCTCGAATCAATCAGGGGTTAGGGAGGACCCTTCGAGTTTCTTCAGGATCCGGCCATGATAATCTATCTTTCAACCCAGGGAAAATGGGAGCATAGCTCCGAAACAGTGCATCCACGCTATAGCATGGGTCAATGTATTGCTCTGCATCATGTCGATACCTAATACAAACTGCAATGACATGTGAACATGGTATCTTGTACAACTTCCATTTTTGACATGTGCAACTTCTTTGCAACAAATTAACTCCATGTGTGTGATCCCCATGTCCAGCACTCCCTGGATTATGCGGTGTATCTACTTGATATGATTGTTGTTGCGCGCTTAATCTCGTCACCCTATGATGCTCCGCCTTCGCCTTATTTCTCATGAAGATATCCAAGGCGTATTTAGTCCATTTTTGTCCCGAATTTAACTGTGCTATGCTCTTATTGCGACGATCATCGAAGTAAGAATTCAATTTAAACCATGTGTATTTCACCATTGTCGTAATGGGCAAGCTACGAGCACCCTTTAGAACACCATTGAAGCACTCAGAGACGTTTGTCATCATTGCCCCATAACAATAACCCTTGTCAAAACTTAGAGCCCATTTCTCTTTGGGCACATCCTTTAGATATTGGTGCGCATCCCGGTTGACATTCTCAATTAACTCGAAGGTGGCATTGAACTTTCGCTCCTAGGTAGCACTTGCTGCCCTCCATACTAGATTCTTTAAAGTTTCATTGTTCCATCTAGTGTTGACGTTACTACATAGATGACGAAGGCAGTAATGATGTTCTGTCATGGGAGGCTGCAGGGAAAAGTCTCGATTATTGTCTCTAAAGATAGCTTGTATCCCAGGGTGTCTATCAGATATGACACACAGGTGTCTCCGGTCGGTAACATACGTTTTTATACAAGCCAAGAACCAACCCCAAGTCTCTGTGCTCTCACTCTCGACAACGACGAAGGCTACTAGATAAATTTTATTATTAGCATCTGTGGTCATTGCAATCATCAATTTCCCTTTATATTTTCCATAGAGGTGGGTTGCATCAATGTTAATCACAGGCCTACACTTCTTGAACCCAACAATACATGGACGAAATGCCCAAAATACGGACTTGAATGTACAGGTTCCCTATTCATAATTATCGTCCACTATTAACTTATACTCTGTACCCGTACTTGCGTCCTTCAATCCTGCCAAAAAACGCGGCAACTCCGCATAAGACTCCTTAAAATCCCTGTATATAGATGCAACGGCCTTTTGTTTGGCATCCCATACCTTGTATGTGAACCATAATGATTACATTAGAAATGAATACAAGTTAAATAAAAAAACTTGAAGAAAACAAATCAAGACTTGTAAGACTAATATTTATTCGCTCCGCATTCCTTTTTTTCTTTTCTTTTTTCAATTTCAATTTTCATAATATAAAGTATTCATGGGTTTTGGGAAAAAAAATATCATGATTATACTTCCCAAAAGACTGATGTCTCTACGTTGTATTGAAAATATAATGCAAGTTAAAGAATAGAATACCTTGTAATGAGATACTTCGTGTTTTAAGTCTGCCAAAGCAACGTGGCGTAAGTTCTTTATCTTATACGCAGGGTCTTCTCGTATATAGCGCTCAAGTACATATGCTAAGAACACCGAATCAATCATCTGACCATCATGAGCATTCTGAATTTTGTCGCACGTGTGGGGGCCCTTGCATTTTGCGATCTTCCAGACATTGTCTCCCTTGCAACATATCGCACGGACTGACCATGGACAAGAATCATCCTCGCAACTCACCATAAGCCTCTCTGAGTCTGAATGCTCGGTTATGAAGCTAAAATTCTCTCGCACTGCGTACCAAGTCAACGCACGTCGCACCGCCAATTTAGTCGTGCATACCATCCCTTTAATTGGCTGCTCCCCAGGCGTCCATGGTAATACTTCCGCTTGCATAACCGGTGATGGATCAAACATATTATCCCAAGTGTTTTGGGTGAACCATTTCGGTGTAGGATCGGGACCGGGGCATGTCTCTCTATTTTCTTCTACAACCACATCTTCGATATGATCAACATCCTCATGTTCACCCATGGTATCTAGGAGCTCCTCGAAGTCATCCCTAGTAACATCGATATGGGTTGCATCATCACCAAGTCCGTGATCATTCTAATTATTGTCGGATGTGCCCCTATGGAGCTCATCATCAGCTAAATGCTCTCCTTCATGCACTTGCTGGGGCCCTTCCTCCTCCTCAATCGAGTTCACATGGGCAAATGCCTGCCACGGTTCACTGCCATACCCATCTCCTGTGTTCTCTACACACCCTTGATAAGATCTTTCTGGTATTGAGTCGATGTGCTCATCTACTCTTCCATCCAAAACAGTATGTTCTGAACCCTCTCCAGCCTCTACTGTGGCAGGCTCAACAGTGACATAGAGATCCGAAGCAATGAATCCTCGAGCCACCATTTGTGCAACCATTTCCCACATCATCTTCACTTCGGTGCCACTCAATAATTGTAGTGAATTGTAGAAAACCTGCGTGTCTACAACCCGTTGAGGTGCTCGATACACGATGGAGATCTTATGCCTAGAGTGGTCTAGCCCCATCGCCTTCAATATTCTTCGTTGCAAGTTCGTAAGCCCTATCCCACGTTTCACCTTAACATATTTTTGCTTTTGATTCGAGCCTTGGTATGACAACCCATGCAACTCATGATAATACATCTCCCTGTCGTAGTACAAATAGAAAAAGTGAAAATCCATCACCGACCTGTTATTAACAATATAAAAGTTGTCATCATCTATAACCACTTAAATAAAGATGACCTATGATAAAAACAATTTATATTCAAACTTAACCTCCTAAACTTTTTGTATAGAGATATAAATAATTTTCAATCGTTTTAACCACATATCTATAATTTATAATAGATTTAATTACAATACTTGGCTGCCAGCAAATTGTTAAAAAAAAAAAAACTGTGTTTTATTTAATATTTAGATAACTTGTAAATTATAGAATAAACAATATACAATGACATAGTATTCTTTTACATCTAAATAAATAAATACGTAGAAACATAAAATATAAAATTTAAGATTCAAAGCATAGGCAAATATAATGACAATGATATGAATTCTTTTACATCTAAATAACTAAATACATAGAAACATAAAATATAAAATGAATTCCCCAAAGCATAGGCAAATATAAGTTTTAATGATACGAATTTCTTTCTTCTTCTTGAGTTTTTTGTTATTTAGATATAGTTTATGTTAATTGTGGCCCCACCCAAATGAATTTTGATATTGTATACACGTTCATTTTCTTTACCAATATCACTATTCACAGCACTTGCCTTTCTTGCTTATCTCATACATAGCTTAACCCATAAATGAATGTGAACAATACAGTTATCTATAAAAATTTTTACAATTTTAAATTCTGAATTTTTGTTATAAACTTCAATTTTAAATATTTAGAAGGATAGAGAAGTAAATGCTGAATGGGGCATATTTTAAGAAGCAATCAGACAGCGAGATATATACACAACTTTACAAGTATTTGCTATATTTTTAATATTTTTAGATTTCACAAAATTAAATAAAAAACTTATACAGATTTCTTTTTTCTTAATTTATTTGAAGGAATCAAAGTACATGTCTAAACTATATGTATTATTCTTCTAAAGCATATAATAATTTATGGATTTACTATCTCTCTTTCAACTATTAGTAATTATGAAATGGTTTTTTTTTTTTCTTTCTTTTCAGGTAAAAAAAAATACATATGCTTCTAATTGCAATTGTTTCTTTACAATTTATTTTGTTACAATATAGTTCTGCTCCATTTGTTTAGATAACTTGTAAGTTATATATATATATATATATATATATATATATATATATCAGCAGTTGTAAATGGACGCAGGGTCTTGCAAAAACCTCAACTCATGAACTGTGGTCATGCAAAAATAATGTCATACGAACCACACATGCACACACAATCAGACAAAACATTTAACTTACCTCTATGTATACAATAGGCAGGACCCAAAGGTTAAATAGTTTGCCTTCAATGGAAAAAACTGACTGAAAATGGTAGATGGTGACCCAACGTAAATAGCTTCAGTAATCTTTTGTTTTTTGGCAACAACTGACTCTTCACATGGACTTGTGATGTTAGTGCAAGAGTCATTATGGTCACAAATTCTACAAGTAAGCTGGTGAGGGAGACTCAGAAGGTACCATTTGCTTTAAGTTAGTGGTTGGCGTCAGACAAGTGGGCAGGAAAAAAGGTGAATTTCAGCAAATTTTCGAAGATTAATTGCTCATTTATAGCTATTTTTTATTATCTTTTTTTTTTTTTTCATTTTTGTTTGAAGATTAGATTGCGGTAAAGAGCCATAAGTATTTGATGGGATTTGATAGCATTTCTAAGCAATGCTATAAAATCCATAGCAATAATTTATTCAATTTCATTTTTCTAATGTTTTCGACGTCAAAGTTCATAATGTTGATGTGGCCAACTTGTTATTGGTTTTTATTTAGGCCTACCATTAATATGCATTTTTTCATAATAGCTTAATCACTCACCACAACAGCAGTTTGTAAAAGAATTTGAAAAATAGTTTGTATCTCTAGCATTATTCTTTATAAATGTGTATGAGAGTGTATGTAATATTGATTGTGTGTGCATTATTTTTTGTTATAATGTTATTTGTGTAAATAATAATGTGTGTGGAAGTTTGTGTGTACAATATAAAAATAATACTTATATGGCTGACGAAAAAGTGACATGGCATTTATAATTTTACTACAAACACTTTATAAAAATTGTGGCAACTTATGTGTCCTGATATAATTGGATTTTATTTATTCTCATGACAAAAATAAAGAAAAAATAAAAAAACGTTGGCTTCAACAGTACATTACTTTTTCGTCAATCAAAAAAAAAAAATTAATAATAAATTATTCTGAACTGCTTGGTGGCGGTCTTTGTGAAGTACCCGAGCCCACCAAGCTCGGGTACATTCTAGATATTCTTTGAAATAGGCAGATTAGTACCCGAGTTTGGTGGGCTCGGGTACTTTGTAAAGTACCCGAGCCCACCAAGCTCGGGTACGAAGCTGGATATTCTTTGAAAAGAGGCTGATTGGTATCAGCGTTTCACCAATCAGCCTCTTTTCAATTTATTACCCAGATTGGTACTCGAGCTTGGTGGACTCAGGTACTTCACAAAGTACTCGAGCCCACCAAGCTCGGGTACCAAGCTGGATATTCTTTGAAAAGAGGCTGTACATCAGCCTCTTTTCAATTTATTATCCAGATTGGTACCCGAGCTTGGTGGGCTCGGGTACTTCACAAAGTACCAGAGCCCACCAAGCTCGGGTACCAAGCTGGATATTCTTTGAAAAGAGGCTGAACATCAGCCTCTTTTCAATTTATATATCCAGCTTGGTACCCGAGTTTGGTGGACTCGGGTACTTCACAAAGTACCCGAGCCCACCAAGCTCGGGTACCAATCTGGATAATAAATTGAAAAAGAGGCTGATTTGGTATCAACCTCTTTTCACCAACTGGTCTCTCTTGTAGAGTTTTTTTTGTTTTTTTTTTTTTTTCAAAGAGATTAGAAAAAATCTTCTATCCACTAAAAAGGAATCACAAGAAATAAGAGTTTACTCGCTTATCACCTTACTAAAATATAAGTATTAAAATCTAAAATCCAAACATTGACCAATGAGCAGGAATATATGAATCAAAAACGTCACCCTCGATGAGGTGCAAATATATCTATTTCCAGTTTCCACAGACCTCTAATTGGCCCAGAGAAGAGATAATGATTACACCAATAAAAAATATATCCAGCAAGATCACTATTACATGAACCATTCTCAAAAATATAAAGTGATTAAAATCTCATTCCTGTTTGGAAAACAGATGTAGCAGGCTAAAGAGAAAATAACTAAAGTGAGGCTAGAAGCCTATCAACATTATGATTCCTCCACTTCATATGTTCATTGGCTCAGGACTGGTTAAGTTCAGTATGTCCAAAAGTGAGTTATGTGGCTCCAATTCCTCATGCCACAAGGGAAGTTTGTCACCAGCGTAGAAATTTCTTTTCACTCCCTCGGAATTTATCTACAAGAACATCAAAGACCAAGGGGTTTCAGTCAATTTGTGAGCAACTGAATGGTGAAAAAGAATCTACTTAGAAATGCTTAGCAGAAATCTTACAATGACAGTACGAACAACACCACCACTAGCACCATCACGTGCAATGGCAAGGGAAACTGCCTTAACCACTAATTGCTGCAGTAAAACACCAAAAAATAATTAAGAGCCTAAAAAGTATGGCAGTAAGCTTCTCAGAGGCGCTTTTTCCTCTAATGCCCTTTGTGACAAGCTTAGTAGAATCTCCACCTCTATGTCATGCTGACAAACCTTAGCATGTTCCAAATGTTTGATAGCTTCCTCTTGTGCAGAAGAATTCATAAACAACTGAATACAGCAAAGTCCAGCAGCGACGTGATCATTTTTAATAACCTGGATCAGTGAGTAAATTCAAGTAAACCTTGGCTTAATCTGGCTTAAATGAACCTTAATCTGGAACTAGAAAATGCTTTCAAAAAAAATTCAACCACTAAAAAAATCATTTTTATCTGCGAAATAATAAAAAATCAACTAAATCTATAATTGAATTCTGATACTATTTCAAGTCATAACTGTAAAGCTAAAATTAGAATTTGCAACTTATGCATTTGAGTTTGAACAAAAAGGAATGCTGCTAAAAGGAGAAAGAAAAGAACAGCTCATAAGGTCTTTAAATACTTTTAAATTAAACACTATAATATAGAAAGGACAAGCACACAAGCTTTTCTGCTGAAACCATGTCAAATGAACATGATGTTTTGTTCAATAGAGTGTAAAAAATTCATAAGAGCATCCTATTTACCTTACATCCTTTTCCCCTCACACCAGAAAAAATTCAATACCATATCTGTAAAAATTGTTTAACAATCTCTATATAGCTTATTGAATCACACAGCAGCTTTAATCTTGCAAATGCCGCTAACTTAAAGTAAACGTATGAAAATAGCAAGAGGGATACATGAGGTATGCTGTGTGAACATTCCCAATGGAAAGATGCCCATGACAAGATTAATAAACCCAAAAATATGCAATAGACATTTTTAATGGCCCTATAGATAACTGTATGGATAAAATACTAGAAATAGACTACAAAGTCTCTTTTTCAGTAAGTGATAAAAAATTTCAACATATAGGGATAAACATGCACGCAACAGAAAACCACCACAAGCTGGGTACTTAATGAAAAAGTAACCCCAAAGAACACAGAAATACATGAGTTTATATATGGGTGTGTTTTAAGAGAAAAAAAAAAGTAATTAAACAGAATTTTGCTATCAAATCCACCTAAGCCTACACCTTTAGTTGGGGGCAGAGAGAAGGTAGCAGTAGGTGTAATAGAGAAAGATGTAGAGGTCAGTCTCCAACCAAGGATAAGGGGCCTAGTCTCACAACCACTAGTAGTACTAATAATATATTCAGTTTAAAATCAAAATATTTGGTCTGAAAATTACCTGAAACTTGTATAAATAATTGAAATGTTTATGCGTTTCACAATAGATGCAAATACGGACAAGGGCTGCTGCTGTATACTGATTTACTGCCACATCCCGTGGAATTGCTGATGACATTCTTGTTGAAAACAAATGCTTTCAAGAACAAACATTGCACCATAACCAATACACAATTCACACAAATCATCTATTGTCCCATAATCTGTAGCCAATGGATCTGTCCTTTGAGGGGATGAAGATGAAGTTGCTACTCCCCCCAATATTGATGGTTGAGAAGGGGGAGGAACAGCATTTGGAGGAAAAAACAACACACAAGCATCATTGTAATGACCATGCCTAAACATAAAACTCAGCAAATGCTGGCGTGCATAGTCTTGTAAATAGTTCACACATTCACCATATCAAATACTGTCAAGATTGCTGCGAGGTCCATCTTCAAATTCTGAACTGAGGGAGGAATTATTATTTTCAGACCTGACTACCAGCCAAAATGGCCAAGTGCCACATTTTCCTAAATTTATTAGCAAAAAAATAGTTGTGCAACTGAAAAATAATGGACATAAGTTATTCTATACGTCTGAAATGGATATTTCTGAAGTTCATTGCCAGAATTTTGCAAGTTACGAACAAAAAACTATATTATCTTGAGAGCCCAAATCTTCAAGTTCATTGTCAAAAGATATGTGCTGCAAAAAATATATGACCAAAGGACAAGAAGATCCTATACATGACAAAAAGATCCTATACCATTACAAACCCAAAGTAGCACTGATTCTTGAAGCCTCTCTGAATCATCCTTGTTTTCTTCTCCTCACCGGTTCCTTGACTAGTCTCACCTTGCCTGCAAAAGAACACAACACAAGCAAATACTAATATGTAAGTTCATTTAACTATAAAGAGATGTATATGTAATCGGATGAGTACAAACTATAGTACCATGTCCAGTCCCACAGTCAGGAGGATGTGTCCGTGTCCGTTGCGGCCTTCGCAGCCGATCCTCAATGTGTGAAGGCTCTGGTGGGGGGGGGGGGGGTGGGTATCTGTGTCTGAATGAACTCGGTATGCACGCCCTCATGGGGGACAACACCAAGGGTGGGTCACCCAAGAGTGGGCATGAATCTCATGTCATCTATATGGGATGGACCCGCATCATCGTGTGCCATGGAGTCTATGTCATAAGCAGTGTCCAAAGACATCTCGTCTGTTGTCTGACTCGCTTCCTCCATGGTGTGGTCATGCAAGGGTGTGTGGCACTGACTAGATGTGGGCACGGGTGTATGGCGCCGACTGGATGTGGGCATGGGTGTGTGAGGCTGACTGGATATGGGCACGGGTGTCTGACGTGGACCAGATGTAGGACGCTGACCAGATGTGGGACGTCGACTAGATGTGGGCACTGGTGTCTAACGCTGACCAGATGTGGAAGGCCGACTAGATGTATGACGCTGACTAGATTGACGGCCTCCTTGCCCTTGACATCCACCTACTTGCCGACCACGCCTTACAGCCAGCTGACTTATGTTGCCCACATCGCGTGCATGGTCCAAGGTTAACCGACCAATCTCTTCAACAGATTGCAAGGCATTAATACAGTCGGTGTAGATCTTAGACCCTTGTTCGCACTTCGCCATAATGCTCAACTGCGATTCAACCTGTCACAAATATACAAGAGTAGTGTTAGTAGGTTGAACTAAACTATGCGAAGCCCGGTACATTTATAACAAAACAGTCTTTGTAAACTTACCAAAGTGTCCTAGACTCCTAGTACGAAGTTTCTTTTGTAATATGGCAAACAGTGCGGGGACGAAACCACACCATATACTCATCATTGTAGCTCATCTCCCCATGAAAGGGCGATTCATCGGTAATGGTGGCGTGCGCAGCCCATCTAGCAATATGAAGGGAATGTACTTGGGCCCAATTTTGATGCTGCTTGCCTTGGAGGGTTATCTTGTGCAGTTCAGTTGAAGTATTAACATCGACTGGTATGCCTTGCTTCATCCCAAACTGTCAGAGAACACATTCGGGATGATGGTCTTCAACCACCCAAAAATGTATGAACGGCACGATAGACCTCCACATGTGTTGGCCTGCCGTACAATATGCGGGCAGTGAACCTAAATAATTGGTGTATGGCTCCCACACAATCTGCAATGATCCAACAGATGCAAACAACCATATTAACAATATAATTAGGAAAAATGTGTAACGAATGTGAACAATACATGTAAATCTTTCAATAGAAAATGTTTATTCATTCAAAAGTTAATTGTAAATGCAAAAAGAACATGCCAAAGCTTGGTGGCCCACTTGTAAGACACGATACCTGATTTGGCCGTAGCGAAGTAAGCGACACACGATAGGCACGTAGGACGTGCATTGAATGTTCAGTTGTTATCTTAGCTCCTTTCCATCTACCAAACAACACAGACATAACCTTCATATTAGTTAATTACACAATTCCCATGCAAATAGAGTTAATGCGGAAATGTAAAACGGTAACTATCTAACATGCTACATACCTGATAGCAAGTGGACCTGGAGGCAGTGCCTGCTGTGGATGCCTCATCACAGGACATATGTGTGGAAATCTCGCCCACGCCCACAACTGCACCAATAGCAGTGCACCGCCGATCTGCTTGGCTGTCTTCTCTGATGCTTTACAGAGGTGTCTATAGAGCCAACTTAATGCTGCACTACCCCAACTATACCTCTTTCCATTGCTGATTAGATCGAAAAATTGCAAATACATAATGGAGATCCGATCGCCACCCTTGTCCATAAACAATGTACCACCTAACATCTCCACTATGTAAAACCGAGTATACTTTTGCACAAGCGCATCAGGGGCGTCAACCGGGAGAGGGTTACGAAACCGATCCTCAAGCCATTTGGCTTTTACCCTCGGCCCTTCCATCACTGCAGTGTTCTTATTACCACCAAGTTGTCTATCTGGCGGCCTATACCCTAACCACTCAGCGCATGCATCAAACCAATCGGTTCTCGGGGATGTATATCCCACCACCGGCAAGCCATCTACAGGTACCCCCATTATAACCTCCATATCTTGTAGTGTGATGGTCATCTCACCGTGGGGCAAGTGGAATGAGTGCGTCTCCGGCCGCCATCTCTCCACCAACGCTGTGATCAATGTGTGGTCAAGGTCCATATGTGGGACCTGAAGTAGCCCATCTAACCTCGCATCAGTGATGTAAGCGGCAATTCGTGGATCTAACCCATCTAACCCACCTTGAAGAAAGTCTTTATCCCGGTGATGACAAGTCAGTAGACCTGGCACTTCCTGCAAATAGAGCAGCTTAGTATTAATAATAATTAGAGCACCACATAATAATGAGGACTTCAAAGTTAAATTCCAAAAATCGTTCTACTCCAATACTAAATTTCTACTCCATTTTTTAATGGGAATATTATTTAACAGTGCATACACATCCTGGTGTGGTTTGTATATGGAATCTTAGTGTAACACCTTTTTTTCTTAGTAAAATAAGTTTACACATGCACACACAAAGATTAAATCCTATATTATTATAATCTTATTAGCATTATATTCATATATTTTTTTATACTCTCATTAGCATTATATTCATATAATCAAGTATTATATGTAAATCAATGTTTTTTTAATATTATAAAGGTGAGAAAGGGAAATTTACCGAAATTATCATGTAATACTGTATCACCCAAATTTATTTGCTATTATCCAAGCATGCGTTATAAACTTATCTAGCATACCATCATCATACATTCCTTAGTACACGTGCAAAATATAATAATAACGTGCAATAATCACACATCATGTAATAAGGTGCATAATTAATCTCATTCCAAAAATGCACCGTATAATTCAATTACATTGGTCTTATTATTGCATATGAAATTATGTTCTAGAAGCATATAGTTTATTATCCCATTTTACCACATTAAAGTTAGTTCACAAATTTTCCAATTACCTTTTGATGTCTCTTAATCTACAAACAAAAAGTTAGAGTGTGTCCAAAAATGTGAATTTCATACTTTCTTTGCGTAAGAACACATTAATGTGCCTTCTCCTTTTTTTTTTTTTTTTTTCTCAAATTTTTTTTCTTTTCTTTTTTTTTTCTCTACATTTTAATAATAGTCCTTTTTTTTTTTGTAATGGATAAAACTTAGGTACAGTATATTCGATTCTCTTTTTTAAGATTCAATTATGTGATTACTTAATTAAAAAATACACTTTCATTTTATAAAAAAAAGCCACATGAGAACTTAAAAAATAATACTTAAATATTATACCTAAGTCTTGTCCTTTTTTTAACTACTTATCAAAATTAACAAAAATAATAGACGGCCAACTCAAAACTTTAAAATTCTGAATATTTATAATCCATATGCATAAGAACATATTTGTTCAGCAATCCACAATTTTTTACAAAAGCTTATCATTTTTCATAATTTGTAATCATTTATTAATATATATATATATATATATATATATATATGCACACACACATATATGCTGCACTAGGAGTAATGAGGTGAAATGTTACTCTTTTCATCTCCTAATTGGAGCAAGTAGTTGGGCTAGGTCAAGCCCACAAATTGGGGGACATGGCCTACTCATTTTCCTACAATAATTGAAGACTGAAGGAAATTAATTTTTAGTCTTTCCAAGCAAAATTTTAAAGGAGTCATATTCTCCATGTTCAGTTGCTCAAAGATGGAGAGGTCATTTGTAAATTGTAGACGAGTGATTCTAATACCATCTCTAGAATTACAAAAGGGCTCTCGTTTATAAAAATTAAGAAGAATATATTGAGAGCTACAACATAGAAAATGTAGATCCATTTACTTTTGGAAGCTTGAAACATTTCATTATTCGAATGAAAAAAGTTCTATTCCATGTGGTTATAGGCCCTTTCCACTTCTTGGTCAATTATACTATTTTCCCAAATATTCATACTAGGAATGAAAGTGTTTTGCCATGTTCTTGTTCATAACTTTTTTCGACCTATCAAGATGAATATGTGATTTACTTCTTTTAGAATGTAGTCTCTACCTCTTCTAAGGAGATTGCCTATATATATAGTCAAACCTCAGATAAAATATTAATTCTCAATTTAGAATTTTACGCCATTTTTTTTTTTCAGTCAAGTGAGTTGTTGGATATGTTATCTTGAAAAGATTATCCATAGTTTTGTTCCAAAATCCCAAAAAATCTCCAAATTCTCACTCTCAAACCCATTGATCTCTAAAGCGATTTATTTTACCTACCTCACACTTATCTACAAAGGTTGTCTATCTTCCCATGAAACACAAAAAATATTTCTTCCTCTCTTACCTCTTTCTACTACATATATTGAACAAGTGCATACCTCGCCTTCCAAATGAGCATCCCAAAGCAAACTTGAACGATGCTCATCCTGCCCCGTCAACAAAGTCCGTATAGAGGGTCCTGCTCCATGTGGGTCCATATCTGGCATTTGGTGACAACAACAAGACAAGCTTATTTATTTATTTTTAATTATAAACATATTTGACTGAAAATGGCAATAATATATATCTAATGCAACCTTCACTGCTTTCATAAAAAAATAAAAGAATTAAACTTGAGAGAGTGAGAGGGAGACTCAGAAAGTGAGGGATGAGAGTTTAAACTATGGGTAACAGGGGTTCTTAGAGTTTAATGGGAATAGACTAGAACAGTACTCCCATTATTCAACTCAAATTAAGGTGTTTTCCAATGTCAAACATAGGCCATCATGTCTTTCCCACAACCTCAATAACAGATTTTCATTCGGTTTGACATGCCCCCCTACTCCTAGTGCCCCTAACTTGAATCAAACACTCATTTTTCCTAATGCAGTCCTTCACCCTTACTGCACATGGCAATCAAATTGTAGATTGAAACAATTCTAGGATTAAACATTAAGATTTCTTTGTATTACATTCTACTATCATAAAGAAAATGCGTAAATAACTTTGAGGATAAGTTCTCTCTCTCTCTCTCTCTCTCTCTCTCTCTCTCTCTCTCTCTCTCTCTCTCTCTCTCTCTCCAATGGGTGTGGATAAAGGAGCAAAGACAAAAACAGCTGTGGAGGTTAGTCTCTGAAGAGAGCAAGAGAGAAATGGCAACCCTATCATTATCTTGTTTAGCACTCCCTTCAAAACTCAGAAATCTTTCACTAACTGGCCCTTCTTCTTGTTCTTCTTCAAATCAGTCAAGTACATTCAAGTCACTCGGTTTCTCAACTAACCTCTCACACAATTATCTCTTCTCCAATGGTAAATGCACTCTCTACTCATAACCCATCTCTTTGTCTCTCTGAAACTGCATTTTATCCTTTTTTTTTTTTAATATTTCTTTATTTGGTTGCTATGAAAAAGAAACAAGCAATATACACGAAATGTATAGAAAAAGACTAGATTTTTATGATTCATGTTGTTACTTTAAAAAATTGAAAATAACCCAACTGCTAACCCTCACACACTACTACTATAACATGAAAGGCACTTCCTCCTATCAACATTGGCAACCTAACGATTCTCAGCACAACTTTGGAGACCTAAATTCTTATGATTTTTATTTCTTGTTTTTGTTGTTGTTCTTCTTCTATATTTCATGTGTGGTTAAACTAAATCAAATAAAAGGGTAAAGTTTATGCACGGTTTCTTAGGTGCTTAGGTGCAATATATGTTTCCCAATTATGTTTAAACATAGCTGCATTATGCACAGTTTTTTTTTTTTCCCTTAAAATAAGGATATGTAGTTGAATTGCTTTCTCTCATGCTTTGAAGAGCAAATTAAAAGTGGGGGTTAATTGGTTTGTTTAATATCAAAAAGATATGAGATGTTCTTTAAGAGGAGTGTGATTACTAATTCATGTGTTATCAGTTATGGATATTTCTATGCCATTCAAAAAGCATAATGTGCTTTTGATTTAATGGGTCTGCTTAAATTGGAAAAATTCCACTTTCACAGTAAATAAATACAACTTATGCTTCTCTCTCTCTCTCTCCATTAGTTGAAAACTTTTAATTCCAATATTTCCTTTTGTGTTGATATTGATTCAACTGATTTAGAATTCACCCCTCTTCCCTTTTAGGTTATTCTTTTTTGGAGCTGATGTTATTGTTGTTGTTGTTCTTTTTTTGGATGTCATCCTAAATTCCAGCCATGAATTCATCTTTCCCCCCCCCCCCTTTTTCTAATGTAATTTTCATTTGAGTAGGTCATTTGCACAACAAATCATTCATATTGATTAAATGGTGTGTTCCGACAGTATGAAACGAGCTGCAGAGGAAATGGCTGTAAATGATGCAGTAGGAAATGAAGAACTTAAAAGAAAAGATTTTGATCCTTCCCTGAAACCAGAGGGTCAAAATTTCTCGAGATCACCAGTGACCTGCTTATCTGTGAGAGGTGAATGGCTGGAGAGATCAGAAAATGATTGTTTGGCTGCCATGGAGGGGAAGGATTTAAATAGATGCATAGCTTCTTTAGATGGTTCTAAGCCTCTGACTACTAGTTCTACAATTGATACAGGGCTTTTTGTGGAAGAGTTAACAGTGGGAAATTATAGGAGCCAAAAATTAGATTTAGTTAGTAACCCCAACAAAGCTAAGCAGGGCCAATGGCAATATCTATATCAGTTAGCAAGTGGGTCTAGAAGGGTTTACAGGGCGATTTGGCTTCTACTGGCAAGGATCAAATATTGTTGAGAGTCAGAGGAGAGTTAATAACTATGAATTCTGACCTGAGGAGTCTAAAGCTTTTGTCAAGCAAGTTACTTGATCCTGCACCAAAGGAAGTTTTTGCATATATGAGGGCTAGTGAAGACAAGATTATCTCAAGCAATCCACTATCTACTACTCCTGCTCAATTGAAAACCTTGTCAACATCTAGCTTTTCTCAGCTATTTGTGAAGAAATCCTTGGCAGGAAAGGGATCTATCTGTGGAGCCCCAGAGGCTTGCAGTGGGTTTGGTGGTGCAATTAAGGACCAGAACAATGAAAAGCTGCACAATGTAACTAAGGTAGCTTCTAGTGCTTTATTAAAATTAAGTGCCAACAATGGTCAGTCTTGCACACATAGAATTGATAGGTCTAGTCCTGAACGGTTCAATGATGGGATTAGCCCTTAGGCATAGTAAACTAAACAAAGCTGAAAGTGTGCTTATATTCAGGCAGATTGTGGAGTTAGTGGATTTTGCACACTCTTAAGGAGTTGTCTTAAATGACTTACGGCCATCTTGTTTCTTTTTACTGCAATCAAGTAGAGTTAAATACACTGGTTCCTCAACAGATGTGAGAGAATTAGAGGGTGTGATGTGTCAAGAATCATTTCAGAAAAGGCCATTGGAACAAAATTAGCATGCCTACCTTAGTTTGGGTGCAAAGCAGCGAAGAATATGTGAGGAAATGAATTCTATTAAACAACAGCCTTACTTCATGACTAATGGTGGCTTAAGTACTAAATCGATGAAAGAGACTGAAATTTCAATCACTGGTCCAGAAGATTCAGGACACACTGAACTTCAATCTCAAAACAATTCCAGCTGCCAAAATAAATCACTGGCTGCACAGCAGACTATTCTTGTAACTGTTCATAGGTGCCAAAAAGACTAGATTTTTATGATTCATGTTGTTACTTTCAAAAATTGAAATAGCTGCTAAAGTACAGTTGAATAAAGTTTTTTTATTTTAATTTTATGTTTTGGCCTTTTCAAGTTGCAATGAATGACAATTCCTTGTTCATTTCTTTTCTCAGAACCCCAAGTTCTGGTAATGAAATTTTAGGACGATTTGAACTTCTGGGTTTTGTGAATTTTTCAAGAAATTTGTCAATGAGGACAATAGAAAGGCCAAGTCAGCATTTAAGTGTAGTGTGTGAGGCGGCTCCAACTAAGAAAGCAGACTCAGCTACAAAGAGGGCTCGTCAAGCTGAGAAAAGGCGCATCTATAACAAATCCTGCAAATCTGAAATCAAGACCCGCATGAAGAAGGTGCTTATTATACATTCTTCTAATTTAATTTCTGTATAGATTTATAGATTTTTTTTCCTCCTTAATTTGTATTCTTGTTTGTGTAAAATGGGTTTATTTTTCTTTGTTTGTGTTGAATGCTCTAACAAAGTTTGAGAGTGTGAAAATTTGTAAAGAGGACTATGTTTAATTCTATTTTTGTTGTGGGCTCGCACTTTATCTGGTTTTAGGATAGTTTTTATGTTCGATTGTTCAGTAAAAGGCTTCTAGATATCAGTGACGATATAATGATATTAGAGCTAATGAGCTCTGGCTCGAATGGCTTCTTCCCTTGTAAGAGCAAGGTAGGGGGTGTGGTTGTGGGTTCAAGACCCATACAGGGTGTGTGTGTGTAAATTACCAATATATAGAAAAATTAATGGTATAATGATGTTTTATATATTATTTCAAACTGAAATTTTCCTTTTAGATTATGAAGCTATGTATCAAATCATCTTGATATGAAACTTCTCTTTTTGTTTAAGAATCATTAACATGGTCACGATAAAGATCAAAGATCTACTTTTCGTCAAATTAGTGTGATCTATCTACTATAACATGAAAGGCACTTCCTCCTATCAACAGTGGCAGCCTGACGATTCTCAGCACAACTTTGGAGACCTAAATTCTTATGATTTTTGTTTCTTGTTTTTGTTGTTCTTCTTCTTCTATATTTCATGTGTGGTTAAACTAAATCAAATAAAAGGGTAAAGTTTATGCACAGTTTCGTAGGTGCTTAGGTGCAATATATGTTTCCCAATTATGTTCAAACACAGCTGCATTGAAGTTACTTGTCTTTGGAAATATAATATTGTTTGTGTTTCATTGGTCAATGCAACCATGTGTTTGTATTTATTTGGGGAACCTAATGTACAAAACTTATTTTTGCCTAAATTTTGTCCCAAATTAAAATATCCTTTTTAATTTTTAATTTTTAATTTTTAATTTTATGTTTGGTCCATATCTGAATGAAACATCCATGTCGATATCTAGATTGGTATCATTCCTATATCTTTAAATTATTGAGGTAGAATTTGGGGTTTCAATCCGTAGGCCTCATTATTTGCTGACTTTCATGGACAAAACCTTTCATGAGTGAATCCAGAATTGAACTCTCTAAATATTATTATAGTGTTATTCAGAGATGTCTTGGAACTCCAACTAAGCTTAAAAGTTAAAATTTGAAAATATAATTGTAATTTGAAAATTGTGTGGTATCTCATGGTCCTTTATTGGAACTTAGGCACTCTCAAAGTGACCTTAATTGTGACCCCTTTTTTTATTATCGTGTGTTTGGTTGACATGCCCATTTGTCTGCTCTTTGGAGCTTTTTTTTCTGCAAAATTTCAGCAGTCTAATTCTAATGTTTAGCAATTCCATAGTTTTTGGTATGGTATTCTTGCAACTTATATAAAAGAAAAGGTATAATATTTTTGTGAAAAATTTTCCAAAAACCTCATTATATGGTCTGTGTGTGTGTCTTTGTGCACTCACGCAACAGAGAACTACAATTGTTGTTAGCCAGCAAAGACTCCATCTTGCTGCATGGTTGACCTAGAAGTCTTTTGTTGAATGCTATTGTGGGCATTCAATTGGTTTGATTTGTTGCGCAATTTTTTATTTTATTTTAAATAATTTCTTCATGTTTGTCATATTTCTAAATGTGATGAAGAAGTGAATATTAGAAAGCTCTCCATTTAGTCTTTACTGGCTAAAATAGGCATGCATTTAGATCATAAGAAGTTTAATGGCTACAATGAATGAATGTGTTCTTCAGACATGTGTCAAAGTCCGTTACTAGCATCATGCAGGAGTCAGTTTAAGCAATTGTTATACTCATTACTTTACCAATAAATATTATTACTTTGCATTGAAGATGAACCAATTTGTCATCTTCAATTTCTTGATAACTGTTATACTCAGTGTAGCCAAAGGCAAGCCAAGTGCTCACCTATATATGTATGTAAGAACAGTGTGTGTCCATAACCATTCAAATAGCATTTGATAGAACTTATATGCATTCATTATAGTTAAATGTTTATATCAACTAAACATGAACTGTTAACTATGATTTTTCATTGTTGTAAAGTTTAATTAGAAAATAAAAATTAGAAAATGTTTATATCACTTACTGCACTGCAATTCTCATCTCCCCTAAACTCATTTTACCTAATAATTAGAAAATAAAAAACCCAAAACACAAGCACAACCAGACCAACATTCTAGTAATCACCGAAAAATATAAATTAACTAACTAAATAAATTGATCAAAACCCAGAATCAAACTAATTTCTGGATCAAAACCCAGAATCAAACTATGCATAAAAATAACAAATTTACAAACAAAAATACCCATAAGCTGAACATGCAAGCTGAGCGAGACATACCTTGTGAGAGGGAGACTAAGAGCATGAGCAACAGTGCGAGAAAGAGACCGAAAGCGAGACGAAGACGGAGAATGAGGCAGATCGCGAGATTGAGAGGCAGAATGAGAGTATTTGTGTGGAAATAGATTTAGATTGAGAGGGAGATAGCGAGATTGAGAGAGGGAGATAGCGAGATTGAGAGGTTTGGTTTGTGGGTATGTTTTGCGCTGGGTAACAAATGGTTTAAGCTCTGGGTAACATATGGTTTAAGTGTGGGGTAATAGGGAGACAATGTGGGTGAGCAGTACTCGAGCTTCATGAGCTCGGGTACCAAGTTTATTTTTTAAATTCCAGATGCCATGTCAGGTGCCACGCTGGAACAGAAAAATGGGGTACTCGAGCTCACCAAGCTCGAGTACCACAAAAAGTGTTACATTCCTATATATTTCCCAAACAGTGTTTCGAGCCCAAATATTTCAAAAATTAATGCTAATGGGCCATTTTGCCCGATCGACAAATATATTTTGGTTCTCTGTCTACAAAATTCTAATTAATCTCTTTTCATTCCCTTTGTTTTGCAGATCGAGAGTACATCTTTTTCATTAGCCTTCAACCCTGACAATTCAAATTGCAAGGTAATTGTTAAGGATGATTTCTCTTATTCCTTTTTAAAAAAAAAAAAGGTTTTACAAGATTTATTATAATCTAGCTCTTACTCTATGTTTTCAATTCTCTTTTTCATCTTGACTATTTATCATTATTGTTGGAAAATTTTCAATTCAGCATAGGATCTAGAGAAAATATGGTGGCAATTTAAGAGGTAATTTTTGTTTTTTGTTTTTAATCATTCCACTCTTTTGCTAAATTAATGTGATTGAAGTAGTATGTTTTGTTCTTAAGTTGTTATTACCTATTCTTTGTTTGATAGCAAAAGATTGTGTCTATGATCGTGTTGCATAGTCACTAACTGTTTGGAATTAGATTGAGGAGCTCTTACTAACTTCAGGTTTTAATAATCTTGAGAATTGCTTTAATCTTCACATTGTTTTTTTTTTTTTTTTTTTGCTTGGTATTAAAGGGAAAATGATTTGGCTAGGAATGGGATCCTTCTACTAAAATGTAGATTCAGGGGAGAATGTGGTGTTTTGATGGAGACCATGTTTTCTATCCCTACTAGGAATAAGGTAAGTTCTGGTATTGAAACAGTTTAGTAGTGACCCGTAAGATTTTACTAATCTTATAATACAATTTAGTCCTTTTGCCAATAGTAAATTGTATATTGATGATAGTTACTGCATTTTCCAAGTAGCTACTTTTTCCAATTTAAATGATGAAATTTGCATAGAAATTCATTTGATTGATAGGTTTGATTAAAATTGTTTGGTTTCAATGATGACCAGTGGTTATTTTGGGCAAATTAGTCTCCTCAAGTTTTGTTGTTGTTCTTAGATAAATAATTAGCAAAGAAGGATAAAAATGTACAGTAATTATTGAATTGCATAATTCTTGCTCTCATTTGTAAGCTTTGCAGGGTTACATGTACTGCATGGTGCTTTCAAAATCAATTTGGAAATTGGTAGAGTTGGTGGTGTGTTTAAGTTTGGAATAGGTGTGTGTCATAGTGTTCATTAATGGAATTTGAGACTCTAACATTAACTTGGCATTTGTTTAGAGAAATTAAACAACTATATGGAAGATTTTTGTGTTTGTATGTTTGCTTGTGCTTTAATATGCATGTAGGTGGGATAATAAAATTTGTGCAATCCTCTTGGGTAAGAAGCAAAGGCAACCATGAAATTTCAAAGGATGATTGGAGATGATAATTTAAATGGAAGTGTTAGCTAGATGACATGGCTTAACAATTCCTATTGAGAAAAGTATTTAGTAGTTCCATTGCTTTTATTATAGTCAGTGTTTTTTATGTTTTTTTTTTTTTTTTTTACAAAGTTTAGCTACAAAATTAGTTGTAACTTAATGTTATAACCTTACTCAATATTATTAATATTACTATATATTTCAAAAATCTAACCGCTAGATTTTATGTTCTTTATGCTCTGATACACATGTTAAATTTTGTGTCAATCAAATATTATTTACTATTTGATCAATAAGATTATATTTTATGCATAATTTTAAATTACAAAAACTTATAATTTAAACTATTCATTAATGACATAGCTATTGATCTTTTCTAGAAATTTTGCAAGCATGGAGAATATAAGAAGAAAATGTAATATAATGATGGATTTGTCAAAATTCACCTCCGATAAAAAAATATTAAGTAAAGTTGTAATCTTAAACTATAACCAATTTTATAACTAAATTTTGTCTTTTTTTTTTTTTTTTTCTGAATTATGCAACAAATCAACTGTATATCAATGATTTGTTCTCCATAACTAAGGTTTGGCTCTATATAAAGCTTTTCAGTTAACTAGTTATATGAGAGAGAGAGAGAGAGAGAGAGAGAGAGAGAGAGTCTCATTTACCACATAAATAATATAACCATCTTTTTTTTTTCTTTCTCTTTTTTTTTTCTTTTTTTTTTTTTTTTTTTTAGAGAACTAATATAACCATCTTTAAAAAACGAGCTATGTACAAACAAAAATTATATGTTGTACCCGGCATATATGCTGGGTACACCATATACCTGCTCATGTACAAATTAGTGAAAACAAAATAGGTTCACATTGAAATGAATATTCTTTATTTTCAAAGCAAATGAAGCATAATTATCATAACCATACCAAATGAGTGGTTGAACTGTTAAACCGATAAATCATATAAATTTATAGTTTGGTATGAAAGAAATATTGGATTTGCAAAAATCTTCAATAAACTAAAAAAAAAAAAATGATAGTTTTTTAGGAAAAAAGTTGAGTTTCACAGTTTTTTTGCATTTTTATTTATGTTTTTTTTTTTAAGTCTTTCACTTTTAAACTTGAAAGATGTAATTAAAAGATCAATTCAAGTGTATTCCTATGTTTAGTCTTTCTATATATAACAATTTACTATTTAATTATTGTAATTTATTATTTTTGGTATTTTTATGTAATTTTCGTCATTTTATATTTATGGTATTTATTTCCTTGTTTTAAGGTGTATTTAATGTTTTTTAGTCAAATTAGGGTTTTATAAGCTTTCCTAGCTGCTTTGTTTTTTTTTTTTTTTTTTTTTTTTTTTACTATTTAAACGCATTGTAGCCTCCAAAGGCAATTAAATTTTTTAGATTAATAAAATTTAGACTTTATCTATTTGTTCCTTTGGTATATTCTAGACCTATCACCGTGTGAATTAAAGAAACCCCTCATAGATTCGAGGTTGGTTTACTACCAAAAACCAATTTAGTTTCTATTCCATCAAAGAGAGTATCGTGTGTATTTTCTTCAGGCGACATCAATAAATATATATATGAGTTATTAATCGAATATATATATATATATATATATATATATATATATATATATATATTAATACAAGATAGAAATTTTACTCCAGCCTAATCTAAGTGTATATGTGTGTGAAACTCCCTCCTGCGGACTTGAACCCTGGCCCTTCCCTCCCATACTTCACAAGCACTTATACTTGTGGAGTGATCATTGTACCAAAGGTATGTGGTGTTATTAATCGAATAGTTGAATCTGTGAACAATTGTACCACTCCTTTAATGGTTCAAAACTCAATTTGATTATAATTACCATGAGAAGAAGAGGATCATGAGCAAGGAGTAAAATTAATGTACCGAAGTTATATTTTCCACTTTTTTTTTCTCGCTCTATTTTATTGATAAGAAGAAACAATGAGAACTTATTTAAGGTTTTTATCATTCCTTTTTTTTTTTTTTCTATCACTTTATTTTCTATGGTAGAATGAAAACCATACAGAGTTTGAGGAAAGTATGTGCTTTTGAAAATCTCAATATGAAATTTAATGAATTTAAAACCAGTAACATAGTATCAAAGTTTTCCACCAAAAAAAGGGGGGGAAAATATATATATATATTTATATATATATAAACAAGAGTCTCATGCACAAAGCTTCACTGTTAATTCGTTACGACCATTTTTCAACATGGCACTATCCTTTGTATTTCACTAACACATAACTGCATGAAGAAAACAAGCATATATACCAGCCAAAGTTAACTTGCACCTATATGCTTTATAATTGTAATGAAGAAAAAAATTAATAATAAAGATAAAGATCGAAGAATAAAAGTAAACAATTTACATAGTGAGGGCTATAGTGAGAAGTGTTTATATATATTTATATATATATATATATATATATATATATATATATGAGACAAAATTTAGATACAAATTTGGTTGTAACCTAAGACGTACTACAACTTCCTTTAAAAAAATTAACATTACTATATATTTTAAAAATCTAACCATTAGATTGCATGTTCTTTACACTCTTAACACATATGTTAAATTTTGTGTTAATCGAATATTATTTACTATATGATTCATAAACTCATTTTTTATGCATAATTTTATGCTAAAAAACTTGCAATTTAAAAAATTTATCGATGACATAGTTATTAATCTTTAATCTTTTCGAAATTTTGTAAGATTGAAAAATATAAGAAGAAAATATAATCCAATGGTGGATTTATCAAAATTCATCACATCCAATAAAAAAAATATTAAGTGAAGTTGTAATTTTAGGCTACAACTATGAAGTCAAGATTATCTTACTCCTGCTTCACTACCATCTGAAAGTGCAGAATATCCACGCCATTGCACTCTCTGGTTAGGTGGCAATTTCCCTGAACGTTGGGCCTCATAATATAACAAAGACTTGTTCAGAGCTTCCCCGTAATCTATTGAAGTAACTCCATCACCATGAACTAACAAAAAGATACACAGGCTAACCAAACCGAAGATAATGCTAGAAAGCATTGCTCTTATTGTGTGAAAAGCATTTTTCGTGTGAAAATAATATGAATGAACAATGCCTAAGATAATAATGTAGGCCTTTCATAACAAATAAATCATAACTGGTATTTATAGAGTTATCATATATTCGAGGGCTATGGGCATTAAGTTCAAACATTTTTGGGAACATGTCATAACCAATCTGTAAATATTCAATTCGATAAATGTGTAAGAGGTGGCTCAATTAAATTATTAAAGCATGTCAACTAAACAATTTTAAATCCAATTCAACAATCATATATAATATATTAAAGTAGATGTCTAATTAAGTCCAACTTTTATTATATAGTATATGATATGATTTAATAATTAGTTGTTCTTAAAATATTGATAATAGACTTTTAGTTGAAGTTTTTTTTTTTTTTTTTTTTTTTTTTTTTTTTTTAAGAAAGAAAAAGAGGGTTGTTGAGATTTAAGTTTAGAATTTTTTATAACAGATTTTTACTTTGAATAAAATTTAAAGTAAGATGTATTTTTTTGGAAAGATAAAAACGTAATCCTTTCATCATAAATAAATCATAACTGGTATTTTATGGAGTTACTATATATATATATTGGACAATAGGGCTTTTTTTTTTTTTTTTTTTTTTTTTGAGAAACCA
The DNA here is from genome assembly GCA_029955455.1 of Quercus agrifolia. Lineage (NCBI taxonomy): Eukaryota > Viridiplantae > Streptophyta > Magnoliopsida > Fagales > Fagaceae > Quercus > Quercus agrifolia. The sequence continues at coordinate 59,271,587 of JARQAD010000003.1, read as the reverse complement.
ATGGGGCATTAAGTTCTAACATTTTGGAAAAGAATTAAGAAAGATTGCAATTTAGGCATTGTGGATTAAGATAAGATAAAGTAAGATGTATTTTTTTGGGAGCATGCACTACAACAAAATGTAACTACAGTGACGAATTTTAGTGAGGAAAAATTTTTCGTCACAAAAAAGTACCATATAGTGACGAAATTTATATTTCGTCACTAAATATAAAAAAAATAGTAACCTTTAGTGACGAAATTTAGATTTCGTCACTATAGGGTATGCTAAATTCAGGGTGGGAAACAAATGGATCTACAGTGATGAATTTTTTCTTCACTAAAAGTTATATTTTTTTGTGACGAAACAATTTCGTCACTAAAGGTGCTGCTAGTCATGCCTTTAGCGACGAAACTTAAGTCGTCACTATAGGGTTACTTTATATATCACTATATTCTTTTTTTTTTTTTTTTTTGAAACTATATATCACTATAGTACAGAACCAAACAAGTATTCTTCAGAAATTCTTCAGAAATGTTTAAACCGGCGATACCCACAGTCCAAGTCGCCGGCGACGATTCGCCTTCTTTAGCACCGGCAACGCTTCGCCTTCTTTAGCACCGGCGACGCTTCGCCTGCCGTCGCCGCCGTACTCTCAGCTTGCCGTTGCCGACGATTCAAACAGAATCACGACGCTTCGCCTTCTTTAACACCGGTGACGCCCAATCGCGACGAATCAGACGCCGGTGACGCCCAGATCGCGACGCTTCAGACGCCGGTGACGCCAGATCGCGACGCTTCAGCTTCCAATCGCCGGAGACGCTTCAGCTTCCAATCGCCGGCGACGCTTCAGCTTCCAATCGCCAGAGACGCTTCAGCTTCCAATCGCCGGCGACGCTTCAGCTTCACGACGCTTCAGGCGACGTTTCATCCGTTGGGTATTTTTTTTTTAATTTTTTCCGTTTGAGTTAATTTTTTTTGTTAATTTTTGTTTCTAAATGCTTAATGTTAATTTTATTTTTTCCTTTTTGTTTTGTTTTTGTTTTGTTTTTTTTTTTTTTTTCTTGTTTGAGATTTGAATGATTTTCATTGTGTGAAAAAACCCATTAAGAGGTTTATGATTGTTGGTGAAAATCATGGCTGAAAGCTTGTGATGTTATGACATGTAGTTTATGTATGTGTGCTAAGTCCTTATAGAAGAACATTAGTTTGATTATTTGAAAGTTACTCATTTCAAGAGGTTTACGTTTTTTTTTTTTTTTTCTATGTATATATGTAAGGAAACTTAATGCCATTGAAGCTGATTGACTTTACTTTATTTGGGTTGGCAGAGATTGTAAAAAGTCTTTGAATATGGGATGCCTAGTGTCAATACCAAAGGTCAAGAAGCTCGTATTGTTGTAATGGCTGGTCAAGAAGCTCCTAAAGTTACAAGAACTAGGAGAAAAACCCAGCATGGTTTATATATGTACAGAAAAAGGCACAAGGACTAGGCATTTTTGCAAGAAAAGATGTATTTATATATGGACATAAGAACTAGGAATTTTTTAATCAAAAAAAATTACTAGCCAGTAACTCTATTTGCATATATGTATTTACATATTTTTAATAGGCATTTTTGTTGTGCAATTTCAATGTGTATGAAACTATACATGAGCAAGGTTAATAAGCACAATAATTAATTAAAATTCAGTGCAGTTAATAAGTTTCTACTAAAAGTTATCTTTCTTTTATCTCCAGCTCTCTTTGTCTTTGGTGGCTGAAGAAATTGTGAGGAACAAGGTGAAGAACACAAGTTAACTTTGGATTTTTTCTGAAAGTTGTAAACTTAGTTGAGCAAAGTAAGTATATTCTAGTTAAAAACTTATAAAACTCTATATATACTTGTGATGTTGGAAATTTGTTTTGTGGTGGGCTGTTGTGTTGGAGCAAGCGGGTGGCTTGCGTGGTGTTATAAGGTCGTTTAAATTTATATTGGGAGTGTATATTTGTGTGCGCAATGTATATTTATTTAAGTATTAATATAGACTCGTGCATTTATGAATATGATAAAATTTTATCTAAATAACATATAGACTTATATGTTATAATACATTATGCATGAGTTGTCTTTATTTTACTAAAGTAGCATTCATTTTGTAATTGTAGTCAAACATGGATAAAAGTTGGATGACAATGGGTAAAACACCCGATGGCAGATTAAGTCATCCATATATTGAAGGAGTCAATGCATTTATTAATTTTGCAAGAGTAGTTATGGACTCGAGTGGTAATATTCAGTGTCCGTGTATTCACTGTGGGAATTGCTATCGACAATCTCCTAGTACTGTGCGCATTCATTTGCTTCATCGTGGGATTATGCAATCTTACATTAATTGGTATAATCATGGAGAACCTCATGTATTGAACAAGAACATTCATGATAATGAAATGTCGGATGATGATCATATGGATGGTATCAATGCTTTGGTAGGTGACCGAATTAGAGGGGAACCAAGAAATGCAATCGAAGATGAGGAGATGCGTCATTTTGACAAACTTGAGGAAGATGCAAAGCGTGAGTTGTATCCGGGTTGCACTGATTATAGTATCTTGAAGTTTGTTATTGAGATGTTGAATGTAAAGGTAATGACCAACTTGAGTAATAAGGGACTTGATATGATGCTAGAATTGCTAACAAAGGTTTTACCTAAAGGTAACTCGGTTCCAAGGTCAACTTATGAAGCAAAAAAGATATTACGTGACTTGGGCATGTCATACGAGCATATAGATGCATGCAAAAATGATTGTGCACTATTTTGGAAGGAAAATGAAAACCTTGATAAATGTCCGGTGTGTGAAGCGCCTAGGTACAAGGATACACGTGCCCAAGGTAAGATGATTCCTCATAAGGTATTGCGTTACTTCCCGTTGACACCGAGATTGAGGAGATTATACATGTCAGGCCAAAGAGCTAAGAACATGAGATGGTATATAGACAAACGTGTAGATGATGGGATAATGAGGCATCCAGCTGATAGTGAGGAGTGGAAGGAGTTTGATTTGCAATATCCTGATTTTGCCCTCGAACCTCGCAATGTAAGGCTGGGTTTGGCTACAGATGGATTTAACCCTTTTGGGAATATGAACAACAACTATAGTATGTGGCCTGTCATACTTATCCCCTATAACCTACCGCCTTGGTTGGTTATGAAAGAGCCATATTTTACGTTGTCCTTGCTTATTCCTGGTCCCCATCAACCGGGAAATGAGATTGATATTTACTTGAAACCATTGGTTGACGAGTTGAAGGAGTTGTGGGAAGAAGGTGTAGAAACTTATGATGCTTATAATAAAGAGCATTTTCAGATGCGTGCAACTTTGTTGTGGACAATACATGACTACCCTGGATTTGGTAATGTGTCTAGGTGGAGGACAAAGGGTTATCATTCTTGTTACACTTGCAACGATGAACCATATTCAGAAGCTTTGGAAAGTAAAATTGGATTCATTAACCATCGAGCTTATTTGCCTATGGAACATCGTTGGAGACATAGTCGGTTGCATAATGGTTTATCGGAGAAACGAAAAAGATCTTTAGAGTTACAAGTGGGAAAAATACAAGAGCAGCTAGATAAAATGCCAAATATAATTTTAGGAAAGCATCCAAGTAATAAGAAGAGACAACTCATTGGGGAGCCAAATTGGTCAAAGTTAAGTATTTTGAACAAACTTCCATATTGGAAGAATAAGAAGCTTAAGCACAACATTGATGTCATGCATGTGGAGAAGAACATTAGTGAGAGTACTTATGGTACTTTGTTGGGCATTGAGGGGAGAAATAAGGATACTGACAAGGCACGGATAGACTTGCAAAATATGAACTTTAGGCACACGCTGCATTTGAAACAACGTCCTGATGGATCATATGACAAGCCTCGGGCTTTCTTTTCATTAAGCCCAAATGAAAGGGATGGTTTCTATGATTTTTTGAAATCAGTCAAGTATCCGGATGGCTATGCAGCCAACATATCAAGGTCAGTGAATGCAAAAAATGGTAGATTATCTGGTTTGAAAAGCCACGACTGTCATGTGCTACTACAACGAATTCTTCCAATTGGGTTGCGAGGGTTTGCACATAAAGATATTAGTATTGTATTGTTTGAGTTGGGCAGCTTCTTCCAAGACTTATGCTCAAGGACCCTAAAGCGGAGTGAATTGGAGAGGCTTACATTCTCAAAGAATGTATTAACAACTGGTCTCGACCAGAAGGTTCGATTGCAGAGGCTTACATTCTCAAAGAATGTATTAACAACTGGTCTTTGTATATTGATGGGATTGAAACTGTGCATAATCGAAGAGAAAGAAATGAAGATTTAGGTGAATCTAGCGAAGGATTGATAGTTTTTTCACAAACTGCCCGACCTACAGGTGGTAGGCGAAATGATGGCAACTTGTCTCGTGCATTGCTTGATACTGCTCATTGCTACTTGTTGTATAATAGTCCTGAGCTAGAGCCTTATTTAAAGTATGTGATTTTATATGCATGTATTGTTTGATCAAGTTTTGAATATTATCTGCAATGCTTAGCTGAAAATAAATCACCTTATTTTTAACAGTGAACACAAAAACACATTGCATAATCCTACTGGAGAAGTCATAACTCAAATCCAACGACAAGAGTTTCCCAACTGGTTCAGAGAACGTGTAAGACATTTGAAATTTAATCACACATTAATAAAAATTAAACATTTAAAAGTTTCTTCATTGCTTATTACTAATTAATATCACTTGTTGTATGTCATTATAGATGAATAGATTGAAAGTTAACGAGTCACCAGAAGCTACTAAACAGTTATGGTCATTAGCAAATGGTCCTAAGCCGCATGTGAAGGAGTACACAGTTTGTATGGTCAATGGTATAAAGTTCCATACAAGGGACCTAGACAATCGTCGTGTAACCCAAAACAGTGGTGTATGTACCGAAGGGGATCATGAGGGAGAAATGCATGACTTCTATGGTCACGTGTGCAAAATTTGGGAATTGGAGTATATGTTTCGCCATAAAGTTGTTTTGTTCCAGTGCGATTGGTACAATACTGGTACCAATGGTCGAAGGAGAACGATAAGAACTGATGCACACTGCACAAGTATTGATGTTACAAGTCGGTGGTATGAAAATGACCCTTTTATACTTCCTAGTCAAGCGAGACAAGTTTTTTATCTTCAAGATACCAAATTCGGTGAACCTTGGAAAATTGTGCAATCCATCCAACAGAGGGGAGTGTTTGATGTCCCGGAAGTCAGAAGTGGAGAATTCAATGATAATACAGAAGATAGTGACGCATTCCAACAAGAAGCGATTGTTGATGTTGTCTCTATCAATGTTGAGGATAATATTATTGACTATTGTATGGGTGATGTTGAAACTGAGGTTGTTCTTGAAGGTGGAACTTCAAGAGATGCTAATGAAAATGAAGAGCATGACATACCTGATGTTGATCTTGATATGGATTATGATATGTAGAGTTCATAAAAATTATCTTAAATGTTGTGTGCTTGTCTTAAAGTTTTATACTTGTCTAAGTAGCAATTGTTTTGTACTTATCTTGAACTTGATATGATGTTGAAACTGATGTTGATCTTGATATGGATATTGATGTGGTCATTTGTTATGTTGAGTTAGTAGTAATTGTGTTCAAATTTAGCACTTGTGAATTGTTTGATATGTATAATGATGTATACTATGATATGGATAATGATGTATACTATGATATGTAACATTAGTAGTAATTGTTATTAAGATATTTTGTACTTATCTTGAACTTGATATGGATATTGATGTGGTCATTTGTTGTGTTGAGTTAGTGGCAATTGTGTTCAAATTTTGCACTTGTGAATTGCTTGATGTTAAGTTAGTAGCAATTGTACTTATCTTTCATGTCAATACATAGTTTCAAAAAATGCCTAAAAAGGCCAAATGCACTCGTAATATACCGAGGTATGAGATGGCAAGATTGGATAGAATGAAGCAAAACCAAGAGATAATTGATGCTTTGGGATTGAAGCACATCTCAACTTCTCTAAAGGATTCTGCTCAGTCCAATTATGCAAAAGGGAAAAGAAGTAGAGCTAATGTTGTGGTAGATGATGATTATGTACCACTTATTGGTGACGATGACAATGATGATGAGTCATCTAATTCTGTAATTCATAAGGTATAATAGATGCTCCATAGGGTACAATAGATGATAATAACTTTATTGTTTCATTACTTGTAATGACTTTGTTCCATTATATGTATGTTTGTTACTTACAGATGGCACCAGGACGACTTACACGCTCGCAAGGTGAGGCATCTATCCCGGTGGTCCGATCTACGGTCCAATCTACGGAAACACCTCCTGAAGCAAATCCTCCCGCTCAAAGTTCTTCTAGTACGGAGGCGCAAACTACCGACACATTAACTAACACGACTGGTAATTGCATAGAACATACTTAATTACAACTGCACCATGTTTTTACTATTGAGATTATACTTCACTTAATTTAGCTATAATGTATAATAGGATCTGCTAGCAGAACTACTCGTAGAGCAACACGTGGTATAGCAATACGGGCACTTGTTGAAAAAAGTGGTAAGCTGCCAGTACGTATAGCTGTAGAGTATGATGCTCCTGTTGGGAAGAATGCGTGTAAACTTGTCAATCACGTTGGCGTACAAGTGCGAAGTATTTTGCCCAGTTACAATGTGAAAAATTGGAAAAATGTTGATGTTGCTACTAGAGATGTGGTGCTTCAAAATATTGCGGTAAATTTACATTGATAATATCTAACTAGTCTAATTTATATAATAATATTTTTATAATATATATACACTTCATTTTACAGGATCAGTTTGAGCTAGAAGGAGATTCCAACTTAGTAACGAAAACATTAAATACAAAATGTGGAAGATTATTGAGTTCCAACTCCTACAAGTTGCATCAGGCTTATAAAAAACTCAAACAATCTCATGGTGCTGACTATGCAAGAAGCCATCCGCAAATGAATGCCACACTTAAGCAGTGGACTGAACTCATTGATGGGAGATGGACCAATGAGGATTGGCTGGTAAATTATTTATGCTTATATTAATATTTAATCAATGTTTACTATATTATGTTGTCAACAGATTATATTAATATTTAGATGAAGTAAATGTATATTGTTTTATTCATAATCTAATAAATATCTTAAATGTTGTTTATTAGAAAAAATCAAGAAAGAACTCTGAAAATAGGAATAAAACTAAAGGCAAACATAGATGCGGGACAAAGGCACTTGCTGTTAGGGTTGATGAAGAGGTGCGTATTTTTTCATTTTCTTAAACCTTAGTATATTGCATGTTGTGAATAATTAAGTATATCTATCTAACACTTGAATGTTAATTAATCAGACAAATAATAATGATGGTCAAGTTCCTGAATTGGCAAAAATCTTCAAAGATGTTCATTTCAATCCAAATACAAATATGTGGATACACCCTGAGGATGAAGTGACATACGTATGTGTATCATTCCATCCCTATCATGTTTGTAAAGCTATAACATATGTAGTATTAATGTTGTGATTGTTTGTTTCTTTCTCTCTTTCAAATGATAGGAAAATATTCTCAAAGTGCAAGAGGATCATTGTCAAGATCCTAATGCAATTCCCCTTACACAAGAAGAGATCTCAAACTTGGTGTTTAAGAAGAAGTCCGATATTGTAAAAGGACTTGGCATGAGACCTTCCTCTTCTCTAGTAACCACCGCCTCTTCTAATTCATCGGTGGAGTATATCCAACGGTTAGAAAATGAGATAATTGAACTCAAAGAGGCAAGAGCTAGAGATCAAGAGGAGCGAGCTAAGGACCAAGAGGCACGAACTAAGCAAGATGAGATCCAAAAAAATATTCTTAACTTTTTGAGGAGGAAGGGTTATGATGATGCTCTTACTTATGGGGGTGGTTCAACTTCAAGTTAAAATACTTTTTGGTTAGTACTTTATTTGCTTTCTACAACTTATACATTAGGAATAGTGATTTTATAACATAGTTAATGTTTTTACTTTACGTTTTTAATGAAGTATTGTTTTTATATTTGTGCAGATTTCTTATTGGTGGCTTTTAGGGGATTTACTTTTGGCATTACTTGAAGACATATGAGGACATCTTCCGTTAGTTCTAAAATAGGATTTAAGTAGAGTTATTGAAATAAATGTATGGATCTTTTTTACTTGTGAAATGTATGGATATTTTTTTATAAATGTGTTGTTGAAATAAATGTATTGTTGAAATAAATGTGTTATTCAAATGCGAGATTTTAATAATGTAATGACAGGTTACAGGTTAATATCAAAGTCATGAAAAAAATAAAAACAGAAAATAAGTTTTAGTGACGAATTTTTTTGTCACAAATATAGCAACAAAAAATTGTTTTAGTTACGACAATTTCGTCACTAAATATAGCAAAATTTTGTAAGAAATGGTTTTAGTGACAAAAATTTTCGTCACTATATGTGCCTGGATTTTCTTAAAAATAGTTTTAGTGACGAATTTTTTTGTCACAAATATAGCAACAAAAAATTGTTTTAGTTACGACAATTTCGTCACTAAATATAGCAAAATTTTGTAAGAAATGGTTTTAGTGACAAAAATTTTCGTCACTATATGTGCCTGGATTTTCTTAAAAATAGTTTTAGTGACGAATTTTTTTGTCACTATATATACCCGAACATAGTTTTAGTGACGAAATTATTCGTCACTAAATATGATTTAGTAAACTAAAATGTTTTTAGTGATGAAATATTTTTGTCACTGAATAGTGTTTTTAGTGAGGAAAACATTTAGTGACGAAACGTTTTCGTCACTAAAAGTTTTTAAAAAAAAAATCAAATCGGACTTTTAGTGACGAAAAATTTCGTCACCAGGACTTTTAGTGACGGGGCTATAGTGACGAAATGAGTTTCGTCACTAAAAGTCCAATTTCCTCACTAAAGGTCCTTAGTGACGAAAAACTGGACTTTTAGTGACGAATTTTTTCGTCACTAAAAATACATTTTGTTGTAGTGATGTCATAACCAATCTATGAATATTCAATTTAATAAATGTGTAAGAGGTGGCTAAATTAAAATATTAAAACATGTCAACTAAACAATTTTAAATCCAATTCCTTAATCATATATAGCGTATTAAAGTAGATGCCTAATCAAGATTCTAAATAACCTTGCCAAAAAAATTCAAACTTCAAAGTAGATTTTTTGCATTCCAATTTTGTGCTAAGCACTCTTGTAATTACGAATGAATTACATGTCAAACGTCCTTCCAAATTCTTAATTATACTCTAATTTTGTATCAATAATATTAAATACAAATTAATGCATCTAAATTTAGAAAATAAAAAAAATATATATTTTGAATTTATTTTTTTATAGTGTTATGAATTTTTATAGTCTGTTAATTATTACGTAAACACATTATTTATATGTGTATGTGTGTCTAATTAATTTTCAATTGTACTCTAATTTTGTTGGCAGAATTAGAGTATAATTTCCACACGGATAATTATAGAATACTCCCAGAGTACCATAAATATATTCTCATTCGTCTCATATAATTGTGGATCCTACTAATTAAATTTATAATGGGACCTTTCCCTTTCCACGCTATTGAACTCTTTCATTATACGACAATTTTCCTGAACATTGGCCCTCATAATATAACAAAGACTTGGTCAGAGCTTCCCCATATTCTAATAAAACAACCCTATGAGCCAATAAAAAGATACACAGGCTAAACAAACCAAAGATATTGCAAGAAGAGATTGCACTAATGTGAAAATAATTTATATAAAGTTGTGCTTAAAAGTCGTCGTTGTGCTAAGTTGCTTTATTAAATTACAACAATATTTTGAATAAAAAAAAAATTTTAGATAGAGACAATAAATTTTTTATTCTTATCAATTTTTTTAGATAAAATAACAATAAGTGTTTTAACAAAACATACAACATGCATCTAAGTTTCAGTTGATAGAGACAACAATTTATTTATTCTTATCAATTTTTTAAAATAAAATAACAATAAGTGTTTTAACAAGATATGCAACATACATCTAAATTTTAGTTGATAGAGACAAGAACTTATTTTTTTCTTATCAATTTCTTTAGATAAAGTAACAATAAGTGTTTTAACAAGATATGCAACATACATCTAAATTTTAGTTGATAGAGACAAGAACTTATTTTTTTCTTATCAATTTCTTTAGATAAAGTAACAATAAGTGTTTTAACAAAATATGCAACATATATCTGAGTTTCAAAAATTTAAATCATACTCCAACTAAAAATTTAGGCAAAAACACCATTTTGATCCCTACATTTTAAGGTCATAGTTAATTTGGTCCATACATTTTGATAGCAATCAATTTGGTCCCTGTAATTTTTAACTTGTGATCAAGTTGGTATCTACCGTTAACTCACTAACGGAAAATGCCTACGTTTCAAATAGTTTGCACATGTGGCATGCACATGGCTAATAAAACAATAAAAAAATGTTTAATTAATTTTTAAAAAGCCATGTCAACATTTTAAAAAATAATAATAAAATACACATCTGTAAAGTCCAAATTTTTAGGTTGGCAAACATTAACAAATTGTAACCTTTATAACTTAGTTTTGTTTAGTGTTTAGTCTAGAAATATTCAGAAACAAGACAAATGAAGTTCTAAACAATTGAAGACTCAAGAAATTAGAAAAAAGCATGTGCAGATAAGTTTCTCTTATCTTGACCAATCGAGATGCATATCTCGACCGATCGAGATTCGTGTAGATTGCAAATTTGGCTTTTTCTACCAATCGTTGGATTTAGGGTTTTGATGGATCTTAAGTATATATAAATACAAACCCTAGAGCATGTTTTTACACACTCAAGAGGGTAGTGTTTTGTATACAAATCTAGAGTTTTCCAAACCCTTTTGAAACTACAACAGGAGATTTTGTGCAAACAACAGATCCAATTATAAAGCAAAGTTGCTGCATTCAATCAACCGCAGTTGCTAATCAAAATGTTTGAGTGAAGATCTCAAAGTCGTAAATTGGAGGTTTGTGTTGCTAATCTAAACCTTTGAGTGGAGATCTCAAAGTCACAAACTAGAGTGATTGTGTGCAACAGTTTCATAGTAGAAGAATCTGTGGATTCAGAGCTACATGTGGTCACGCCAGTAAAACTGCATGAGGTAGCAGTAGATTTATGGTTAAGTCTATTGTATAAACTTCGATTCTATTAGTGAAATTTTGCCTTGAGAATTTTTTAGGTTAAATCTTCCCCAGTTTTTTACTTTGAAACCGTAATTTCAAAAGTTTTCCTAAGTCATCATTCTTGGTGTTCATGTGGATTGTGATTGTGTGAGGCTTGTTTAAATCAAATCTAATTGCATAACTAATCATTTTAATTAATTGACTAGAAATTTGATTGAATCTTTACTTAACTTCTTTTTCATTTTTTTTATAAAATTTTTGGAAATTTGGATTGTTTTTCACGTGTAATATAAATATATGTGTTCTTAAATTAAAGCACAATATGATTAGAGACATTACTCAAGTTGTAAAAGTTAGGGTGTTAACTATTTGAATAAAATCAACACTAAAACAGATTATTTAAATATCAAAATATGACTTAAAATACAATTTATTTTAGTTTTACAAATACAATTGATTTTTTAATCTTAAGTTTGAAATTAATTATTTTAGAATAACTTTATTTGTGTAAGTTTTAGAAAAGATTAATTGCTTGAGTTCAAATCGCATTCTTCATTAATAAATAAGGAATTAGAAAAAAAAAATTAGAAAAATTTTTTTTTGATAATTTTAATTAGAGATTATATATAAGGACAAATACACAAAATTATGCATTATATACAATAATTGTCATTCATTTATTTAGAAACGTGTTCTAAAATTATGTAATAATAACTCATTTAGTTATTATTTCATTAATATATATATATATATATATATATATATATATATATAAAGAAAATTTATGATTAAAGTCGTGCAATGCATGAGACTTTCACTAGTATAATTAAATTCTGACAACTACCTACCAAAAGTTGAAGACTTTATTTAAATAAATTTTAATTATTGAAGTTTGGATTAGAATTAACGCTCACAAAAACCAATTTTATAAATTTGTTATAAAGTAATAAAAGTCTTTTATTACTTTATAAAGTAATAAAAGTCTTTATAAATCATGTGCCTTTCACATATAGTACCTATGTCACAGCCCGAACCTAACTATAAAGATAGGCACCCGACAACAGCTGCACGCTTATAAAGTAAGCACCCTACAAGTGTGCAAGGTATTCTTAGCAACAAAAATTTATTCTAAAAAATTACATCAAATAAGACCAAAATCCCTCAACAATTTCTTTATGAATAGATCTCCAACAATTCAAAAAGAACAAAATCCAAACCTCATGTATATAATGCCAATTGGCCAATAGATATAAGATTATTACAAGACCATCTAATCCAAAAGTCACTAAGTTTCTTTCCCTGCTCAACACAGTAGCAAAACTCCCAAAACTTGTTATTCTTCACAATCTGAAACTGGAGAGGAAATGAGGGTGAGTTGACAACTCAATAAGTAATCAAAGTCTTAATAAGTTCTATTAAGCAAATAGATCTGTAAAATAATAAGTTGAACATAGATCTAATATATTAATCTTACAAATATATCATAAATGAATTAGAAAATAATCAGTTTTCCATATATCAAAAGTTGTAATACTACAATAGGTTCCAAAAGCACATAAGCTGTTTCAAGGATTCAAAATAGTTTAAATACTCAAACATAATTCATATTCTTAACAATCTTTTATGTTTATGACCATGGTCACGCTATATCTCTGTGACTAGGCATCAGATTCAAAATAAACTAGTTCTGTGTTAATGTATATCCCCCTTATCTGGGTTTAAAAACACAATAGGCTCGTGATGCCCCAAATAGAACTAGTTTCGGTATCAATGAATAAGCCCCATTAGCTAGGTATCAGAGTCTAAACATAGTCATATTGTCCAAAATCATATATATCAAATCAGAGTTCAAACAAAACTATATCTCATTCAAATACATATATATAAAATCGTATATTCAATAATCAGATATATTTGTAATAAATTCTTTATTCTTTACTTTAAATCAGTAATAAAATTGAAATAAAAAAATGTAACTGTCACGCCCCGAGCCCAACTATAAAGATAGGCACGTGACAATGGTCGCACGCATATAAAGTAAGCACCCTACAAGTGAGCAAGGCCTTCTTAACAACTAAAATTTATCCTAAAAAAATTACATCAAATAAATCCAAAATACCTCAACAATTTCTTTATAAATAGATCTCCAATAATTCAAAAGGAACAAAATCCAAACCTCATGTACATAATACCAATTGGCCAATAGATATAAGACTATTACAAGACCATCTAATCCCAAAATCACTAAGCTTCTTTCCCTACTCACAACATAACAGTAAAACTCTCAAAACTTGTTATTCTTCACAATCTGAAACTGGATAGGAAAATGGGGTGAGTTGACAACTCAATAAGTAACCAAAATCCTAATAAATTCTATCAATCAAGTAGATTTGTAAAATAATAAGTTATACATAGATCGAATATTTTAATCTTATAAATATATCACAGATGGATTAGAAAATAATCAGTTTTCCATATATCAAAAGTTGTAAATTTACAATAGGTTCTCAAAACATATAAGTAGTTTCAAGGACTCAAAACAGTTCAAATACTCATACATAATTCATATTCTTAACAATCTTTTACGTTTATGACTATGGTCACGCTATATCCCCGTGACTAAGCATTAGATTTAGAAGAAACTGGTTTCGTGCTAATGTATATCCCCCATTAGCTAGGTCCGGAAACACAATAGGCTCGTGATGTCCCAGATAGAACTAATTTCAATACTAATGAATAATACCCATTGGCCGGGTATCAAAGTCAAAACATAGTCATATTGTCCAGAATCATATATATCAAATAAGAGTTCAAACAAAAATATATCTCATTCAAATACATACATACATATATATATAATTATATATTTGATAATCAAATATATTTGTGATAATTCTTTATTCTTTACTTTAAAGCAGTAGTACAATTGAAATAAAAATGTAACAATTATAAACAATATTCAGTAGTTAAAATATTGTAGTATAAGAAAAATAAAACCAATTAGAATAAGGTTACTTAGCTAGCTCACCACAAAAGAACTTCTCCTTAACACTTCCTCTAAAATCCTTAGATATCACCTGAAACAATTTTTCAAGTACCATTTACTCAATAATCAAATAATTTAAGAAAACTTATAATGGTACCTGATCAAAAGAGAAACTACTAAAAATATCTAATAACTTTCCACTATTATCTGACACCAAAAATCCATATATTCATAATATATATTTCCTTTTCTTTTTGCCACTACTAGTTCCCCAGGATAAGGCCTATAGATTACACATAGGGTCAAAAGTCACTTTGTAAAAGAAGAGCACCACCTAGACTCATCTCCATGTATACAAATTCACCTTTCTTTCTTTTCTTTTTTTCTTTCTTTCTTTTTTTTTTTTTTTTTTTTTTTTTTTTTTTGATAGCTTGTCAAAACTCAAAGCCTAGACTACTAGACTTTTTGTTTTCATAAGTCCAATACTTCAGGCACTATTTCTTAAAGAAAATCTTAGCAAAAACCTATGAAGCACGGGTGCATTTCTAGATTCGTGTAGGTGCGGGTGCAGGACTCAACAATTTTTGAAAAAGTTGGGTGCAAGTGCGGAGGGGTGCGGCGATTAAAAAATTATTAAAAATATTTTTATTTATATTTTCTATATATTTCCTTCATATACCGGTACCTAATAACAACCCTAGGTAAGATGTGGAGCTAATCTTTGTCCACTTTGGAACCTAACTTTGTCTATTTTAAGTAACCGGTGGTCAATCGTGCATCTCAGCCTCTAGCCTTTATAAACACAAACACAAAGTATCCCAATGCAAAACCTAAAACAAAAACATCAAAATGGAGCCAGTTCCATACACAGACCCAAGCTCCAGCAACTCAACTTTATCATCATCATCACCAATCCCACCATGAGATGATGACATGTTTCGGCATGATTCAAGGCCGATTTCGGCTTGTTTCTGCCGTTTCAACCCGTTTCGGCTGTTTCGGTCGCCAGCCGTTACGCCCCGATTTTGACTGAATTGACCCGGTTCGGCGTGAATCGACACAAATCAAAGCCAAGTCGGCGCAAATTAAGCCGAATTGGCGCGAATTCGTGAAAAAAAATTTAAAAAAAAATAGCTCAAACGCGACACTGACGCGCGAGCAGCCGCGTCGAACTTTGGTGCGACACCCTCCCAGCCGCGTCCGTGCTTCATAGGCAGAAACTTGACCACCAAGCATAAAAATCTGCTGATTCTATCAATACTTAATGCCACAAAGGGCATAAAAAAGATTAAATTACCGAGAATAGAAAAATCTACATGTACCTAGCGTCTAAATTGCCAAAAATATAAATTTAAACCCTTCTTTGTTTACATCATAAAACTCATTGGATATTTAGATAGTCTCTAGCCAAAAATACCCACATAAAAATATTATAATTTCATATAAAACTTAAATTTGACGAAAGATGAGATTTCTTAGGCTCTTACCTCAACTATGTCATCCGTCTTTCTCTAATTGAATATTCTAAGTAGTCTCCTCTCTCAAAATATTTGTTAACTATACGCTGACTTAATTCACTTATATATGGCAAAAGTTTCAACCTTATTTTCTAAAAACTCCCTTAATAATATTAATTATAAAATTGACCTCACAATTTGTTTTTTTTTTTTTTTTTTTTTTGAGAATAATTGACCCCACAAATAAATTTACTTAAATACCCCACCTTTTTAAGTCTCTTTTTTTTTTTTTTTTGGCTATTACAGTAACAATTATAAACAATATTTAGTAGTTAAAATAGAGTAGTATAACAAAATAAAAATCAATTAGGATAAGGTTACTTAACTCCAAAAGCCATACCAAAAGAACACCAAAATTAGGAGTTCAGCCTATTACAATCCTATACACAAATTAATTCGTAGACTTAGACAAAGCTACTTAATCCAATTTAAGCCTATATTTCCTAAAATTAATTTACTCCTCTCTAGAAACCTCATGTTAGAATGAATAAGTGAGTAGGTTGCTTAGGTGTATGTTGCTGCACTAGGGGGGTGTGTGATGCTACGTGAGGGGTGCTAATGAGCTGCGTGTACAAGTTGCGCATGAAGAGTGTGCTTGTTGCTGATGAGGTAGGCAGGAGCAGCTGATGAGGTGGACATCCAGAGGGCTACCAGTCTGTACCTTGATGCTAGAATAATAGATGTAATGGCTTAGTTGGCATTCTATGGTTTGTTGACATTAAACATTGTGTTCACATTAGTGATTGTACCCAAATAAGAGTTAGTTATGGTTAGTTGTTAGGATCTTAACAGCTGGTTGACAGCTGCCTTGGCAGTGAGGCAGTTAGAGAAGTGAGGCATTGAGAGGGTATTAGAGGATTGGGGAAGAAGGGACTTGCATCAGAAATCATATTCCTAATTCCAATTCTTCAATTCTTATTCATTCTTTCTCCCTAATACTCTATTCTTATCTCTTCTCTGTTCTTGGAGGCATAGTTGTCCTCGAATTCAACTATCAACACCCTGTTCCTAACATTTGGTATCAGAGCAAGGCTTTCCTCGGCCATTGCTGAAACACGTTCCATAACTGTTGCGACACAGGAGGCCCTGGCTTCATTACGAACTGCAAGTGATCATCATGGTAAAGAAATTCAAGAAATGTGCACGATCCAAGAAGTGCATACACGCACTATGAACGAGATGAATCAACAACTAGCAATCCTAGTGCAGAGGCGTAATGGCTCTGATCAAGGTGGATTGCCCCAGTCTTCAACATATGATGAACCTAGGAATGTCAATTCATCAACAATGGCTATGACTCATCCTGTGAGATTGGAGTTTCCAAGGTTCTCTAAAGAAGACCCTGCGAGCTGGGTTTACAAGGCCAACCAATACTTCAAGTATTACAATACACCAATTGCAAAGAAATTGATGTTAGCTTCGTTTCACATGGAGGGTGAGGCTCTAGTTTGGTTCCAAGATAGTGAAGAAGTAGGTCTCTTTGCTGATTGGGAGTCGTTGATCCAAGCCTTACATATCAGATTTGGTGCTACGGCTTATGATGATCCTATGGAAACACTGACTAGACTGAGACAAACTGTTTCAGTGTCATTGTACAAAGCCCAATTTGAGGTGCTATCCAATAGGATTAAAGGATTATCAGCTGCTCACAAGATAAGTTGCTTCTTAAGTGGATTAAGGGACGAGATAAGGCTGCCAGTAAGAATGCTTAATCCTAAATCCTTGAATGAGGCTTTTGGTTTGGCAAAGATCCAGGAAGAGTATAATTGGAGTTGCAGGAAGTACTCCAAAACTCAAGGGGGTCAAGGAAAGCCTTCAATACTGGGAGCTCCTCCAAAAGCTCCTCCTCTGTTGGAGTCTAGACCGAGGCTACCTATTAAGAGGATTTCTCCTGCTCAAATGGAAGAGAGGAAGAAGAAGGGGTTGTGCTACAACTGTGATGAGAAATGGGCTCCGGGTCACAAGTGCAAGAGTGCTATGTTGTTCCTATTGGACTATGTAGAATTGGTTCAGGAAAATGCAAATGCTGGGGTTCACTTAACTGAATTGGAGGAAAATGGATATGCAGATCAGATTGGACAAGTTTGGCAAGATAAGGAAGATGCAGAGATTACTCTTTATACATTGAGTGGCACTCCTACTTCAAGTACGATGAGAGTCATGGGAAGGATTAATCAGAGGTCTTTTGTGATCTTAATTGATTCAGGGAGCACCCACAATTTTATTGATGCTGTTCTTGTTTCACAGTTACATATCAATGTAGACACTTCTCAAATTCTGGAAGTGAAGGTTGCTAATAGTGATGTAATTAAAACTCAAGGAGTTTGTAAGGCAGTACCTATCTTGATGCAGGGAGAGACATTTTTGGTACACTTACATGTGTTACCAATAGGGGAATGTGACTTAGTTTTGGGCACTCACTGGTTAGGAACCTTGGGAGTCATTCAGTGGGATTTTAAACTGCTCACAATGAGCTTTTATCATGATCACAGGCATGTTCAATTGCAAGGATTGAAGAGTGCTAATTCTCAATTGCAAGATGGTGATAACTTTTTGAAACAACCAGTGAAGAAGGGACTGGTTCTCCAGATTTCAGTCCAGTTGCAGCCTCAATTGATGCATGCAGAGGGACAGGGTCAAATTCCTGAAGCTATTGCTCCGTTGTTACTGGATTACAAGTTTGTTTTTGCTACTCCAGAAGGTCTGCCTCCTCTAAGAGATCATGAACATCCTATCACTTTGAAGGAGGGAACTCAAGCTATATCCCAGAGGCCTTACAGGTACCCCTACTATCAAAAAAATGAAATTGAGAACATTGTTAAGGAGTTGTTGTCTGTGGGGTTTATCAGAAATAGTAGTAGTCCATTTGTCTCACCTGTTCTTCTTGTTAGGAAGGCTGATGGCTCATGGAGGATGTGTATTGATTATAGGGCCTTGAACCAAGAAACTATTAAAGATAAGTACCCCATACCTGTCATTGATGAGTTGTTAGATGAATTATTTGGTGCTACTGTTTTTTCTAAATTGGATTTAAGATCCGGATACCACCAAATTAGAATGAAGGAGGAAGACATTCCAAAGACTGCCTTTAGGACTCATGAGGGTCACTATGAGTTCTTAGTGATGCCATTTGGTTTAACCAATGCACCCTCAACTTTTCAGTCACTTATGAATTCAATTTTTAAACCTTACCTAAGGAAATTTGTCTTGGTGTTTTTTGATGACATACTAGTGTATAGCAAGGATCTGGCTGCCCATGTTACTCATCTTAAATTGGTGTTGGACACATTGGTGAATCATCAATTGTATGCCAAACAATCAAAGTGTGTTTTTGCTTGTAAAGAGGTAGAGTATTTGGGACATCTAATCTCTGGTGAGGGGGTGAAAACAGATCCAAGGAAGACTGCTGCTATGCAACAATGGCCTATTCCTCATGATGTAAAGGCCTTGAGGGGGGTTTTTGGGCTTGACTGGCTACTATAGAAAGTTTGTGAAGGGGTATGGGTTGATTGCAGCTCCTTTAACTACTTTATTAAGGAAGGATTCGTTCACTTGGACTCCTGTAGCCTCAAAGGCCTTCCAATTACTCAAGGATGCTATGTCAAGTCCACCTGTGCTAGCCTAACCTGACTTCACTAAACCATTTGTGGTGGAATGTGATGCTTCCGGGTTGGGTGTTGGGGCTGTCTTAATGCAGAACCAGAGGCCCATTGCTTATCATAGCCAAGCCTTGAAGGGGAAAGCACTTGCCCTTTCCACTTATGAAAAGGAATTGCTGGCCTTGGTGGCAGCTATGAAGAAGTGGAGGCCTTACCTCCTTGGAAGACCTTTTGTAATCAAAACAGACCATCAAAGTCTGAAATACCTGTTGGAACAAAAGATTGGTACCCCTGCTCAGCAAAAATGTATCACCAAACTACTTGGCTATGCCTTTATAGTTGAGTATAAGCATGGTAAGGAAAATTTAGTTGCTGATGCACTTTCAAGAAAGGGAGATACTGGGAATGTTGATGCTGACTGTAGTGAAGTGGGTACTCTTTGCATTATATCCTTTCCTACTCATAATTGGCTTGATGACCTTAAAGCCAGTTATGTCACTGATCCAGCCATGCAGCAAACCATTCAAGCTATTAAATCTGGGCAGAATATTCCAGTGGGGTTCACATTTTGCAATGATTTGTTGTTCTATAAGGGCAAACTGTATCTGGGAAGTTCAAATCAGACTTTAAAGACTCTTGTCTTGCAGCAAGTACATGACAGTCCTCTAGGGGGTCATTCTGGTTATTTAAAGTCTTTCCATAGACTCAAAAAGGACTTTTATTGGTCTGGTATGGGGATAGACTTGAAGAAATTAGTTAGGGAATGTGATGTATGCTAGAGGTTGAAGAATGAAACTTGCTTCCCTGCTGGTTTGCTACAGCCCTTGGTCATTCCAACTAGGCCTTGGCTTGACATTAACATGGATTTTGTGGAGGGGTTGCCTAAGTCTCAGCAGAAGTCAGTGGTGTTTGTTGTTGTGGACAGATTCACCAAATATGTTCACTTCATTCCATTAGCTCATCCATACACTGCTGCTAAGGTGGCTCAGTTGTTCATGCAGTTTGTTTTCAAGTTACATGGCCTGCCTTCCACCATTGTAAGTGACAAAGATCTAGTATTCACTTCTAAATTCTGGTCTAAATTGATGAAACTTCAAAGGATTAGTCTAGCTATGTCATCTTCTTACCACCCTCAAACTGATGGCCAAACCGAAGTTGTGAACAAAAGTTTGGAGCATTATTTGAGGGTCTTTGCTGCTAACAGACCTCAAGCTTGGGTGGACTAGGTTCCCTTAGCTGAGTTTTGGTTCAACACTAATTTCCATTCTTCTCTTAAGCTCACTCCATTTGAAGCTATTTATGGATATCCTCCTCCTAAGTTAGTGGATTATGTTCCAGGAACTACAAGGGTTGCAGCTGTTGATTTAATTCTGCAGGACAAGCAGCAACTTTTCTCTTTACTTAAGTACAATTTGACTGCTGCACAAGAGAGGATGAAGTGGTTTGCTGATAAGAAACGGGTGGATAGGTCCTTTGCTGTGGGAGATTGGGTGTATCTCAGACTGCAACCTTACAAGCAGTCTTCAATTCAGTCCAAGAAGTTTGGCAAGTTAGCCCCTCGTTTCTATGGACCATACCAGGTTGTGCAGAAGGTGGGAGAGGTTTCCTACAAGCTTGATTTACCTACAAGTTCTCAAATTCATCCTGTGTTTCATGTGTCCAATCTCAAGGCTAAATTGGGTGCTCATGTGGTTCCTAGGCCTGCTTTACCTGCTATGACTGTGGATCAGATTCCTAACCCTGAACCTGTGGCTATTTTAGCTACCCGATCACATCAACTAAGGAGTAGGCTTATTACTCAGGTGCTGGTGCAATGGCAAGATGAAAGCAACGATGATGCTACTTAGGAGAGTCTTTTTGTTTTGTAGCAGAAGTTCCCTCACCTTGTGGACAAGGTGCTTTGAAGGGGAGGAAATTGTTAGAATGAATAAGTGAGTAGGTTGCTTAGGTGTATGTTGCTGCACTAGGGGGGCGTGTGATGCTGCATGAGGGGTGCTAGTAAGCTGCGTGTACAAGTTACGCATGAAGAGTGTGCTAGTTGCTGATGAGGCAGGCAGGAGCAACTGATGAGGTGGACATCCAGAGGGCTGCCAGTCTATACCTTGATGCTAGAATAATAGATGTAATGGCTTAGTTGGCATTCTATGGTTTGTTGACATTCAACATTGTGTTTACATTAGTGATTGTACCCAAATAAGAGTTAGTTATGGTTAGTTGTTAGGATCTTAACAGCTGGTTGATAACTGCCTTGGCAGTGAGGCAGTTAGAAAAGTGAGGCATTGAGAGGGTATTAGAGGGTTGGGGAAGAAGGGACTTGCATCAGAAATCATATTCCTAATTCCAATTCTTCAATTCTGATTCATTCTTTCTCCCTAATACTCTGTTCTTGGAGGCATAGTTGTCCTCGAATTCAACTATCAACACCCTGTTCCTAACACCTCAATTCAAGGAATACTCAAAATATATTCAAT
The DNA here is from genome assembly GCA_029955455.1 of Quercus agrifolia. Lineage (NCBI taxonomy): Eukaryota > Viridiplantae > Streptophyta > Magnoliopsida > Fagales > Fagaceae > Quercus > Quercus agrifolia. Next base: position 59,249,779 of record JARQAD010000003.1, on the reverse strand, counting down.
GGAGTAACTGACTTTACTAAGCATCCTAGAGTCCAACTAGTCCAGACCCTCATCCCTTCACATTAGAAATTTTTTATCCATTTAGCCTAAGCTCTTCTATTATCAAGAGATTCACCTAAACCATTCCCAACCCGATACATGCTTGAACCCATAGGATTCCCAATCCAACAAATTGATCCAACAATAACAAAATATATCAAACCTCATAAAAATTAAAATGTTATTACTCCAAATTTATCCCCTCAAACACATAAATAAAAATGGAAAAAGGCTAGGGTGATTACCTAGACTTAGGCAAACCAAGACTATAGATGCAACCTTTCTCATATCTGAATAAGAAGCTAGAGCAATGTGTCAGTAAGGGAGCAAAATCTAGAGCTGAAACTCCAGGGAAAGCTAGTTTCTTGAGTTGTTGGAGACACAATTTCGAGTTTGAGTTACCGAAGCAATCGAATGGCAAAGAATCGTTGTGCTAAGAATCTAGTCGTGGCATCGTGATCCAATTTTCTCCTCGAGGGTTCAGACTTTAGAGACGTAGCATAAAACACAGAGAGAGAGAGAGAGAGAGAGAGAGAGAGAGAGAGAGAGAGAGAGAGAGAGAGAGAGAGGTCAAAGCTAATTGAGGGGGAGGGAGTTACGGCTACTAAGGGGAAAGGGGAAAGTGATTAGGGTTTGTTCCAAATCCAACTACCAAAATACCCCTATCTTAACTTATTTCTTTAAAAAATAGAATATTCACCTCAATTTCTAAAGCTAAAATAAATTTAATACTCAGCATAATTCTCAAAACTAAATACATATTTATAAGATAAGAATTGCTAGACCTTAAAATTTATGGGTATTACAACTTATCCACTTATATCTTCTTTGATTACTTTTGTTAGTGCTGTCAATAATAGTTGTTGTGGATTGTTAAGATTAGTTTCAAATTATTTAATTTTTTGTTACGGTTTTGATATACAAATGTAAGTTAATTATTGTGCTCTACTTTCTATATAAAGACAAAGCTCATGTGTAAAATTAATAATACAAGATTAGTTCTCCCAATTTTAGCTTAGCATTCTCTTTTTCTTTTTTCTTTTTTTGTTTTGTTTTCTTAAGAATATAGACAGTGCCGGCTCAATAGTAGATATAATGTGGTCACCTAAGGCCCTAAGTGTAAAAAAAAAAGGCTCCCAAATTTTAACCAATAGGGTTATTTCTTTCTTTGTAATGATATTAATTAAGCCTAAATATTAGCCAATAAATAAAATAATATTTTTTATCGGATAAAAAACATGAAAAAAGAGAGAGAAATGCTAAGTCCACAACATTTTTCATAACACTTTCAAAATAAATCCTAAATGACAGGTTGTTACAAGCTATTATTGATGGCAAAAAAAAAAAAAAAAAAAAATTAAGTGGTGGTTTAAATTAGACTGGTAACAATTTAACACCTAGAATTTGCTGTGAAAATATTGTAAATGCAACACTTCTCAGAGAGAGAGAGAGAGAGAGAGAGAGAGAGAGAGAGAGAGAGCAATACACTAAAAAATTTACTACATTTTTCACAAATTGAGTTGACCAACGTTTACTAGTTTTTATCTAAGTTTACCAATAACATCATTTTTTTACTTACCACTATCAATATGCCATATGATGTGAAAAGTTTTGTCAAATTCTTTGTCTATAGACTTTCTAAAAAAAAAAATCTACATATGTTTATTAGTAGTAATTTTGCATCTAAAACAAGATAATAGAGTTTAATTAATATTTAATTTTTTTCTAAAATTTATATATATAAGGCCTTAATTTCAATTTTCGCCTCAGGGTCCCAAATGCATTAAGCCACCCCTGAATATAAAGGCACTATTAGAGGCAATTAAATATTGATAAATGGAAGCATATTTAGCCAATTTTTCTTTGTTTGATTACATTCTCTTTATATTGGTTTTAGAAATAAAGTATACATTTTATCTAGATGTTGTTTTATTATTTTTAATATTAAATTTATAATATGGTATAGACTCCTAGAAATTTCTAATAACTTTGCAATTCCAATCTCATGGGTGCATTTGTATAAACTATTGGAAACTATGTTTTAAGTTAAATGAGCGTTTATAAATAAATAAAAGATCCATGAGGAGTAGTGGTTGCAAAACAAAGTTTTGGGTTTTAAAAATACTGTTTTAATCTTCCTAAATGCCTTACCAAACAGACCCCATATATATAGATAAGTATAGAAAGCTCACTCAATAGTCGGAAACTACTTCTATGATAAAGATAAATTATCAAATATGAATTAAAAAAAAAAAAAATTAAGCTTGAAAGCATTCAGCAATATAATGGGAAACGTCATAAATACTATATAACAAAATGAGTATTGTATATGGGTCTCAAAAAATAAAAATTATTTTGAAAAGAAATTTCCAAGCATCTGCACATTGTGCAAGACATTATCTAGTCTATATTATACTACAAAACTGAAGCCTCTGATTCTTTTTTTTACTTCCTAAAAGCTTACCATGTAGGATTTGAACTTGTCACAATTTTTCACATCAGTAATATTTTTTTAAAAAAAAAATCTCTTTCAATTTCAAATGCAAACACAAACTCATTCTAGGTCTCTCTTTCAAAATACAAATACAACCTCAGTCCGAGGCTCTCTTTCAAAATACAAACACAAACTCATTCTAGGTCTCTCTTTCAAAATACAAATACAACCTCAGTCTGAGGCTCTCTTTCAAAATACAAACACAAACTCAACCCCAGGAGATTTTGCAGAAACCTAGAGGACAATGCTAAGACACGACCATGGGTGATTCTCCATATCTATGTAAAGAGGTCAGGTTTTTCTTTTAAGTTGTTAGGATCATATTTTTCATAAGTTGGCATATCATTTGACAAAATGCACTTTACCTGTATTTGGGTAGTTCCAAGTGGTTTATAAAATATCATGAAGTATGTCTCAGTACCTTATCAAGTGGTATTATTGAAGAAATGAAGACTGCACCAAAAAACAAGTGAAGAAAAGTTGAAAAAAGTGAATCTCAACACTAGTCTCAACACAAGCTTGATACCTAGCTTCTATCAAGAATAAATAAAGAATCTCGATACCTCTCAATCTATCTAGCTTCATAGATTCAAAATTCTCTTATCTGTTTTTTGCCCCATGATGACTTGGACTTCTAGGGTTTCTTTCACTAAACTTCGAGGGGATATAAAAGCTTTATTTTAAAGTCATCATAAGACATAAAGACTCAATTAGAGGATCTACACACTAATTGTGAAACTATTGTGTTCTTATGTGCCTTAGGGTTTTGTGACCTAGTCCTTCTCTACAAGTGTATTGAAGAACTTTTCATCCAACAACAAACATCAATTGCTGGGAGTTATTGTGGACGATTCAATTTGGTTGAGGGATGGATTGAAGATTGCTGAAATGGAATTGCAATGAATCTCTGGCTATGGGCTTGTTAGAAATCCTTTGTTCTTCACATTCTTTGTGTTCTTCGTGTGTTCTTCGTCTTCGAAGGTTTATGGTGGAAGTTCTTCGGGGTTTTAGAGGCTTGAATCCATAAAGCTTCACCGATTTGTGGTTTGTTGATGTTTTTCGGACCTTTGAGCTTGATTCCCGTAAACTTTAGGATCTAGGCAGATAGTTTGGATGATTCTGCTTCGAGTGTTCTTCAATTTCGGGGTTGAAGTTCTTGAAGGCTTTAAGGCTTGATTCTTGTAGAGCTTTTGTACTTATGAATCCTTGGTCTCTTTCCAGCCCTTCTTCCTCAACCCCCTTTTGAATGCCTTAGGAAGGCTTCTATTTATAGGAGTTTGGAGGTGGGTGAGCGACACGTGGCGGAGTCTGATTGGTGACACATGTCACAGCTTGATTGGTCTGCTTGTGTCATCGCTTACACGTGCTGGATTGCTTGTGTCATCACTTACACGTGCGAGGCTGCTTGTGTCATCGCTTACATGTGCGCTGATGTGTGATTGGTTTTTGCATGACACATGGAAAATTTCCATTGGCTTCTGAGTAGTGATAGCAAAACCTAGTAGCAATATGTGACACTTTGTAATTGGCTATATTTTGTGGACTTGGTAGTGTGACGTGTCAGCTCGTGATAGGTCGGGAATTTTCCTTCTCTACAGTTATATTCACGTACTAGGATCCATGTAAAGGAAAAGTCTCTACAAGATCAAGACCAATTAGGGATTGGCATAAGGATTCAACTGTAGGTTAGTACTTTGGGATAGACCAAGTTTGGGGTAAGATTCCTTATACTTGTAATCTCTTAATTCCCGATTAGTGATTCTTCGGATTGATGATCTAAAAATCACTTGGTGGGGTTTTTGCCTTGTGAGAGGTTTTATCCATTAGTCAACAAATCATTATGTCAATTTATTTTCCATTGCACTCTAGTTTATTTGGTGATTTGTTCGTGTTTTTACAATTTGCATGTAATTTGACCTAATTAATCAACTTAGATAATTGAATTAATTAACTGAGGTCAATCTATAACCAAACATAAGTATTTTTTTAAAATATAATTGTATGAAGTGATTCTGTAGGTGGGTTTTGTTTTGTTTAAGCCTTTGTGTTTTTCTTGGATTTTTTTTCCCTTGGGATTTGTTAGTTTTGAAAGGATAATTATAATGTGGCATCCTAAAGGAAGTCCTGTTCTTGGGTACTTGGCTACTAGCATCTTGATTAGACCCTTTGCCTCTCGATTATTCATAATGTGTATAATACGAAGACAATTTGCTAAATCTAGATTTGTTTTCTTATTGTTAAATATTAATCTTGAGCTCTTTACTAAAAGGTTAATGTTTTGTTCGATGGGGTTGCAAAATATTTTAATACTCCTATAAGGCTTACTTTTTTGTTCTTTAGAAAGAAGTTTATGACTGCATGTTTAGTTCTTTTCCGGTTGCAGTCACATGGTGGTTTCAATCTATTCTCTTCTATTAATGTTTCATGAATGTTGGTTGAAAATTAGATTCTTATTGTTTCGCTAACAGGGATTTGGCATTTTGCTATATGGGTTATTTGGAATTGTGGATCCTCTGTATCTGTGTAAGACTCTTAAGACGTTACGCATATCCTACTGCTTGAACAATTCAAAAACTGCAATACGAGAACAACCCAAGTATTTACCAGTCTTCTCCTTTATTCTATACTGTTTATTGGTAATATATTTCTAGAAAGAATCTGAAATTGGAATCTGATTGCATATTTATTGGTTTTGATATAAGAATTTTGTTTTTTAAGTTGAGGTTGTTTTTCTTTTCATTTGTGGTTGAGATTTTCTGCTTCACTCCCCTTAGAATTTTGACTAACCAATTGAAGTTTTTCATCGATTTGATTCTTCTAATTCACTCCATTATAGAATTTTATTACCCAATTGAAGTTGTTAATCAAATTTTGGCTGGTACAAATTTGCACATATTTAATTTGAAAATTTTAAAGTTGAGATTGTCAATGTTTACTTCTTTACGATGTTTTGTATTTTCTGAATTTTTGATTTTTGATTTTTGATTTTTTTAGGTTCCTTATCAGGTGATTTTTCTAAATTAAATTCTAAATTTCCAATAAATCTCTACAAATTCTGAGTTTCTAATGATATCATTCAATTTACCACCTAAGCAAGAGTGAGTTGATGATCTGTTGTCCCTTTTTTTGTCCATGACTTAGTACCTGTTTGTTTCAACTTTTGAAGCCCAAAAGTTGCGTTTTCAAAAAAGTCAGCCCAAAAATAGTGTTTGGTTAGTGTAAAACGCAACTTTTTGAAAAAGGTTGCGTTTTATATTTGTGAAGAGAACACACGTTTGATATTTATTGCTTAGTTTAAGAATTGAGGTTTAAGCTATACAATGTTTTTTTTTTTTTTTTTTTGGGTACTGAATGGTAGATTTTTTTGCAAATTTTATTGTTTATGTGATTTTTTTGGTCTTTAGTAATGAGTTGTGGAAGTGTTTTGCTTCATTTAGAATTGGAATTTAATGTAAAGTTGAATCTAATTGACTCGTAAATTGTTATTTTGGTATTTGTATGATTTGTTCTCAAGGTTAATAACCTTGGATACTGCAGTTGATTTGTTGGATTAAGATTATTTTTAAGATCACTATATGGAATTGTTAAATGTTTTGGGCAGTCTCATCTTCCTCTTTTCTGGATTCTCACGACTTGTTCAAATTTCAGTGTAAGACTTTTAAGAGGACCTCTTGTATATACATATACTTGAAGCACTCCTATTCGTCTCTAATAAATTATCCTTTACTTTAAAAAAATAAAAATAAATAAAAATTAAGGTCCACAGAAGCAGAAGAGTTACTCTTGTAGGTTTGGTAAGGAAACCCAATTTAAATGAAATGGATTGTTATGGTTTGGCATAACTTAGTAGGCTAGAATTATGGAGGAGATAAGATTGGGTTTCAGACAAAGGTTTTAGTGTGTTCTTCCCACCTTGATGAAGTTTGCATACACCAGTTTGGTTTCCCGTGTTCTCCTCTGGCCATATATATTTCCGGTTAATCTAGTTGAAGTCCACCCTAGGTAGTGATCATTATTTCCAGTTTATTGTTATTATTATTTTTTTTTAGTAAGTATATGAATTAGTTGATTTAAGTATGAAATAAACTCCCTTATATATACATTGTTCTTTTTGGTAATTTATCTCTCAAATTGCAACTTTTACAAATGCTAGTCAAACACTCAGCTTTTTTAAAAAGAACTTTTTAACAGCTTTTACCAAACACTCAATTTTTTGAAAAAACACTTTTTCATTATGCACTTTTTGAAAACTCAACTTTTTCAAAAAACCCAACTTCAAAAAGCTGAACCAAACTCACCCTTAAAGAGTCCCAAAGTTCTCCAAATGTAAAACTGATGTTTAGAGGGAGTTCAAAATATAGAGAACCAATCATGAGAGCAGTGCTGCATTGGCTGCAAGTTTGGAATGCTATGTGATTTACTGGACTGAGCAGAAATGAACAGCTGGCGTGGTTATCAGAGTACTGAGTCTCTATGGTGATCATCACCCCTTTTGCCATAAGAGTATAGATCAGATGCACGTGTCTGTGTCTGCATGCGTGCGCATTTGTGTGGCAAGGGCATGCTGTAAAACACAGATGGGACAACTATTTGTCAACCCATAAAATCAGCAGTATGGTCTCAGTCCATAGCAAATATTGCGTATGATACTTGGTTTGGGTTGACACTGTTTAGATACTATAAATATTTAAATGATGGTTCTACTAAATGACCATCTCATGCTCAAATCCTAACAGAGCACAAGATTCATGCACATTTGATCTTTTAACAGTAACTGGCTAGCCCTCACAAACCATGATAGTCCTTATTGACCGACAGTGACAGTTCTACTGTAGGTCAAGAGGTCCATTCTCCTTTCAACCAACAAAAATTTAGAAGGTCTATCTAGATTGGACAATTTTACCAGTGGAGGATTTCTACTTTTGTTTGGCTTAAGGTACTATGAATTGGGACCCAATGATCCGCTATGCTGCCAAGTTCTATGACTCTTGTGGAGCTAAGGACCCCGAGGCATCTGGCTGCACCACTACTTTCCACGTTTCTTTTGATGATGATTGAATGAATCTCTTTGACTGTATAGTATAATCTGTGGGTAATTCTGTTTCTCTTCTATTGATGTATATCATTTTTCATTTCACGAATTGAGCATCTTGCACATGTTTTATGGAGACATATTGTGAACTTCAAGCTTAATGAGTCTCTCTGTCTGTTAGATGAATAGATTTCATTACACAACAAACAGTACTAAGTTTAATTTTTTCCCCTAAAAAAATCAACTTCTTCCTTTTGTATTAACTGAGATGTTGCCTCTTGACTGTTTCCTAAATTATTCTTTTCTATTTTATTTTTCTTTGTTAGATGAATAAATTTCATTACACAAAATATAGCTAATGACAGTAACAAAAATTAAAAAAAAAAAAAAAGAAGAAGAGTAAAGAACTAACTATTGAAAATATCAGTACGAATACCCGGCTACCGCATTCTTTATTTTATTTTATTTATTTTAATAAAGATAATTACCCATAAACTTTGAATAAAGAATTTATCTTTATCTTGTGAGCTAAATGACACGTGGCAAGTTTCAATATGCCAATGTAATATCAATTTGGATGGCACGTGTCATCATTTGATTTAATTAATTTAATGACATATTAATCTAGAATTTATCACTAAATTTTGATGTGGTATTTTATAATTGGCTTAAAATTTTTGCCTCCTACAAACCCATTTAAGATTAATGGTGTCCTTGAAAGTTCAGAAAATAAATCTGATTATTTACTAAAATAAAGTATCGTTATGTTATAAAACCAAAATAAAAATTTTCAGGCGTTCAAGTGATAATAGCATTTTTGTGGTACCTTATATTAGATTAAACCCCATATTTCCCTCCCTAATTATCTACCTACCTCAAAAAAAAAAAAAAAAAAATGCAAATGAGCTTAAATATTTTTGTGGTTAATCTATTATTTAGTTTGAATATATATGTGTGGGAACATAATCTATTTGTCCGCTTTGGGGGATTTTCACCCCAGGTCAAGGGCTAGACCTTGTAACCTGTAAGGCTTGACACCCCGCACGGCTTTGTCCTCTTGGCGAGTGTGGGCATGCTCATTTTGCAAAGTCCCACATCGCTTGGAGAAGCGCCCCCCCTATGCCTTATAAGCTTGAGCTCAAGGCATAAGGGTACCATTACAAGCTCTGAGCTTGTAATGGTACCCTTATGCCTTGAGCTCAAGCTTATAAGGCATAGGGGGGGCGCTTCTCCAAGCGATGTGGGACTTTGCAAAATGAGCATGCCCACACTCGCCAAGAGGACAAAGCCGTGCGGGGTGTCAAGCCTTACAGGTTACAAGGTCTAGCCCTTGACCTGGGGTGAAAATCCCCCAAAGCGGACAAATAGATTGTGTTCCCACAATATGTATTTATGTATGTATGTGTATGAATCTTAATGCTTGAGTAAACAGAAAGCGTAGGAATTTCCATCTTGAGAGGAGTATCAATTGAAGTTTTTGGTTCGGATGATGAGCAATTGAAGGGGAAAGTGAATGTTCCAAATGGACACACCAAAAAATCCAAGGAGAATCCGTCGAGAAAAATATCTTAACATATTACAATGTACTACATGTGAATTAAGATGTTAGAAAGCTTCAATTTGTCCCCTTAGCAAAGAGTGTGATTCCCTTTGAAAATCGATTTTATGCTTTTAATTATTTGTTTTATGAGTTACTACACAGTACTATCAACTTCTGTCTTTCAATCTATAGACATTTCATACTTTCAATTTATAAAAATTTTGCACAATTGTTATCAACCAATTTTGTAACAGTTTCTTAAAAAAAAAAAAAAAAAAAAACTTTATAACAACTAAAACTACATTACATGTACAAGTGCTTGAGGTATGAAATAAATTTTCCTGGTGGAATTTTTTTTTTTTTTTTTTTTTTTTTTTTTTTTTTTTTTTTTTTGTGATACCAAAGCATAAACATAAGACAACGTTAAGCTAGGATGCACGGACACGGCAAAATGGCCGCCGCACCCGCGTCCGACGCGGCGACGCGCGAGGGATGCCACTACCTACGCGTCGAACCGCGTCCAGTTTTTTTTTTTTTTTTTTTCGTTTTCGGATTCGTGCCGACTTGCGTTGATTTGGCTCCGACGCGCACCGACTCACGCCGAACCGGGCCGATTCACGCCGAATCGGATCGTATCGGCCGAATATCGATGTGTTTTGGCCGAAAAAAGGAAATCGGCCGGCGAAAAAAAAAAAAAAAAAAACTTAAAACCGAAAATACCAGTGGATTTGATACGCCGTTGTCGCCATCTTCACTAGCCTTAACCCCTTTCTTTTTCTTCTTCTTCTTCTTCTTCTTTGCTTCCTCGCCTTCTTCTTCCTTTTTTTTAACGAGCCCAGCGTTTCTGTTTCTTTTTTTTTAATAAGTTTTGTTTTGTTTTTTTTTTTTTTTGAAAAGGATTGTTAAATGTGGCTCACGTGAGGGGCTTTATTTTGTTTTTTGTGCCTCTTACGTGAGTCACATCTCCCCTTCTTTTCTATTTTTTTTCTTTTCTTTTTTTTTTTGGGTACATTGATCCACTGAACCACCTTTGGTACGTGAGTCACTGAGCCTTTGGTCAGAGAGACTTTATTTTGTACATTATTATTATTATTATTATTATATGAGTTTTCTATTATTATTACATATAAAAGCATGCTTAGCATATATAAAATATATAAATAAAAATATTTTTAATAATTTTTTAATTGCTGAGTCCCTCCGCACCTGCACCCACATTTTTCAAAAATTGCCGAGTCCCGTATCCGTACCCGCACCCGCACCCGAGTCTCGAAACGCACCCGTACTTCATAGACGTTAAGTTACATTGGGAGAGATCCAACGTTAGTGGATCGGACCTTGAATAGCTAAAGATGCAACATCTAACACATTACAGAGGATAAGTTTTGGAACAAAAAGAGTGCAAAAGGATAAACCCTGTTAAGTTAGGTAATGCAGGTCTGTCGTCATAGAGGTCTCCTGCCATCTTGATTGACTAACACCATTGCAAACCTGCGTGATTCTTTTGCAATCGGTAAGGAACAAAACTTGTCTAAAACCAAGATCTCTGGCCTTTATAGCTGCTTCCACAATTGCATTTTGAACAGCTGCTGGAAAGGAGGGTGATAGGCTGCTAGCTCCCCCACTGAAAATTTGATCTCCCTTCAAGTCATTTGCCTCATAAGCATAGCCACTTCGATTGCACTCCCTTCTCTTGCAACCAACAAGTTTAACAATGAGCTGCCAATTTCTGGTGGTAGCAGAAGTCAGTGCAGGTCTGTCATGTTCTTGAGAGTGGTAATCATCCGTCCTAAAAGCTTCCTTGAACCTGCACACGAGAGATTGAAAAGTGAGAATAACCATCATTGGGTTTGGGTTAATCCCTTCATGAAACACTTTATTCCTGTGATTCCACAGAGACCAGAGAGTGGTACAAAGGGTTTGGAGATAAGAGTCCTTCTCATGGGGTCCAAGATCATTCCTAAGCATGCAGGCCGAGAGCCACTGGATGGCATTTGTCTGGTTTAAAGCCGAGGTATGGATTGAGAGGTTAGAGCCATGCCATACAGCCTTTGAAAACTGGCAAAACAGGAACAGATGGGATATAGTTTCCTCATCTTCATTACAGAGAGGGCAGGTGGGCTCAGATGCAATACCTCTATTGTTTAATATTGATTTCACCTGAAGACTATTATGGAGTAATTTCCAGATGAAAGTAATGATCTTCACAGGGAGCTTTAACTTCCATAATGTACTCCAAACAGCTTTAGGGACTACAGACCTATTGGGAGTACCTGACAACATTTCATAGGCTTTCTTCACCTTATATTCACCTGTAGTGTAGTGTTTCCAAACTAACTTATCAGTCCCAGCATCAGTTTTAGGTAGGGGGGAACTGCAGAATCTCCATGGCAGCTTGATGGGGGTACAAATTCCTAACTAAGTCAGATTTCCAAGCATTGGTGGTGCTATCAGTAAGGTCAGAGACATGACTAACTGAATTACTGGAACCATTGGAGTTAGGATCAGCTATAGGGAACCAAGCTGCATGGTTGATGGGGATTTCAGACCCCTTGCCCACAATCCATCTGCTATCACCAAGAAAGGTATTTTTTTGACTGATGATATTCTTCCATATCCAAGAATGATGAGGTTTTGCCCACAATCCATCTACTATCACCAAGAAAGGTATTTTTTGACTGATGATATCATTCCATATCCAGGAATGGTGGCATTTATAGTTGCTAAGAACATGTTCTACATGAACATACATGTTTCATATCAAAAGCAACTCAAAGAGATAAACCTGTACATCGCACGGATTAATGACTAGTTATATGAATGAACAAGGCCTAGAAGATAATAACATAGGCCTTTCTTAAATAATCATAACTGGTATATATAGAGATATCATATATTTTGGGGCAATGGGGCATTATACCTCTTTCTACAACCTGTTGAGTTTTTTTTTTTTTTTTTAATTGGAATTAAGAACATTCCAATTTAGGCTTGGTGGATGTGCTTTTTGGATTCGGCTTACATCTAGTTCATTTTTAACAGGACATCTCCTTTCCTTTTAATAAGGTGCAACCACATCATAGCTAGCTTAACTAACGGCTGAAATTAAAAGGAAAGGAAATGTCATTATTTTTTTTTTTTTTGGGACAGATTTCTCAAGCCAAAAAACAATGTTGGTAATCGCATGGGTCAAGGAAATCGCAATCCCTGGAGACGGTATCTCATGTATTCGGGGCATGCAAGACTTTTGCTATTGTCAATATCTTTTTTTTTTTTCCTTAAAAAAAATTCATAAACTTTTTGATTTTATTCTTCTTCAAAGAAACTCAAAAGAAACAGAAAAATTGCGCAACGTCTAAGAACTTTTTTTCAATCACCCCAATTTTTCCCAAAATTACGACATCTTCTGCGCCATCGCCATCATCCAACGCCTCTGTCGTGCCCATCAAATTCTTACACTCCTATCTTCATCACTATCACATCAAATGCATGGAAAACCTTTTCATCGACTTTATTCAAAGTTACCAATTAGCCTCCAAGCGTGACCTTGTCGTTAAAACCTTGCTGTGCATTCACTCATTCAACATTCAACACTCCGTCAGGTCCTTTGAATGCTTTGGTTTAGAATGAACATGGTTCACAACTTGTTCAAGAACAGCCAAACTAGATTAATGGCTGTGCCCAACTTGTAACATTTTGATCAAGGCCATGTAAGAAGAATGATGTGGAAGGTGCACTCCTGGTGCTTGATCAAATGCCTGGTATGGGTTTCGTACCTAATTTGGTTTCTTTTCTCAAGCACCTGACAGTTTATCTACATGGGAATATTCTTCTTTTCTCTTCGAGTTTGTTGGAGAAGGAAATCAAAAAATAAACAAAAACAACGTTAACGAAATTTCGTTACTTTCTCTCCATCATATAAAGTTATATTTGGTAATAGTTTTTATTTTCTATTTTCAAAAACTTGTTTTTGGAAATATAAAAATAAAAATAAAAATAAAAACAATTTTCTTGCATTTTAAATTAAAAACATGTTTGATTAGTTGAAATTAAAGAAATAATAATTTGAAGGAAAAAAAAATAGAAAATACTAAAATATGTTGTTACTGGGATTTGAACTCTAATGCTAACTCATTAAATGGGATAGGTTCATTAAATCAGATGCGCGTTTTCATTTACTTTTGAAAACTAGAAACTGAAAATAACATTTTGCACGTTTTCAGTTTCCTTCGCAATTTAAGTTTTGAGAACATTTTTTTTTTCTATCTATTTTGGTTGTCAAACAAGTTTTTTAGTCTCAAAAATATAAAATTGTTTTTGGAAACAGAAAATAAGGGGAAAAAAAAATTTACTAAACATACCCTAAATGACATGATCTTTTTTTTTAATCCTAACCATTCTTTAATGGCCTGTTTGGATGGAAGGAAGGAGGGGGAGTGGAGGAAAGTAGAGTTAGCTAAAAATAAGTTAATTTTATGTTAAATCTACTATATTCTACTCTACTCCCTCTCCCTCCCCCTCAATCCAAATGAATCATAAGTTAGTGAGTAATGTGGCAACACCTTATTAAAAGAAAAAGAGATGTCTTGTTAAAAATGAACTGCATGTAAGCCGAACCCATGTTTTTTTAGCACATCTCATATCGGGGTATCAAATGAGTGGGTTTGGGATGTGCATAATTAGGTTGGGTATATAAAACTCATTTACCCATTAAAACCCATTTAACTAATTGCTTCTAACCCAAATCCAACTCAACACAATTATTATGGGTAAACCCTAACTCACCCAATTATCAAAATTACCAAAATGCCATTAAAGTGAAATTCCCAACACTTTCTTAGATTCCCTTTTCCATTCTCTCTAGTCTCCATTCTTGGGATTAAAAAATTCTACATAAGCACATCCACATCAGCAATTATATTAAAAATCTAAATAAATAAAAAAATTTCTATTTTCTCTCATCTTTCTTGGCAACCAAACAATGCAACAAATACAAAGAAATATCATTTCAAGCTCAAAATTTTCCTGAAATTTTGAAAGCAACTGTCCTTGAACAATTAGAAATTCTTCTGATCCAAAAAAAAGAGAAAAATAAACACATCCTGATCAATTACTATAATATAAAGTATAAGCAAAGCCAAATATTTAAATGCACAAAATCATGTCGCTCATTCATTTTCATCAAAATCAATCTCACTTTACCTCTCACAGTTCTCCCACACACCGAAAAAAACTTAAGCCTTTCCTCATCGATCTCTGAACTTCCATAAAATACAGAGTAAGAAAAAGTGCTTAGAGATTCATAGCTCTCTCTGAAAATGGCTAGTGGTGGAGGTGGAGGAGCAGGATATGAAGATTCAAACCAGAAGATAGACTATGTGTTCAAGGTGGTGCTGATAGGTGACTCGGCGGTCTGGAAGTCTCAGATACTGGCTCGGTTCGCACGCAACGAGTTCAGTTTGGACTCCAAAGCCACCATCGGCGTTGAGTTCCAGACTCGCACTTTTGTCATTGACCACAAGAGCATCAAGGCTCAGATCTAGGACACTGCTGGTAAAGAACAGTACCTTATCTAGTCTAGAAACTCATACTACTTTTGCTTGATTCGTAGGGTTTTGATTTCTATGATTGTTTGCTGAGAAAATAATCCCTAGGAAAAATAAAAATTTATACTTTGATTGTTCGTATACTACTTTCTTTTTCTTTCTTTCTTTCTTTCTTTCTTTTTTTTTTTTTTTTTTTTTATATGAGAAGGGTTGGGTTGAATTTAGGAATATTGTTTTTTAGTTAAATGGGACTGGGTTTTTAGTTATAATCCAATAATTACTGAATCTAATTGGGTTGATGCCCATTTAACCCAGCTAATAATTGGGTGGGTTTGGATTCAATTAGAGTGGGTAGGTTTGGGCGAACAAATGGGTTTGGGTTTGGATTTACTTTATCACCCCTACTCATATGCAATCTTTGGATATGCAATTCAATAAATGTGTAAGAGGTGGCTCAACTACAATAAAGCATGCATGTCAACTAAACAACTTTTATATCTTATTCTACAATCATATATAATAATAATAATAATAATATATTAAAGTAAAAGCCTAATCAAGAATCTAAATTAGATTATCAAAAAACAGGGAAGAAAACTCTCTCAATTGTATTAATCAATCAAAGAAATGTACACTTAATATACAATCAAAGTACCTTAATAACTGCTAAAACTAACTAACCAACTCTACACGTGTGAATCCACATAGTAACTACCACTCTCACATGTCTTAATTAACTTCTACAACTAATAAATACAAACTAAAACTACATACAGCTTTAACATCTTAAGCTACTTGTCATTTAACTCTTGCTTCTCTTTTCTTTCTTCAATTCTGCAGCTTTGCCTTGTTGCTAACTCTATCAAGCCTTTATGCCTCTCATACTCACCATGCTCTACATTCTGATACTCCCCCTCAAGGGAAGCTGCAGAATGAATATTAATCATCACCATTTTGCATATCAAACTAGAAAATTAATTGAAATTGAATGTCTTAGTCAGTAGACCAGCTAATTGACAATGTGTTCTAACATGGATCAATTTGATAACATTTTCAAGCACTTTGTCCCTCACTACATGACAATCAATCTCTATATGCTTAGTTCTTTCATGGAACACTAGATTTGATCCAATGTCCAATATCTCTAAGAAAGTACAACATTCAAACTATCTCACATGTAGCCATAGCCATGGCCCTATATTCTGCCTCTGCTGAAGACCTTGAGACTGTACACTGCTTCTTTGATTTCCATGAAACCAACGAATCACCAATGAATATACTATAGCCAATCACTGGCCTTCTTATGTCAGGACATGCAGTCCAATCAGAATTTGAAAATCCTTTCACATGTAGTTCTGATTTTAAGGAAAACAAAATGCCTTTCCTGGGTTCACTTTCAGATATTGTAATACCCTGTACAATGCATCTAAGTGAGGTTTCTAGGCTTAGCCATGTATTGGCTCAACCTATGAACTACATATGTGATTTCTGGCCTGATAATTGTTAGATACAACAATCTGCCAATCATCCTTTTATACAAACTAGGATCTTTAAGCTCTTCTCCCTCATACTTACTCAACTTGAGGTTTTGTTCCATTGGTGTCTTTGCTGGCTTACACCCTAGATATCTTGCATCATTCAGCAACTCAAGAACATATTTCCTCGGGCATAAGGCTATTCCTTGGTCTGATCTAGCAATTTCAAGTCTAAGGAAATATTTCAAGTCTCCCAAATCCTTCAGTTTGAACTTTTGATCCAGTAACAACTTGAATCTTGCAATCTCATCTTTGTTGTCACTAGCTACTAACACATCATCTATATAAACCAATATGATTAAGAAAGAATGATCTATTTGCCTAGTGAATAGAGAGTAATCAGCCTTAGATTGAATAAAACCCAAGTCCTGAATTAATGTGGTAGAGAACTTAGCAAACCATTGCCTAGAGGCTTGCTTAAGTCATAAAGAGACTTGTTCAACCTACAAACCTGCACCCCCTGGCTATGAAACCTTGGTGGAATAGCCATATAAACCTCCTCAGAAAAATCCCCATGGAAGAAAGCATTGTTGACATCAAGTTGAGCAAAAAATCAACCCTTGACTGCAGCCACTGCTAAGAGACATTTAGCAGAAACCATCTTGGCTACTGGGGAGAATGTTTCAATGTAATCAACACCCTCCTTCTAAGTAAAACCCTTGGCAACAAGTCGTGCCTTAAACCCTTCCATAGAGCCATCAAATTTGTATTTGACCCTATAGACCCACTTACATCCTATAGGCTTCTAGAGTTGCTATTTCAGCAGCCATTGCTTCTTGCCATTTAGGGTTAATAACTGCTTGATAATAGTGAGTAGGTTCGACAATGAAGGATATAGAACAACAAAAGTTTTTATAGGAAGAAGATAGGGATTGATAGGAAAGGTGAGAAGACAAGGGATGAGAAGTACCTGATTGGAGAATAGAAGTAGTGGGAGATGAGGTAACCATGTTACAATGGTAATCCTGAAGATATGAAGGCCTTTTGTGAGCTCTAGTGGACTGTCTAAGGGGAATAGGATCAGTAAAAGCCTCAGCAAGAACATCATGCAAAAAATCATCATTAAGCTCATGATGGACTTGAAGAATGGTGTCATCCAGAGTAGAGGAAACAAAAGTTGGAATAGTAGAATGAGATAAAGAGGGAGAAAGAAGATCATCAAAGGGAAGAGAAGAAGTACAAGGCAAAGGAACAGAAGATTCAACAAGTGGAGTGGAATTAGAAATGGAAGATTTGTAAGGAAAAACAGATTCATGAAAGGTGACATCCCTTGATATGAAAACATAATGAGAAGCCAAATCAAAAACCTTATACCCTTTGACATTAAAAGGATAACCAATAAAGACACACCTTCTAGACCTACAATCAAACTTAATTCTAGTTGCTACAATAGTGGATGCAAAACATTCGCAACCAAAGACCCTTAAATGGTCATAAGAAGGTGGTTTATGGAACAAGAGTTCAAAAGGAGTCTTATTATTCAATAAGGGAGAGGGTAACCTGTTGATCAAATAGGCAGCAGTTAAGACACACTCCCCCCAAAATTGAATAGGAACATTGGATTGAAATTGCAAAGCCCTAGCAATAGAAAGGAGATGTTGATGCTTCCTCTCCACAACAGAATTCTATTGTGGAGTGTACACACATGTTTGTTGATGTATGATACCATTAGAGTTAAAGAAATTAGGCATATGAAATTCTAAAGCATTGTCAGTCCTGATTTGTTTGATTTTGACATTAATTTGAGTGGTAACCATGGTATGAAAAGAAATAATAAAAGATTGAACAACAAACTTGGTTTTCATCAAATAAACCCAAGTTGCTCTAGTGGTATCATCAACAATAGTAAAAACAGTATTTGCAACCATCCAAGGTAGGTTTGGAATAATGTCCCTAAACATCCATATGTAAAAGATCAAAAGCTGAATTATTCATGTGATTATTAAAAGGAAATGGCAAACGTTTTTGTTTAGCCAAAGGACAAATATCACAGGTATTATTACATGAATTCTGCAAGAAAAGAAAAACATGGGACAAAGCTTGTAACCTAGAATCTGAGGGGTGACTTAATTTGAAGTGCCAAAGAGAGGAAAGATTACAATTAGAAGCAGTAGCAACTGAAACAGGATTAAAGGCTAAGTTAAGCTTGTGGTTGGCTAGGGATTCAGCTAGACCAGTTGGAGATGTCTGCTGAAGATTACTAGATTGTAACAAATATAATCCATCAACTTGTTAACCCACTCCAATCATTCTCCAAGAGGCAAAGTCCTAAACAAAACAAAGGGTAGAAAGAAAAACAAGGCAGCATGGTTGTGTTTTAGTAATAGTACTAACAGATAAAATGTTAAAGGTAAAAGGGGGAAGATGACAAAACAATAGTGCCAATGTGTGTGACTGAAGCAGTTTCCCCATTAGGCAGTTCAACAATGGCATTAGTAATAGCAGTACTCACTGAACAGACAATATGGTCAGTAGCCCCAGTATCTATGACCCAGGTATCTAAATTAAAAGCCCTTATGTTCACTACCTTGGCAGAGAAGACAGAATGAGAAAAATCGATACCTGTCATGGCAATAGAAGACACTACATTGGCTACATTGGTCTGAGGTGTTTCTCTTCCTTGCATTGCAGAAACAAGTTGAGAAGAAGGAGTAATCAAAGCTAGAAGCTGTTGATATTGCTCAGGAGTAAAAATTGAGTTGCCAATGCTTATGTTTGCTACCAATTCTTGTGTCTGAGGAATTGAAACTTGATGAGCCATTGTAGTCTTATTCTTGAACTTGAAGTCAGGTGGGAAACCATGCAACCTATAGCACTTATTTGCCACCATGAGTACAAACTGGTTTCTCTTTACCCTTACCACCAGGACCATTACCAACAAGATTATTACCAAGATTGGCATTAACACTTGGCATTTTAGCAAGTAGAGCAATAGAATCAACCTTAACAATGGATGGATTGGTAACTGATCTTTGTGTTTCTTCTTGAATCAACAAAGAGTAAACCTTACTAAGAGAGGGAATTGGATCCATTAACAAGACTTGTGTCCTAACTTGGGATAATGATTCATTCAATCCCATTAAGAATTTCATTACTACCTCTCTTGCTTGCAAATCATTAAGTCGTTTATTTATATTACATACACATTTTCCACAAGTGCAAGAAGGAAAAGGACTTAGATTTTGTAATGATCCCAAAGTGCCTTTAATTGAGTAAAGAAATATGTTATAGTCACCTCACCTTGATGAAGCTTAGAAATCTCCTTTTGAAGATTGAAGACCCTTGGTGCATTTGTTTAAGTAAACCTATTTCTCAAACCATTCCAAATTTCTAAAGCAGTGTCTTCATAGATGATGCTAGATTGAAGCTGGGTGAAACTAAATTGGTTAACCAAGTGCCAACCACGTTGTCACATCTGATCCAAGCTTGCACAGCTAAGGGAGAAGACACTAATGGCGAAGAGAGAGTAAGAGTTCCATCAATGAAACCCAATTTATTCTTGGTAAGCAAAGCTTTCCTCACAGCTCGAGCCCATGCTGAGTAGTTTTCTCCTCCAGTCAAGGGTTATGTGACAAGAACTATGCTTGGACTCTCTGCGTGGTGCAAGAACAGGGGATCATCCATTGGTGAGTCTTGCGAAGAAGTAGGCACACTCTCTAATGTAGAGCCATTTGTAGTAGCAACATAAGCCATTGTTAACAAGAAAAAGAGAATTTTCTTAGCAAGAAGATGAAAATTTTTCTCGAGAAAATTGTGAGAAAGTACAAAACCCTAGAAAATTTTTGGAAATTGCTCTGATACCATATCAGAAAACAGGGAAGAAAACTTTCTCAATTGTATTAATCAATCAAAGAAATGTACACTTTATATACAATCAGAGTAGCTTAATAACTGCTACAACTAACTAACCAACTCTACACGTGTGAATCCACATAGTAACTACCACTCTCACGTGTCTCAACTAACTTCTACAACTGATAAATACAAACTAAAACTACGTACATACAGCTTTAACATCTTAAACTACTTGTTGTTTAACTCTTGCTTCTCTTTTCTTTCTCCAATTCTGCAGCTTTGCCTTGTTGCTAACTCTGTCAAACCTTTATGCCTCTCATGCTCTACATTCTGATATTGCAAAACAAAAAAAATTCAAAATTAGATTTTATTTGCTTTTCAATTTCATGCTAATTATCCTTTTAATACTAAGATTTCATGCCAAGTATGCTTCCAAATTTTCGATTACACTCTAATTTTGTATCAATTATATTTACATACAAATTAATGCATCTAACCTTAAAAAATATAAATACACTATTTTGAATAGTTATTATTTTTACAATATTATGAATGCCAAATGTGTGTATATATATTCTACAATGCATTTTTGGTCATCTTCAAACCAAAATATTAAAACACCATCAATACTTGTAGTCAACGCTTCGTTGAAAGCAATGGAGCTATGGTGTGGAGGTGAGAGAGGGGTTGACATTCCCATCAACTATGACAACCCAAATGACTTGAAACATGAAATTGAGAACGAAGAACCCTGTAACTACAAATCCTTCATAGATGTGAAAAGTAATCAGAAACCTTTTAAGAACGACTAGTTAAGCATAACAAACATATGAAAACCCACAAAGTGTTCAGTTTGCTCGTGTCACTTGTAGGCTCATGGGTGTGCTCTACGCGCTCTTGCAATATTATTTTTCTTAAGCCCATGGGTGGACTATGAAAAACTCTCATTTTTCCTTCAAAACAACTACAAAGGTTAGGCCATTTTGTAATTGTACTTTGGTTATGTAATTTATTATAAACCCGGTTTAAAACACTAATATAACTATTTTCGTGTGTGTTGTAATAAGTATTATGGTTTACTAAAAAAAAAAGGGATGTTTATCCCACATTGTTTGTATGTGTCTAATATCTGCTGTTTATAACCTCAGTCTACAACTACAAAGGTTAAGCCATTTTGTAGTTGTTGTAGTTGTACTCTGGTTATGTAATATATTATAAATCCGGTTTAAAACACTAATATTATTATTTTCATGTGTGTTCTAATAAGTATCACTGTTTACTAAAAAAAAAATCACATTTTCTTAAATTCCCCAAGGTTGAGTTTAGATTTTGAGGATTTCAAATCTAAGGGATTTAAAGAACAAATACAAATACTACAAAGGTTAAGCTCTTTTTTAGTTGTTGTAGTTGTACTCTAGTTATGTAATATATTATAAACCTGATTTAAAACACTAATATTATTATTTTCATATGTGTTCTAATAAGTATTACTGTTTACTAAAAAAAATCACATTTTCTTAAATTCCCCAAGGTTGAGTTTAGATTTTGAGGATTTCAAATCTAAGGGATTTAAAGAACAAATACTAATATAAATTGCTTGATATAAGTTTAATAACACATGATGATAAGAACTTCAGAGATTTTACTGTTAAAAAAAAAAAAAAAAAACTGTTGTGATATGATGGATATGAAATAACATCGTATAGATAGTCGTTTGAAATCAACGTCATAATAAAACTCAATTACCTTCATAAATTTCAAAATTTTGTGGTTTATAAACCCTATTGAAGTCATTTAAATTAAAGACTGAAATCCAAATTTTTCTCTTCAAATTCATTTATCCAAACCAATCACAATGGGCTTGGTATTCTTTTGATTGATTGCTTGTGGTATTAGGCTTTTTATTTCGCTTGGGCCACTTGCTTGGACTTATCAAAAGTGGGCCATAACGAAGTGTATTATAGTGCAGTAATATTTTACTCAAATTCTTTTATGTACATTTCATACACGTAATATCTATATAATTCACATGCAATGTTCAATTTTTTAATAAAAAAATTATGTTCATTTAAAAGGTGAAATAAGTAATATACATGGACGATGTGTAATAAAACGTGTGAGAGAATCAATGCCCTTTATAGTGTATGCTATGATTGATGGTACTGTGTTAAAATTATGAGAGAGAGAGAGAGAGAGAGAGAGAGAGAGAGAGAGAGAGAGGAACTTCAAATTTGAAGGGGCGTACATAAAAAAAAAAAAAAAAAAAGAAAGGGAAGTGGTGAGAACTGAGAATCACAATAAATTTTAATCCTAGAGTAACCACATTTTTTTTTTCATGAATGAGCTAAAAATTTACTATATCAAACATCATTTATTATTACAAACAGGGTGCAAGCTGCAGACCAATTAGCAATATGCAGAAGCAGAACAACAACTAGCAGCAACTAATACTCTCATCAAGCATTCGTTGATCAAATAATAAAAATTATATAATTAAAGCCAGCCCTATTAAGGCTAACTTGGCCGGAACACCAACTAGTGGTGCGGGAGTAACAGTGGTTGGTTCAGCCTGTTCGTAGTTAGATCTTAAGTCGGAGTAGTTATCATTCTCATCGGGGCCACTAACCACGGCACCATCCAAAACGTATGGGTTGGGTGCATCCTTGTTGAAATACAAGTCATAGCCTCCTTGACATGACACAGGTGCAGGATTTACGTTGATGGACACAATGGAAGCTCCTCTATGATGAACTTGATTCGGATAAGTTGACCCAAATCCTACCATGTAGCTCGTGCTTCTTGGGTTTGAACCCAAGATATAATCCACCTAGTAGTGACACAATCAATACACCAAAAGCCACAAATCAGTAAGTAGTACTACTATACATTCCCTCCCCAAAAAAAAAGTTTTTAAATTGTTGATATACATCATTTATTTCATGTCTTTATCAATAAAAATTGTGGACATTTCATGTAAATTTTGAATATTGTGTGTACGGATAATAACCAGCTTGAAATAACATTTTCTGCATTGATCATGAGGAAACTATAAAGGAGAGGATTCCCTCCAATTGAATTCTCATATTCCCTCACATTTTTAATTGAATGTGCGACAAATTACATTTATTTAATTTTTGAATACTACATATCATACATCTAAATAAAAATTATAGGAAATAGAAGGGAATCTTATCCGAAACTGTAATACATGTGATTTGGCAAATGCAAGTAGGTCATTGGGTTGTATAGTGCCATCAGGACAATCAAATGTAGTTGAGAACATGGTCAGATACTCAGAATATGTTGTGGCAATGAATGTGGCTGTGGTTGCATATTGAAGGTTGTATGATAGAAACCATAGCAAGCCCCCCAGGTGTCTTGATAACATTATTCTTTCCTTTCTGAAGGCAGTTGCATAAGAACTGCTCTCCATCGATCTTGAAATGGCCATATATGTCTTGATCTAAGGCCTCCTCGAAAATAAGCTATAACACACAAATTAAATACATTTCTCATATTAGAGCTTTCGCATCAGTTTGTGCAAAAAAAATTGTATTTTTTTAATATAATTTTAAAAAGAACTTATTTTTGCTATTTTATATACTCATTTTTCAAAATACCTCAAATCAAATTATTTATTTTACACTACATTTCATTAAAATATCAATTTTACTTCTTCTTTTTTTTAATTGTTTCTATTTCTTCACACACAACAACAACCATCCACTTTCTTTCTTCATCTTTGAGATACGTACAAAAAGAATAAAATAAATAAATGCAAAATAAATAATCAATATAAATTTACATGGTTACTATAACAACAATGTATTTTTACATAATTTTGTATGGTCTAATATTAGTAAATTTTGAAATTAATTGGCTAAAATGTGGAACCTTTTCTATTAATGCAAATGCTCTTAACTCTAAGATTCAAGTAACATGAGAATTAATATATGAGATATATGGTGGTTATGAACAATATATATCACTGATATATATATATATATATATATATATATATATATTGTCCTTTATTCAATCAAATTAACGTTGCACTGTCTTGCTGAATTGATATCATTTTGTGTATGCAATAGTACTATGCAAGTGCTTTTTGTTTATCTTTAGTTTCCCTTCCCATTTGTGAATACGAAAGGAAAATACCTTTGAAACTAGGACCTGTGCACAAAGGTACTTGTCATCCCAGGAAAACCTGGATCTCGTGCCACCAGAGGACCCTTCAAGGGCATCTAGGTAAGATTCCTCACCAGTGGCGAGAAAAAGCCATATAGAAGCCCATAACAATTCATCCTGTTAGACAGGCATGCATGCAGGTTTAGTTCATATACAAAAAGAATAAGTAGAGTTACAAAAAAAATTCACAGAATGTCGTGGCAAGTTAGTTTTAAGTAAGTAAAAAAAAAGTAATAATAGTGGTGAGAACAAATAAAAACTAATAAAAATTTGTCAACTCAATTATTGTAAAAAAAATGTTGTATTTGTACGTAGCATTACTCAATACAAAAATTCAACTCTCTTAAACTTTTGGGAATCAAATATTGAAGTTCAAATTAATTGCATTCTAAGCTATTCTACAAAGTAAATTCCTTTACAATACGTGCATACCTCATATCCGCTACTTCTAGAATTTCACTGCTTTAGTAATGCCATTTTGGTACAGGCCACCGTGATCGCTTGCAAATTCAAAGAGCGGCAACCATATATATGTTATTGTTAAATTATTGATTATTCTAAAAGTTTAAGCAGTTAAAAAATGACAAATTTAATAATTTAACCATAATTCCTAACACACCCCTTCACATGTGGGTCCAAACTCTCATTTCAACAGTGGACCCAACAAGTGATATTTTTAATATTTTAAATGAGACGTAGAACTATGATCAAGCTTAGAATTGTCTCCGGCTTTAATGTTAAATTACTGATTGTCTCAAAAACTTAAATTGTTAGAAAATGATGAATTTAGTCATTTAATTGAACAATCTCTTTACTCATATGTGAGTATAAGCTTTTTTTGACAGAAAATAGATAGGAGTGTATTAATAAACTGAAGGAGTACAAAGTGTGCACTAGGGGTGGCTCCCATTGACCAGACCCCAACAATCAATACAGCCAAAAGGAAAAATAAACTATAAAGTATGCAAGAGTAAAAAAAAGTGAGGGTAGCGCACTTAGGTGCTCAGTTGGTAGGCATGCTACGAGTAAAACATTGGTATTCATCCAAAAACGTTTCTTCACTCTTGAGTATTGCATGCGGTGGGGTTTGAGATGCTTCAAAGTAAAATCTGTTCCACGCGTTCCATATGGACCATGCCACCATGGCCCACAACTCAAACTCTTTGCGAGATAACCTTTCCTTTAAAGTTTGGGCTAAGCTAAAGAACGTCCTAGCCGAGGAGTCACACTTCTGCAGTTATCCTTTGGCAAGAGCCCAGACATTTCACGCTAAAGGGCACTGCCAAAGGATGTGGAGGACCGTCTCATCACTCGAACCACAAACCGCACACTTAGGGTCAATGGGTACTCGCCGACGGGCTAAGTTTGCTCGAGTAGGTAGGATGTCCGAGCTAGCCCACCACACGAAGTTTCGCACCTTAGGAGGGATAGATAACTTCCACAGCCGGTTCCATACGGGCTTGTCTTCTTGCACCCTAGAGTGTTCGTCGTTCCCCGTCCAATTCATCCGAAGTGCTACTTGATAAGCAGTTCGCACCGAAACGATTTTGGCCTTATTTTCATTCCATATCAGTGTATCCCGACCCTCTAATCTCCTCAGGCGAATCCACAGAACTTCATCTCTCGACGATGGTTGAAACCAAGCATTGACCTTTCCCCTGTCCCACTGTTTAGTTTGTGGGTTTATAAATTCCGCCACCCTCAACGTCAAGTCTACTCCATCATGGAAAGTTGGGGTGTGAGGTAGCCACTTGTGAGTCTAAATACCAACCGAGCACCCATTGCTGATTTTCCATATGGACCCCACCCTAATCAGCTCCCTAGCATTGAGGAGACTACACCACACATAAGAAGGGTTACACCCAAGTTCGGCCTCTATGAATGAACATGTGGGGAAGTACCTTGCTTTGTACACTCAGTAGAACAACGAGTGTGTCCCATGGATGAGCCTCCACGCCTGCTTAGCCAACATCGCACTATCGCAAAAGCCCACCCCACCTCTATTCTTAGGAGTGCACAGTTTGCCCCAGTTGATCCAGTGAATTTTCTGCTCATTCCGAGTCTACCCCCACCAATACTTAGCTAACACTGAGTTCATCCCATCACACACAGCTCTAGGGATTTTAAAGATGCTCATCAAGTACGTAGGTATCACCTAGGCCACCGTCTTAATAAGGACTTCTTTCACAGCCTTAGAGATATTTTTTTCCTTCCACCCCATCACCCTTTTAGAGACCCTTTCTTGGAGATCCTTGAAGGTATTGACTCTTGATCTACCCCTCGTCATGGGTAAACCTAGATATTTTTCGCAACTAGTCATTACCTGTGCCCCAAACATAGGTTGAATATTTTCTTGAACCTCTCGACGTGTGTTCCTGCTAAAAAACAATGCAATCTTTTGGTGATTAGTAACCTGCCCCAAAGCCTTTTCGTACTAGGTGAGCACGTCCATCAACCAATGACATTCATCCATTTTTGCTTCGCTAAACATTAGGCTATCGTCAGCGAAGAAAATGTGAGAGATGCGCACCCCACCCTGACAAGAGGTAAGCCCTTTCAAGTGACGGGTTTCAATCGCCTTTCGCAGCAAGGAGGAGAGCCCTTCAGCGCAAAAAAAGGAAGAGATATGAAGACAATGGGTTCCCTTGCTTGATACCTCTAGAGGGGGAGACATATCCGCAAGGTTCACCATTAATAATGATGGAGTAAAAGGCTGTACGTACTGTCAACATTGCGAGGTTCATCCACTGCACTGGAAAACCGATTCTCAACATGATTTTTTCTAGGAATTCCCATTCCACCTTATCATAAGCCTTGCTAACATCAAGCTTGACTGCCATGTGTCCGACTTTCCTTCTCCGCCTATTCCGCATCCTGTGTATCATTTCATATGCAACAAAAGTATTATCTATGATAAGCCGGTCAGGAACGAATGCACTTTGGGAGTCCGAGATAACACTTGATAATATAGGTTTCACCCGATTCGCAATTACCTTTAAGATAATCCTTGAGACAACGTTACCCAAACTTATAGGACGATACTCTGTGATGAGTTGAGGATCATTCTTTTTAGGAATTAGCATAATATGTGTATAGTTCATTTTGTGCAAGTACCTCCCTGAGTGTAACACAGACAGAACCGCTGCAGTGACGTCGTGCCCTACAACATGCCAAAATTTTTGGAAAAAGAAGGGAGACATACCGTCAAGACCCGATGACTTAGAAGGATGCATCTATAAGAGGGCCGCCCGAACCTCCTCCTTGATGTATGAACACGTCAAGCTCCTTGCCATCTCTTCAGTCACTACACTATCCACAGAGGTTAGCATATCCTCCATGCTAAGTTTCATCGAAGCAGTGAACAAACCTTTGTAGTATGCTTCTGCTATGGCTGCTATCTCCCCTGTATTTTTACACCAAACCCCATTTGAATCATGCAGGCCCTCGATAGTATTTTTCCTGCGTGGTTGGCTAGCCTGTTGGTGAAAATACTTCGTGTTCTTGTCACCAGCGGGAAGCCAGATGGACCGAGATCGTTGACGCCAGAGCACCTCTTCGTGATGCAGAAGGTCATTAATCTCTCTTCGAACCTCATTTATTTTGTCCAAATTTTCCCCGAAGCCTGCTGCCCTTAGCTCCTCCAGCTCACCCTGTTTGACTTTTAACCAGTCCCAGGTGTTCCCAAAGGTATATCTACTTCAAGCCACGAGGTCCGTCCTGCACCTTTTAATTTTTTTCAAACAAACAAAACATAGGGCTTCCTGTAGGTTGACTTTATGTCCAAGAGGTTCTAATTCGCTCTTCACACTTTGGGTGGGCCACCCACTTCTCCTCAAAATGATGAAGCTTTGTTTTTCGATGATGGCGTAAACTAGTGGGCTCAGTGGTTAACAAGATGGGGTCGTGGTCAAAATAAGCTGCTGTCGTGTGAAGGACTTTCGCCTGTGGGTAAAACTCTTGCCAATCCTCCGAAGCACAAACCCGATCAAGTCGTTGTTCCACAAAGTCATTCCCATGTCTTCCGTTTCTCCATGTGTATCTATAGCCTTGAAAGCCCAAGTCTATAAGCCCGCAGTGAAGAAGTGTGGTCTGGAAATCCTGCATGGGCCGTAGCAGTTTGGGGATTCGGAAATTCCTCTCATCAAAGCTGAGGATTTCATTAAAGTCGCTGAGACACACCCAAGGGAGTGATGTCCGGCCCCGTAGATGCCTTATCAAATGCCACGTCTCACACTTTAGCCTTTCTTCAGGGAGCCCATAAACCATTGTTAGTCTCCAAAGTATCTGCGATGGGGAAGAAATATGGACGTCAATGTGGTTGGGGGAGTAGGTTTGGGTAGAGACCACCACTTCATTCTTCCAAAGCAAAGCAAGCCCACCACTGCACTTCACACCAGGCACAACCAACATCGAGGGAAACTCCAACTCCATTTTAACAGACTGCATCTCACTTACTATCAATTTTGTTTCCATAAGAAACAAAATTGTGGGTCCTTTTTTTCTTACCAAATCGGTAAGTACCTGAACTGCCCAGCGGTTCCCAAGCCCCCGGCAATTCCAACTCGTGATAATCATGGTGTTCGGCGGGGCTAAATGGCAACCACCGCCGTTGGGATAGTTGGTTTAGTTTCATCGGCCAAAACCTTATGCCGCTTGTTCTTCTCCTTCTCTATGTTAGAACCATATTTGTGCTTGTGGTCTCGTTCAACTCTCTTAGTACCAACCCGAGTTAGTGAGTTAGTGGGTTTGTCTTTTTTTTCATTGCATTGGGTTTGTGGAGTTATTTTCCACGTAGTTGCTTTTTGTGGAAAATTACTAGCAGACCCTTTCTCCCATGCACATGGATGTGGTTTCACTTTTGTCACGGTTTGGGTCACATGACCTCCTTTAGTTTCTTGTTTATCCATGCTATACAATATAGGTACAGTGAAAAGGTCATCTGCTGGTATATCTGAACCCATAAAGTGTCGGTGTGGGCTGTCATGAGGTTGGCAGGTCTATTTCGGTTTAGGGTCGATTTCCATGGGGTTTGGTTTCAAGGTGTCAGGTTCTGGTGGAAACTTTTGCATGATCTATGGAGAAAATCCGTCTTTGTCAGTCCCTTGAATCCCAAATTTGTCGCCTTCGCAGGTGTCTACGTTTACAGCGCCTCGAAAATCAGTGTTGTCGATCACGTCACTCAGAGTCAACCTTGAAGTTTCCGTGACCTCTGGGTCCCTTGGCGACATCAGAGTCGCCGGCGCTGGTCTGTGACTTAGAGGGCTGTCCTCGGTACTCCGTGGACCACCTGGTTTTGTTCGAATACCAGCGCGAAGCCATTCTTCGTATGGCCTACTCTCCATGGTTCCTTCGTACGGATGAGGGCATCGGTTTGCATCGTGACCCACTCTACCGCACTAAAAGCACATTCCAACGAGCCTCTCGTACTTGTATGCCACCTTGACTCAATCGCCTTCTGGACTTACCACCTAACCACCTCTTCGTATCGGTTTCTCAAGTGGTATCTCCACTCTAATCTGCCAAAAGCGAGCCTGGTCCAACGCAAATGCCTTACAGTGTACTTCCACCACACACCTGATACCCTGACTGATATCCAGCCCCGCTTCCTCATTGATGAGGTCGAAAGGCAGACCCCATACCTGGACCCACATTGGCAAACTCGTGAACCGAACTGACCTGGCTGTTAAACCCTTCTCCCATCTCTGCAACACCAACATATTGTTCTCGAAGCTCCACGGACCGTTGTCCCACACCCATTGTAGTTGGCTTTCCAACGAGAACCTGAACTAAAACAGACCTTCCCCTATGTCTACGACTTTTAGGTTGCTACCCATTTTCCACACAGACCGTAGGAGGTTTTTTGCAGCTCTCACGTTGAATGGGCGAGTGGTCATGAATTTTTCGTTGAGACTAAGGGAGTATTCCTCAAGAATCTCGTCCCTACAGGCCATTCAAATGGTGATAGGCTCCTCCTTTTCACATGTCAATGAAATGTTTTGGATCCATTCAATGAAGTCAGAATCCATTTAGGAAGAAGAGAGGGAGGGGAATGAGATATACTATATGAGGAAGAAAAGTTACGAAGACGTCCGCTCCTACTCTCTACAGGTAGAGCCCCAGTCAAAGGATAGGAGAAGGAGGACTCACCCTTGGTGAGAGGAAACACTCCTATAAGAGGAGAAAAAAAACTCTTTTTGTTTCTATGTGAGTAAAAGCTAATCCCAAATAAGTCAGATTCAACATATGGGATTTTAGATTTTTTTTTAATTGAAAGTTATTATTCTAATACTTTCTTTCACATGCAGATCCAATGTTTAACCTTGAAACACATTTTCTAAGACATGTTAAATTATCAATTATCCTTAAATTTTAAGCAATTAAAAAAAAAAAGAATTTAATCACTTAATCATAATGATAACAATAACAAATAGTGATGAAAATGATGATGATGTCGAGAGGAAATAAACCTGTTTTGCATGGGTTAATAGTAGGGATGTGTATGTTCGTTTGTTGGCTTGAAAGCCAAAGAAGCTGCAGCAGCAGTTTCAGCAGCAAGATCAACTCCTGGATTGTCCTCATCGATCTTATAAGCTGGACGTGGAGTGGTCGTGTCTTCTGGTCTTTGCCAACATGCATGATCAAAATCACCATCGCCAACTTGACCATACAGAAGGTGTGGCTCAGGTGGGCTTTGATCAAGTAATTTGTGCCCCATTTGATCAAGTAATCTGTGCCCCATTGGTGAGAATCATAATAAATTTTAATTCTAGAGTAACCACATTTTTTTTCATGAATGAGCTAAAAACCAATATATATATATATATATATATATGGGAGAGCATGAGCTATTGCCATGTAGTGCTCTAATTTTGCATTTAGCCTCTTTAACCTCTTCTCATTAACATTTTTTTTTTTTTTTGTAACTCAAAATATCACGTAAAATTATTTTTACTATTATCTAAAAGATGGGCTACCGTTGAAAATTAGACCAAATCAGACCAAACCTTATGAAAAGCTCAAGCTCACTTATTCCCTTACATATTATGACCCAAGCATGATCCTTTCCTAAGTGTAGATGAAAACCAAGACCCTAACTCACTTACAAACTCTCTTTCTCCTCCCCCACATGTAGATGAAACTTGAAAGCCAAGACCCTGACTCACTTAGAAGTTCTCTTCCTCCATACAAGCTTCCCTTCAGACTACACACACTCTTCAACCTCTTTACAAACAACAGTTTGCAGTTTGGATTCAGTGATCCCATTTGACCAAACCAATGTTCCTACTCATTTTTCAAGTCTTAATTCAGCCCTTCTGTGTAAACTAATGGAGATGTACAGTCAAGCAAGATATATAATCACTCTAAAAAATTTATTAAAAAAAAAAAAAAAAAGGAAATGAGCAATTTAACATCAACAGTCCCACCACTCTATTTTTACCTCATCTTCCAAAACTTCTCTCTCTCTCTCTCTCTCTCTCTCTCTCTCTCTCTCTCTCTCTCTCTCTCTCTCTCTCTCTCTCTCTCTCTCTCTCTCTCTCTCTCTCTCTCTCATTTTGAGTGGTATATTCAGTCATACCAATGGGCTAAACATTGGAAGGATTGTCTTCTAAGATAACAAGTGTTTTTCTTGCTATGTTACAAAAAATGTCAAGTGGCATGCGATATGGCATAGTCACCAATAGTTATATTGCATTCAACTATATTTAGATTAAATTTTGAGTTGTCTATGATTCTATGGTACTAGGTATGAAGACCAATTTGTTAATAATATGCTCCTATAGTTGATTAAGAAATTTATAGCAAGTTGGACCAAACTATTTGTGATGCCTTTGAATTGCATGTGTGTGTGTGTGTGTGTTTTTTTTTTTAACACAAATGCATGAAAGTTGTAGGTCCATCATAAGCATAAAGACGATCATAAGTTTAGATATTGACAAACAATTGAGATACTATAGTCAAAGATTCTAATAGCAATTGTCCCTTCTCTAGATCATGATAGCATTTGTCCCTTCTAAAAATCTAAACAATTTATAGGATTCTAGTTACAAATATTTGGCATATAATCTATAATGAAAAAATAATTTTGGTATCCCATATGGTAGAAACTAGAGACCACAAAGAATTTTAGTTAGATGCACACCAAATTTTTCCTTTTAAGTCTTTCAGTAGTATTTATTGTTTTAGTTTGAGACCAATATAATTTAATTATACTTTTTATGCAAAACTCGAGACTAAAATACTTTTAGGAAAAGGTTTCCAACTAGTTTGTTATTGCAAGCAAGCTGCAAGCTGCAGACCAATTACCAATATGCAGAACAATAACTGGCAGCAAACTAGTACTCCCATCAAGCATTCGTTGATCAAATAATAAAAATTATATAACCTCAGATGTCCATTCATCTAATTAATTAAAGCCAGCCCTATAATATATATTTATTTGAACGTTAAGGCAAGCTTAGCCAGAATACCAACTGGTGGTGCGGGAGTAACTGTGGCTGGTGCAGCCTGTTCGTAATTAGATCATAAGTCGGAGTAGATATCATTCTCATCGGGGCCATTAACCACTGCACCTTCCAACAAGTTTGGGTATGGTGCGTCATCGCCATAATACAAGTCATAGCCTCCTTTGCATAATACAGGTGCAGGATTTACCTTGATGGACACAATGGAAGCTCCTCTATGATGAACTTGTGTCGGATAATTTGGCCCAAATCCTACCATGTAGCTCGTGCTTCTTGGGTTTGAACCCAAGATATAATCCACCTAGTAGTGACACAAACAATACACCAAAAGCCACTAATCGGTAAGTAGTACTACATGAAAAGAATAAAAAATAAAAATAAAAACATTTTTAAATAGTGTACACTGTCAATACACATCTTTTATTTCATTTTTTATGAATAAAAATTGTGGACATTTTGTGTAAATTGTGAATATCGTGTATAAGGGTAAAACAAGTGTAAACTAACATTTTCCATATTGATTATGAGAAAACTGTAACCCTCCGATTGAATTCTCCAATTCCCTTCTATTTTTAGTTGAATGTGCGACATGTGACATTTATTTAATTTTTAAATACTACATGTCATACATCTAAATAAAAACTATTGAAAATTTTAGGAAATCTAATTAATCTGAAACTATAATACCTGTGATTTGGCAAGCAAAAGTAGGTCATTGGGTTTTATAGTGCCACCGGGAAAATTAAACGTAGCCAAGTTTGTGGTCAGATACTCAGAATATGCTGCTGCAACGAATGCGGCAGTGGTTACATATTGAAGGTTGTATGATAGAAACCATAGCAAGCCCCCAGGTGTCTGTTTCACATTATTCTTGCCTTCTTGAAGGCAATTGCATATGAACTCCTCTGCCTGGCTCTTGTACTGGCCATATGCTTCATCATCTATGTTCCCCTCCAAAACAAGCTATAACACAAATTAAATTCAAGCCCTGTATTAAAGCATTTGCATTAGTTTGTGCAAAAAATTATGTCTTTTTTAGCGTATATAAAAATCTACTTTTTCTATTTTATTTACTCACTTTCCAAAACACCTTACATCATAATATCTATTTCACACTATATTTCAATAAATATCAATTTTACTTGATTTTTTAATTGTTTCTTTGTTTTTTGCACACAATAGCCACCTTCCACTCTCTTTACTGGGGGAGCCAAAACCAATTTCCAAAGAGGGTGAAGCTAAATATAACAAAACTCTTTTAAAAAAAAAAAAATCCATGACCCAAACCAAATACTTCACATTTTACAATACATTCAGCCAAACCTTTTACTTTTTGCTTTGCCAAATTAAAATAGGCAAATGTCATTTATGAGCTGCTTTACAGCAGCAGTGTTAGCAAACAGAGCAATAGAGCGATTGGGAAATTATTGTGTATTTTCGGAATAACATAAATGCGTACTCTCTTCTCTCACATGAATGGTGGGTTTTACTAATTAAATTCATGGTAGGACCCATCATTTATGTGAGAAAGGGAGTATGCATTTATGGTACTCTGGAAGTACCTAATAATTTACATGATTTTACTGTAGTAACTATATATTTTTAAACAATTTTGCAAAGCTTGCTATTGGTGAATTTTGAGATTAATTAGCGAGATTAATTAGCTAATTTGTGAATAAGGAAAGAAATTACCTTTGCAATTAGGACTTGTACACCAACGTACTTGTCATCCCACTAAAATATGGATCTCGGGCCACCAGGCCCAGTAGACGCATCAACGAAATCTAAGTAAGGGTCCTCGTTGGTGGCGCGATAAAGCCATACTGCAGCCCGTAACAATTCATCCTGTTAAACAAGCATGCTTGATTTAGTTCATAACTTTATATACAAAAAGAATAAGCAGAATCACAAAAATTTTCACAAACTATCGTGGCAAGTTAGTTATTGGAACATAAAAAAGTAATATTAGTATTATGCGCTATGGATATAGATAGTACTAATAAAAATTTGTCAACTCGGTTATTATATAAAATGTTGTATATATGAAATTACTCGATTTAAAAATTCAACTCTCTTAAACTCTTTTGGGAATCAAACATTGAAGTTCAAATTACTTGCATTCTCTACAAAGTAAATTCCTTTACACTACGTACATACCTCATATCCGCTACTATTATAGTATTTCGCTGCTGTAGTAATGCTATTTTGGTACAGTTCGCTATAATTGCTTGCAAATTCAAAGAGCTGCAACCATACATATGTTATTGTTAATTAAATTATCGATTATTCTAAAAAATTAAGTTATTAAGAAATGACAAATTTAATTATTTAACCACAATTCCTAACTTTACCCTTCACATGTGGGTTCAAACTCTCATTTCATAATTAAATGGAATCAACACATAGGATTTTTAACATTTTAAATGAGAGGTAGAGTGAAGGTTTTGATCAAACCCAAATTGTCTCCTACTCTAATTTTAAATTTCCGATTGCCCGAAAAAAATTTAAGTTGTTAAGAAATAATGAATTTAATTATTTACTTGTATTCTAACAAATATATGTGTTAGCGTGTCTGTGACGGTATTTTTTTTTTTTTTTTTTAAAGGCAATATGCGTTGGATCTTGCTCTAGTAAAATAATTGTTTGAAAATTGTGAATTTAATACCAAACTATTATTTAATTGAACAATCACTTTACTCATATCTGAGTTTAAACTAATCCTTAATAAATCGGATTCAAAATATGGGATTTTAGATTTTTTTTAAAATGAAAGTTATTATTCTAATACTTTTCACATGTGGATCCAGTGTTTAACCTAGAAACCCCTTTTCTAAGACACGATAAATTATCAATTATTCCCAAATTTTAAGTGGTTAAAAAAAGAAAAGAGGGGAATTTAATCACTTAATCACAATAATAACAAGAATAAATAGTGATGGAGATGATGAAAAGAGGAAAGGATGAGATTAGGTATTGCAATTGTGTTTGTTTGGAAGCAGTTTATCTAGTTTTTTGTTGAAAATTTGCTAAAACATACTTATACCTCGAAAAGTGAGAAAAAATAGAAAAAAAAAATCAGGTTTTAAAAAACTGTACATAAAAGTTAAAAACTAAAAACTAATACCAAACAAACATGTAATCAATGATTGAGATTAAAAGTTAAAAAAAAAAAAAAAAAACTTTTAATCTCAACCATTAAATTAAATATATTAAAAGGAAGTAAAAAAAAGTTTAAAATGTAAAAAAATAAAATAAAAGTTCTGAGAGAAAAGTGAGTTAATTGCATCAAGTGCAATACCCTACGTAAACCTGTTTTGCATGGGTTAATAGTATGGATGCGTATGTATCGTTTGTTGTTGGCTTGAAAGCCAAAGAAGCTGTGGCAAAAGCAGCAGCAGTTTCAGCAGCAAGATCAGCTCTCGGATTTTTCTCATCGATCTTATAAGCTGGACGTGGAGTGGTCATGTCTTCTGGTCTTTGCCAACATGCATGATCAGAATCACCATCGCCAACTTGACCATACAGAACGTGTGGCTCAGGATGGGCTTTGATCAAGTAATCTGTGCCCCATCTGATTGCTTCCAGTGCATATGGATTATGGAAGTTGATTATTGTCCTTCAGTTGAGCTTGGAACTCTAATGTGCTCCATGAAAGCATTGTTATTGTGAAGGCAAATGGGAAACCAAACTTTACGTTATCCCCAGCATCGTAATATCCTCCCTCAAGATCAACCTATTGTGTGTGAAAAGATATATAGAATCATTCATGTACTCGATTGAAACATATATAGAATATTCACTTAATTTAATTATATAACAAATATGGTTAATTTGTACACGTGCATGTTAACTGTATCACTCCTTCTTCATAGTTCAAAACTCAGTTTGATTATAATTACTACTAGTCGCTAACCCGTGCGATGTATGGGAAAGTCATCAAAAAATATTTGCAAATGATATATATAAATTCATATTAGAGAATTTGTAGAAAAGCATAACATAATTAAATTAAATTTTGTTTAGAAAAAGTAGAACGTAATTGAATCAATATTTTGGTTTATTTTAATCAAATAATGAGTTCTAACCAAATTTAAAAATATATATTATAATTTAATGTGGAAAAATGCTCAACAACTTCTTCTTTTTTTCTTTTACATATTCCCCTAGATTGATAGAAGTTGTAAGATAAATTCCCTAATATTTGAGTACTTGAACATTGAATTTGAATGGTTTAATGTGTAAGTTCTATAGATCATAATCATAGTTTTAAAAAATAGTTCAACCTGCCAAAAGTTTTATAGTTCTATTAGAATGTCTAGGTGTTGTTTCCAACTGAGACATTCAAGCTCTAAATCCCTCTACATTCAAGCTTATGCATATTAGCGAAATGGATATCTTGCATATCTAATCTAATACAATATATAAAAGCAGAAGTTTTTAACCAGGTGTTGACACGTTAGCAAAAATGCCCCCTTCAAAAACTGACGCGTATAAGATAATGCTTTTAAAAAATCGTACGGTGCGTCTGAAAGACTCTCTTTCAGACGCCAACCCGCTCACCCAAAAACAAAAAAACAAAACACAAACCTTTATAAAAAATACCAAGCCGCTTATCCACAAACAAAAAAAGAAAAAAGAAAAAGGCAAACCCTAAAACCCAAACCGTATTTCCCGATCAAGACTCTGCTTAACATTTTCTCTCTCCAAAAAAAACCCCTGGCGATACTGCGATACCGAGAAAGGGAAGAAGAAAAAAAACACATAGCCACACAAAGAAGGGGAAGGAGAAGAAAAAACGCGTGCGATACAGAGGAGACAGAGAGAACTACCACCGGTCACGATGAAAGGTGCAAAAGGTATTGAGATACGGAGATAGAGAGAGACAGAGTTCGTACGGCGCCAAGAGAGATACGATGTACACGGAGATAGAAATTGAGAGAGGCGATGAGGCTTGTGGCGCAGAGAAAGAGGCAGAATCAGACCATCGGAACCACAAGCACATAGAAAGAAAAATCTATGGCCCATCAACACCGGTAAATTTTTTTTAGATTTGGGTATGAAACGTTACTTTTAATTGAGTTTTCCTGTTGGATAGGTTTAGATTTGATCTGTTTTTGTTTCAGGTTTTAAAACACAGAATGATTAAGATTTGAGAGGGATACAGAGATAGTGTTCATGATTGTCGCTGTCACCGGTGTCAATCGGGCATCCGACCACCGTCAGTAACCTCGCCATAGAAGAAAAATCTATGAACCATCAACACCATCAGATTATCGGAACTGGCGCCGACACATTCTTTCCCCCTTTTTAGATGTAGGTATGAAATTTGTTTTTTTTTTTTGTTTTTTGTTTTTTATTTATTATTTTTTTTTGTTTTTGTTTTTTTTTCCTTTCTCTTTTTATAACTTACAGAAATTACCCAAAAAAAAAATTTTGATTTTAGTTTTGGCTTTTCACCGTAAAGAAACAAAATTAAAAACAGTTTCCTGTAACTAATCTTAACGAAATCCTTGGGATCAGATAAGTGTAGGATTGACTGTTGTGCTGATATTTGTTTTCTCTTTTTCAATCTTATTTATTTAGGTTTATTGTTCGGTTAAGGTTTATCGGAACTGTAGGCACAGAGAGACAGGCCGTATACCCATAACCGGTAAAGTTTCTGTTTTGTTTTTGTATTTTATATATTTGCTTTTATTTTATAAATTTGTGGATTGGATATGATTTAGGTTTGAATTTCTCGGTTGGATTGGTCTAGATTTTGTTATTGGTGTTAGGCTTCCATTAACAATACCTTCTATAGTATAATACTATAATACCAGTTTTAATATAATATGGTTTTAGATATCCAGTAAGTTAGTGCTTATGTTGGAGAGTTTGCAATCATCACAACAACAAAAAAAAAAAAAAAAGGATTTGTACTATGTACATCATACCTGTTTAATGAATGCCTTATAGACATGTTTATTATCGGTATGATTTATTTTTTTGGGGTTTATTGCTGTTCTCATCAAATTCAAGTTCTTTGAATGTATTAGTCATTGAAGGTAAAAGATAACATTTTTCTTATTCCCCTTTTAATTATATCGAACATTAGATTTTTTTAAATCACAATATGGTTGTTCGTTTTTCAGATTTCAATTTGCTTCCAATAAGGTTCCATTTCTTTATTTCAGCATGTTTTCTTTCCTTTTTATCCCCCCCCCCCCCTTTTTATTGTTGTGTTTGGCTGTAAAGAAAGTCTCCGATATTTTCAGAAGTATAATATGAGATTTTTTGATTGGTAGGGGGTTGACAACTTTCATTGTGATTTGATGGTTGGGTTGTGTACATGGAAGCTTCTTAGAGAGCAACTTGGCTATTGTTGGTGGCAGTGTACAGTTAATGAGGAAGCATTGTCAAGGTAATAAAAAGTTCCCACCTTTTCTTGAGTATGAAAGGAACAGTTAATGAGGAAGCATTGTCAAGGTAATAAAACGTTCCCACCTTTTCTTGAGTATGAAAGGATTGTGGGCTGTTTTTTATTTTTTGGTTTTTATGGGTTTTCCTAATTCTTTCATGTTAAAGTTTATTGCATTGATTTTAGCAATGCTAATGAATTTTTTGGGGGGGAGGGTTTGTGTATAATATGATTGATAAAATTCCTCAATGAAAGAGTGGTACTGGTATACTATATAGATTAAAAAAGAGTTGTAGTTGTAGTTTCCTTTATTTTAATTTGTTTGTTAGCCCACCAAGGAGTTTAAATTTAATCTCAAACTATTGATATTGAACCATACTTTTATATTGTTATTTTGTTGTGAAAGTTTAATATGTAGAACAAGCTTCTTCTTCTTCTTCTTTTTTGTGTGTGCATGTTATCTCATTTATAAAATCTACTAAAAATTGAAACTATCTATGTTTGATATGGTTTTTGGAGCCTAGATAAGCCTGCTATGAGGTAATAACTTTTAAAAAAAAAAAAAAACATAAAACAGTGAGAAATGCTTCTGTCAGTGATGATGGAATTTATATAGCAACTGATATCTATTGGTAAGCTATCTTGGTAAGTGAAAAAGATATTACAATACATAATCTTCTGTCATATAATTTACAGAAACTGCGATTGCAAACTACAAGATGAGAAAGCGTGGTTTGTTTGGCTGATACTAAAAAATAACGTAGCAAAAGGCCATAATGTTTCTATGATTGAATACAATATGATATTTCAGTTTTGGTCTTTTTTTCCTTTTCTTTTTTTTTTCTTTTTTATATTGTAAGAGCCTATTGCATTATCAATAGAGAATTTGTTGTTTTAAGGATATTTAAAAAAGAATTTTGGACCCATTAGATTGAGAAGTCTTTTTTACTCATAAGTCTAACTTTTAGTTACTTCTTGAAGTATATTTTTGTAATGCTTGGTTTTTATTTATGCAGTAAGTTTTGGATATTCTAAAAGGTGTTTTTAAAATAAAATAGTCTTGAAGATGTTAGCACTATTTGAAGAGTCAATTGCACTATAAATAGGATCAACAGAGGTATCCAGTTTGTGCTGAAAATTTAGAACAGGGTATTGTTGAGAGTAGTTCATCTAATGAGGAGAAAGAATAATCTATTTAGGTAGTATTTCTGCACTAACAAATGCACTTAAGAAATGAGAACCATGAGAATGAAAAAGAAAACTTGATACTTCACAACAATTTTGGTTTAGGATATCAAATTTTAAGGCCTATTGTTATTGGCATCATAAAGCACAAAACAGCTTACTAAGTTCTATTTTCCTTGAATACTTGGTACTATTTAGTTAGGAAAGATGATTGTTAAATAGTACTAATGTTATAGGTTATAGCATCTTTCATAAATTACGCTCTTCTCTCTAGCTCTCTCTCTAAAGCCCCAAAGCAACCTTTTCTCCTTCTACAACCCTTCCTTCTTACCTCTCGCCTTTTTCTGAATCTAGCAATGATTAAGAAGCATGAAGTTTGAATCTGAACTGTTTAAATTGGGGTTGTTGACAATATTGCCGTTGAAGGTGAGAGTGGCCTACATGATCACTTACTAGCTTGTCCATTACTCCGACCTAGAAGACTGAGTCTTCCTTCACAATGGTTTAAAGGATGCTCAATAGGTTTATAACTCCAAAGATCAAAAAAAAAAATTCCCTCTTTTTGTTTGGTGGGTTTCGTTGAAATTTGCTATATGAATGAAATTTCCTATTTCTGAATGTGGGATATGAAAGTTTTTACATATTTTGTAGTATTACATAAAGCCTAATTCGTGGATTGCACATTTTCATAGTGTTGTTTCTTTTACATTTACACAAACTGTTTGATAAAATTCTTATGTGATGTTTTGTTGGCCTTTTCTAAAAATGGCATTTTCCATACAATATAAGAAATGTTGCCAACTAACGTTTTTATTTGGATTCTGTTTCTCCAAATTAAAATGAATTACTGGCTTCTATGGATTGCATCTATTCTTTGAACTTGATTTTAGGTTTCTTTTGATTCTATTCTTTTAGAAAATGTGTACATTTTCCAAAAATACTTGCAAGACTTCTCTTTACAGCAACATTGGCTAGCAAAGTGCCAAGCAAGTCCAACGGTCCACTATTAGCCCTAAAATCAAAGTCCAAATTTGTTTCATTTATTTTTTTATTATTTTTTTAATGTTGGGTCTCAAACTGTGTTTCTCATTGCTCAATCAAAATGTAGAATTTCAGTTTAAGGGTCATCAAGGCTATTGGCCAATATTCTATACCCATAGGCCTATCTGTTGGGAGCTTAATTGCTAGATGAGATGAAACGGTAAGTGTTTTTTCTTGAATCATCTTTTTGGGTTGCTTTAAATCATCTTTTTCTTGATGAAATCCCTTTTAAATTTAATGTGAGATCTTTTCATTCAAATTTTTTTCCCTCATGTTGTGATAAATCTGAGTAGCTATACTATGGTTGTAATAAATTTAATTTATTATGGAAAGTATTAATTTGGTTATAATAGAAAATTTCCTGATAATATTTATTTAAATCTAAAATTACATGTTCTTTTTGTGTTGCATGATATATGTTCAATGAAATTCCTTATAAATTTATATATGATCATAAATCTGGGTAGTTATACTTATACTATGGCTGTTTAAAATCAATTTATATGGAAATGAATAATTTGGTTATAAATATGGAGAGCATGATTCTTCCTTTACATATGACATAATTAATTTTCCTGTGGTTGTAGACAACTTAACTACTTTTATGACTCCATGAACTGACTAATATGTCATTTACTTTGATATACAACAAATTTTGTGCATATTGTTAATAGGTTTAATTTTCTTTCTTGCTTGCTTTGTACTTCCCACGTATGGTTTAAATTTTTTTTTCCTTGCTTGCTTTGTCTAATTTTGCTTTTTGTTGACTTCTTCAAATAGTAGTATTACCAACAAAATAAAGAAAAAAAGAGAGAGGGAGAATCGAGGTTGTGGGTCATAATAGGTATGCTTTTTTATTTATTTATATTTTTAAATGTATTGTTGTGATTTTATGAGGTTGTTCTGCCCCTTTGTAAACAATTAGCCATTTTCTCTAACCTCTAAATTTAGAATGATGTCCTGAGATTATATAATGGTTGTTGGAGCATTAAAGAGAACTGCAATGGCTGATGTTACAACTTGAGTCATACAAATCACTCAATTTAAGCCTTTTGAAGATAAATAAGTTTGTGTTGGTAGTCTTACAAAAAACTCTGCCATTTCCTACCCAAACATTGACCCAGCTGTATGTAATTGATGGTCTCCACATTAGAAAGATTCCACTAATGGTAATGATAATGGTAACTACATTTTAGTAATATGCTCACAAATTGTTTGATAAAATTCTGCTGTTGTTTTTTATTCTAAAATTTATTTTTATTGTTTATAATTTATGTTTAATGATGTGGAAAGAAGCACCAAGTTCCTATTTTGATGTTGTTACTTATATATAACATCCATAGTCTATTGAATAATTTATGTGGTTAGAGAAACCGATTGAAGTGGATAAGAATGTATGATTTTCCTATCAATCTTGATGGGGCACATTATAGAGTATCTCTATTGTTGTTGTTGTTTCTCAATTGTGGTGTTCATGGCATTTAATCTAATCCAAAAGCAATATACATTATGTTCATGGCATTTAAGTTTTTTCCCCTTAAACCATCAAGGTGCTTGAAGAATTTCTTTGGCTTTGGAATATTTTTTCCTATTATTAAAGCAAAGTTACACTTAGAATTATATATGATGATCATTGTACATTTTTTTGGCAAACCAATCATTAATGTAGCTTCAAGCAAATTAAATATACATGATTATTATTGAATCATAAAAAAATAATAATAATAAAAATAAAACTTATTGGAGGCCTTTTGTGGAATACCTACCCGATATAGTCATCTGTTTTTACTTACAAAATACTTATGGAAAAAAAAAATAATAACAAGAGATATGGTTTTGTAGAGCCTAAGTAGTAACAGCCAAGACATACCCTATACTTTATGCAAGATTAGTTAATTGCAACAGATTAGGAAAACTTATTAGAAAGCATAGTAAAAACAAAAGAGAATCCTGACAATATATTTTGTTATTGTAACTGATGGAAAAACCTAATAGAATTTATAGTTCTGTTATGTTTAGTCCAAAACAAAAACTAATTGAATCCATATACTTTTAAAAAAATGACAAAAATATGCAAAACAAAACCAATACAAACCCAAATATGTCAATTAACCAAATCTAAACTAAAATATCAGATAAATACAAGGTAAGATAGGCCATCCTAACTGGTTAGTTTGATCTACGAACTCTTCTTACAAAACAACCAAGTGTTTTATATGGCAAAGAGCGTTGTACAGCTGTAACTAAAAACTAATTGAGACATACCCCAAACTTTAGCCTAGATTAGTTAATTGCAAAATGATCAAATGTATGGGAAAGAGTCTTCCCTAGAAGATTGTAGAGAGCCTTTCAAACTCTATGTGCCGCTTGGTAAAACTTGGGAATTTCTTAAAGCCAAAAAAACTATGGTATTGAATTGCTTTAGTTAGTGTAGAAATTGACCAAAAACCAAAAGCACTTTCACTTTATTTATGAATTAATCTATGATCCTCTTCAAACAAACCTTGCATATGACCTAAGATGGTTTTCAGATTTCAGCCTTCCCCAAAGATTAAGTTTTCTTGATTTTGAGGGATTTCAGTTTGGTGATGAC
Organism: Quercus agrifolia; assembly: GCA_029955455.1. NCBI lineage: Eukaryota > Viridiplantae > Streptophyta > Magnoliopsida > Fagales > Fagaceae > Quercus > Quercus agrifolia. The sequence continues at coordinate 59,205,932 of JARQAD010000003.1, read as the reverse complement.
TCTGTAAATGAGAGTTTCAATTTCAAATAGTGTTTTTATATATGGATTACTTTATGTTGTTAAATTTGAGTTTGGTTTGATTCAAAATTTGTAATGGTTCATTTATATAAACTTGCCATGTTTTCTGAATTTTAGATAATTATTATTAATTACATGGCACACAATCACGTCTTATAGGATCTCAGATACCAACGCCTCATTTATATTGGCTCTTATTAGGAATTTTGTATTTATAATGACATATTTTCCCCCATATGTTAATGCAAATCACTCATCCCTGACTTATAAGACTTTTGGCTACTATTCGATAACAGCTACTAAATTAAATTGAAGGGTTAGGAAAGCCTAACTTTCCCTTTGTAGCTATTATTTACTTTGTAACTCTTTGTAGAAAATGAGTACAAGCTACATTTAATGCTTACCATAAAAATACTTCTTCTTTTTTTTTAATTTCGATTTAGAGATTTTTATTAGACGGGTTTAAAGGAAAAAGAAATGATAAGCTATCTAACACTGATTCATGTGATTTAGATTTTAGATGGTAGAACTAATTTCACATTTGTATGTGTTATTCGTTTGGAATCAATTTAACATATTTTTTTTGAAACTTTTGATATGTCCAGGTATTCAAAAAGATCATCAATGGCTTGGATGCTCACAACATTAGACCCATAAGACTTTTAAGAGACAAAGCATGAAGTCCATAAACAAGGGGTTAAACTATTTGAATTTTGGTTTATTTTAGGATTATAAATGTTATTTTGAACTATGAATCTAAATTTGTATGATGTTATGAAGAAAGGTATTTGTTTTTCCACTACTGTAAGTTAAATTTTTTCCCCTTATTTAAAGTGTGTTAGTATATGTTACTATAATGAAGTATGATTTGATTTACTTTTGATGATGTTAAATAAGAAAGAAAAATACTTTTTGAGATGCTATAAAAATACAACAAAAAAATTATAAATAAAAATCCCGTGCATTTGCACGGGTTAAAAGCTAGTTTTAATAATGTTGCTACTCTGTATAGCTTGAAATGATTGTGTATGCAAGTGATTGTTGTAAACTATTACAAAAAGCAGTGAAAGCAATGAAATTTGCCATCCTAGGAATAAAAATGTTTCTACTTGCAACCAAAAAAAAGAACCTCCATTCCAGACTCACGGAACAAATTTATGAATCCTTGATCCTCTTTTGACGAACAAATATATTGGACTATCTATGATTAGTCTCTAATAGTGCTTGCATAAAAGTTGAATGACACTTGAAAGAAATCAGGAAAAGGAGAATAAAAATGGGAATTAAAAAGGAGGATGATTTAGAATTGCAAGAAGAAATTTCCACCAAAACTCAGGTTGGTATTAGCATGCCACATCTTATGAAATAGAGATTATGCAACAAAAAATATGAGTATGGTTGTGCAACATGAAATGCATAAGGTTAGGCTAATTCACTAACAACTAAAGGCATGAGAGTTGAAGAAAAATACTAACCAATTTAATTGGTTTGTGTTTATTTTAAAATGTTAGACGTTTCATAATTTTATTGATGAAACGAAAGTATACAAATGTATGACATGTCTTAAGCCCATGAAACCTAGTTTAAGTTGCCTAGTGGGTCTACCACAGTAATACAACACATATTCAATAACAGACTACATTTCACAATTTTCACCCCACACTCCTCTCACCAATTCAAACAGGATCACTCCCAACATTCTCAAACCCTTGACCCTCCAACTACCTTCCACTCCTACCTCACCGTTAGGGCTGTAAACGAGCCGAGCTTTGCCGAGTAGTGCATGTTCAAGCTTGGCTAGTCAGTAAAATTAAAAAGCTCAAGCCAAGGCTGTAAACGAGCCGAGTTTTGCCGAGTAGTGCATGTTCAAGCTTGGCTAGTCGGTAAAATTAAAAAGCTCAAGCTTGGCTTGAGCTTGAGACAAGCCTAAAATATTGTTTGAGCTTGAGCTTGTGGGAAAGCCAAAAAGTTAGAGCTTGGCTTAGATTGGCTTAATTCATTAGTCAAGCCAAGCTCGAGCTTAATATCAAGCCCAAACTCGAGCTTAGATCAAGCTTTTAAGCTTGAGATCCAACAAAATTATCTTATCAAATGCTTAAATCTCCCAAAATCAAGTAAACAAAAATAATAATAAAAATAGCATCCTCATTTTATCATGCTTCTAGTCTGACCTATGATTAGCCATTATTCATATTGCAACTTTACAAAATTAAATTCATCCATTCATCCTTTATTGTCTATAGCTTCATCAATTGTTTAAAATATAATTTTTACATCCACATTAGATGATAAAAAACTAGAAAAAAAACTTGTTTGTAACTATTGTGAATGAGAAAGAATTAACATGTTTTATAACTTTACATTAGATAATGGATAAGGAAGGACCATATGTGGTCCATTTATAAATTTTTTTAAAAAGGTAACTAAAGTTTAAAGTGGTGCTTGATCAGTTTTGAGAGAAGTGAAAAATATTAAGGTAAAGGGTAGTGGTCCATTATGAGACATTTTATTATTAAGAAATGTGTAATGAGTTTATTTAGAAAGCACATATCAAGCCTATAAATGAGTCTATACTTGACTTGTTTTGTATCGAGCCTTATAACTCACGAGTTTGTTCATGAACAAATAGTTTTGTTTGGGCTCAACTTGTTTACTAAATAAGCCTAAAACTAAGGCTCAAGCTTGGCTTATTTATAAACAAACAAATATAAACGAGTATTTTATCGAGCCGAGCTTGAGTTATTTATGAACGGTTTGGTTCATTTACAGCCCTCACCATTAACTCAACCACAAATCTACTACTCCCTGATCAGTGGCGAAGCTATAAATTTTTTTCCAGGCCAAGTTAAATACAATAAAAATCTTAAGAAAAAAAAAAAACTTTATTTCGTAAATTAATTGTAATTGAGCAAAATTTTATCATACATTATTTAATAATACTAAAATTATTTATAAGCAAAATTATTATTGCACGCATGGTGTTACACATAACCGTACACTAACTATCACTATTCTATTTACAAATATAAAGCCAAACAATTAAAGTGAGTTTGTAGTTATCTCAATGCTTCATTATAATAATTACACATATTACTATTATTAAATATAATATAACATAAACAAACATATAAGAATGATAATAAACAAATACAAATAACAATACATTCTTATTGAAACTAAGAATAATATTAAATAGTAAAACATTAAAAGTGAAGTATAATAAAATATAAAATAAAATGTATTCTCAAAATAATAAAAGAATACTACATGTGAGTTGTAAACTACAAAATATTTACTCAGCTGTCAAAAAAGTCTCAATAGACTTAGTTATACGAACATAGTTCTCAGAGGACTCAGTTATTTTTACATTTCAAATATAAACAGCACACTGATGAGCAAAGAAATCGTCTGCATTTTAAGGTTAGAGATAGAGCCAAAGAGAGAGAACCAAAGAGAAGAGAGGAGTTGCATAAGAGTTCAGGTGCAAATTCCGAAACTTGAAAGAAATAAATTTATTTATTAAAAAAAAAAATCCCTAATTGAATTATGTGTAGCTTAGCTTCATTGTTAATTCGTTACGACCATTTTTTCAACATGGCACTCCTTCGTATTTCACTAACACATAACAGCATGAAGAAAACCAGTATATATATACCAGCCAAGGTTAACTTGCACCTATATGCTTTATAATTGTAATGAAGAAAAGAAAAGAAAAGAAAAAAAAAAAAAAAAAAAAAAAGATAAAGATCGAAGAATAAAAGTTAATTAACAATTTACATAGTGATCAGGGCTATAATGAGAAGCATTAACATATATATATATATATATAGAGAGAGAGAGAGAGAGAGAGAGAGAGAGAGAGAGAAATGAAGTCTTTCTCAACAAAAAAAAAAAAAATGAAGTCAAGATTATCTTACTCCCGCTTCTTTACCATCTGAAAGCGCAGAATATGCACGCCATTCCACTCTTTGGTGAATTGGTAATTCCCCTGAACGTTGGGCCTCATAGTATAACAAAGACTTGTTCAGAGCTTCCGCATAATCTCTTGAAGTAACTCCATCACCATGAACCAATAAGAAGAAACACAGGCTAACAAAACAAAGATAATGCTAGAAAGCATTGCTCTTTTGTGAAAAAGCATTTCTCTTGTGTGAAAATAAAATGAATGAACAACGCCTAAAAGATAATAACAGTTTTTTCAGAATAAATAAATCATAATTAATTGGTATTTATAGAGTTATCATATATATATTCTGGGGCAATGGGGAATTAAGTTCTAATATTTTGGAAAAAAGTTAAGAAAGATTCCAACTTAGGCATTGTGGATTAAGATAAATTAAAGTAAAATGTATTTTTTTGAGGAGAGCATGTCATAACCAATCTGTGAATATTCAATTCAATAAAAGTGTAAGAGGTGGTTCAATTAAAATAAAGCATGCCAACTAAACAATTTTAAATCCAATTCAACAATCATATATAATATATTAAATGGGAGTCCAATCGAGATTATAAATTAGATTGCCAAAAAAATTCAATGTAGATTATTTTTGCACTCCAATTTTGTGCTATGTGTTCTTTCAATTATACTCTAATTTTGTATCAATTATATTAAAAAACAAATTACTGCATCTAAATTTAGAAGAAAAATTGAATTTATTATTTTTATGAGATATTATGAATATATAGTTAAATACAAATTAATGCATCTAAATTTACAAAATTGAAAAAAAATTTGAATTTATTATTTTTGTAATATTATGAATGTATAGTCTATTACATATTAAGTAAAATAATTATTTGTGTGTTCATGTATGTCTATTGTGATTATTCACTCTGTATATTTTAACATTAACATTTTTTGAAAAATTAATAAGTTTTCAAAAAAGACACATTTTCTAGAAATCTATCTCACAGTTTCCTATATGTTTAATAGAGATTAAAATAAGTTGGAAAATCTATCTCTTGATTTCTTTTATTTAGCTTGATTTAGCTTGATATGAGATAGAGTTGTTTTCCATCAAATATTTTTGAAAAACAATTCTATCACATTCCAAGTTAAATAAGAGAAGTTAATAAATTTTTTCTTTTAAATCTTTTTTTTTTCTGATACTACCAAATATAGAAATATTTTCACATAAGGTTTTCCACTTCCAATAAAACGAAGCGGACTCATGCATATGTAAAGGTTATAAGCTAGTTTCAAGTTATATTACAACAGTATAACTAAACAATCCCAATTCTTCCACAACTACTAGATTTGGTCGTCACAGCTCAAATGCCTCACACCCTGTAGTCATCTTCGAATCAAAAGATTAAAACACCATCAGAACTTTTAGTCAACACAACATTGGAAGCAATGGAGCTGGCATGGAGGCAATGGCAGAACCAGCATTTTTTTTCAAGAGGGCCAAGTTTCAAAAAATATATAAGAATAACACACACACACACACACACAGTGTATGTGTGTGTAAAACACCCTCCTAAAGACTTGAATCCTAACATTTACCTCTCCACCCCAATAAAACTTATACTTGTGAAGTAACCATTATACTAAAAATACGCGGTAGTAAAAAAAAAAAATTTAAAAAGACTTGATATGTCCAAACAAATCGATTTAATAAAAACAGAACATAATTAAATTACGTATGATATACATTAAATACACTTTAATTTAATGAGCTATATATGATATAGGAGTAATTAGAGGTTTATGTTCCTCAAAATGTGTATGTGTAGAAAAATTAGGTAAATGATCATTACTTAATTTGACAAAAATCTATAAACCATGGATAACATTCGACCTAAAATTTATTTAAAAATAAACATGAAGAAACATAATATGCTGTATAACCAAGAGGAATATTCATGTGTTTCTATAATAGTGATGTAACAATATATAAATAAATAAAAATACCATTCCCCAAAGTAGAAAAAAATCTTCTCTTTTTGTTTCAACATTAATTTTTTATGAAAAATGAATCATTTTTTAAAAATTGTTTTCCAAAACACTATTTCAATTTTTTATGTTTGGTGGTAACCTTAAAATGAATTGGAAAACTATCTCTTTTTTATTTTAGAAATGTTGTAATACTATCTCTTAACTTCCCTTATTTAACTTCACATGAAAATGAGATAGAGTTGTTTTTCAAAAAAAACTTAGTGGAAAACAATTTTATCTCACACCAAGCTTCTTTTTTTTATTTAGAGAGTTTCAACCTGTGACGTCTGCTTCTGATAATAGCTCTTTTATTATCAGACCAAAACACTAGTTTTTGGTGTAGGTGAGAATTGAACCTCCAATATCTTATTCAACCATCAGAGACTTTACCAGTTGAGCTAACTAGAACCCACTTGTCTCACACCAAGCTAAATATAGGAAGTTAAGAGATAATTTTCTTTTAACCTTTTTTTTTTATATAATACTACTAAACACAGAAAAATGCAAAAAAAAAAAAAAAATGTTTTATAAATGTCAAAAGAGTTCTATTTCCAAAAGAAATTTCATGGAATTCATGAGCTATACATTTTTTTTCTCTCACATTTTCTTCAAATTACATTAAAATAAATAAATAGAAAAACAAATCATAACCACATTTTCTTGCCAAAGTTAGCTTGGACTGTCATCTTAATGGGTGTGGAAACAACCACATTTTCCCCTTAAAATACAATAAAAAGTATATCATACAAACTATTCTTTTTCCTTTTTTTTTTAATTTTTTGGCCAAATTACAAAACTCGCCCTCTAAGTTTCACATTTTTTTCACTTCAATCTTTTAAGTTTTGGTTGTGTTATTTCAATCCTCTAAATTTCATTCATTCTCAATTATGTCTTCCATTAGTATTTTGTTAGTTATTACCATTCATTTACCAAAACGATGTCGTTTTGATTATTATTATTATTATTATTATTATTATTATTATTAATTTCAAAAAAATTGAATAATGTTAATTAAAAAAAAATCAGAAACTAAACTAAGAGGAATGATGTCGTTCCCTAGCCCACTGAATAACAAAAATAATCCCCGCCCCCACTGATACCTTCATCTCTCGTTTATGGTCAATGGGCTGATCAGGCCGGCCCAGCCCAATTTTACTTGGCCCATGAAGACAATGAGCTAGGCATACTGAGTTATTAACTAGATAACAAATCGGGTCGGGCTAGGCCAAAAGAGAAAACTCCAGCCCCTGATCCTACTCATAGCAATGCCCATTTTGTCTTTAGCAGACTAGGCTATCGGGTTGGGCCTAATGGGCTACCCATGTACTTGTGTGAGCATCTTATTTTATCATTTTTATAAGGAAAGAATCAATTTTATATAAAGGAATAATCAATCTTTTTTTTTAATGGAAAAAATCAAAGAATTTAATACTTAATTATAAAAATAAAAATAAAAACTTTTATGGTCAAAGCTATTTAATTTTTTGTTTTGTTGATGGAAAGCTATTTAATTTTGTCTATTAAGGCTTCAAATGGTTTTTAATTTTTATCTTTAATATATAAATAAATAAAAGTCATATGTTTAATTCAAAGTTGTTAAACTACCAGGAAAATATATATTTAGTAAACTAAATTAACATAATCACTTAAGTATCTTAGTGGTATAGAGAGTTATTTTAAAAAATTCCTCTATAACATCTCAAAATCAATCCTTCATACTCATTTTATATATTTTTGCTATGAGTTATTGAGCTAGGCAACTAGTTGGGCCAACGGGCTGAGCTATTGGGCTAGCCCACCGGGTGCCTATGGGCATAAAAACTAGTCCACGGCTTGACTCACTGCGCTAGTGGACTACCCATGGGCCTAAAAAAATTGGGCCGGGCCACCCATTAGCCCAATGGGCCATCGGGCTTTTGGGTTGGACCTTTGGCCATAGGGTGGAGCCGCGTTTCTTATAACTGCGTTTGTAAACGCAGCCTAAACAACGCAGCAATAGGCCTATAGCCGCGTTTTTGTAACCACGGCTAAAGGTCTGACCTATAGCTGCGTATTTATAAACGCGGCTATAGGCTGAGACCTATAGCTGCGTTTTTAAAAAACACGGCTACAAACCAGCTTAAAAACAAAAAACAAAAAACAAAAAAAAAATCTGGGTTTTTTTTTCCCCCAGAAAATTCAAAATTAAACACAAATCCAAAAAATTCAAAATCAAACATAAACCCAGAAAATTCAAAATCAAATACAACATACTCACAATACAAACACATCCAAAAAATTCTAAATCAAACACAACATACTCACAATACAAACACACCTAGAAAATTCAAAATCAAACACAAACCAAAAAAATTCAAAATCAAACACAAACCCAGAAAATTCAAAATCAAACACAGCGTGCTCCAAAATATAAGAACACAAACCCATGAATCTCCTCTCATTCAACAAAACCAACCCAAATCTAACACTAATTCCATTCAAGGAAAACAAAAGCACAAGCTCAGAAACACAAACCTATGAAGAAGGAAGAAAAAAAAAAAAGTTACTCAGATGTGAAAAAAAAAAAAAAAGGGAAAGAAGAACCTGAAGAATGAAGAAAGAAAAAAGAAATGGAAAAGAAAGAAAAGATGAGTATGTGGGGGTAGGTGGGAAAGGGGGCGTACATGGGAAGCTTCAAATTTTTTTTTTTTTTTTTTTTGGTGTTACATATAGCCGCATTTTTAAAAAGCAAAAAACGCAGCTACCGGTTAGATATAGCTGCATTTTTTAAAAACGCGGCTATAGGCCCCCCTTAAAAAAGGCGCATCCGTGGGAAGCTTCAGAATTTTTTTTTTTTTTTTTTTTTTTGGTGTTAAAAAGCAAAAACGTTGCTACAGGTTAGCTATAGCCGCATTTTGAAAAAGCAAAAACGTGGCTATAAGTCCCCTTTAAAAAAGGGAGTGTACGTGCAAAACTCCAAAAAAATTTTAGATGTTACCTATAGCCGCGTTTTTAAAAAGCAAAAAACGCAGCTACAGGTTAACTATAGCCGCGTTTTTCAAAAACGCGCGCATTTATAGCCCATGGAAAATCAACTTTGGTAGATAAGTTGCTTCAAATATTTGAAGCAACTTATCCGCCAAACTATTTTTTTTTAATATTTTAAATTAAAATTTCAGTTTTTTTTTTTAATTAAGAAATAATAATAAAAATAATAATAATAACATCCAAAACAGTCATTTTGGAAAGTGGATAGCAACAACTAATAGAACACTAACGAGATTACTCAATTAAGAATGAACAAAACTTAGAGAACTAAAATGATAAAACTCAAACTTAAAGGACTGAAAATAAAAAATGTGAAACTTAAAAGATTAGTTTTGCGCTCTGGCCTTACTTTTTTTTTATAAACAAAAGCCTCATGTGAAAGATAGTTTTTTGTGTTTTCTTTTATTTGGTAATAACAAAAAAATAAAAAACGATCAAAGGAAAACTATCTCTTGACTTTTCTTATTTAAAGAGATCAAGTCATAATATAGTTCTTGAACTACTACACCCACTCATACTTCTTCTTGCTTACTTCGCAAGCAAGGTCTTCCCAACAAAGACCTTAACGTATCTTCCCTCATGAGAAGATATTAGGATTTGAAATCCCTCTTCCTCCTTTGTTTGTTCTTAGCTATTCTTCCATTCTTGATCCTACCTATAGTGGGCGAATTTTACCTTACAAGCTAGCCAGTCTCCTTAGTTTGAAATATACTCTTCTTCTGCTAAGCTTTCCTGGTAGGTTTTTCAATTGAACTCCATCTTTATCTCATCATCTTCATTATCTAGGGTGAGTCTTAGTAGTACTTCTTGTTTGTTATCAATATCAATTTTATACATGTTGTAGCTTTAGTATGAAATAAAATTGTTTTTCACTAAAATTTTCTTCCAAACAATTCTATCTCACGCCAAACTAAATAAGGAAACTCAAAAGATAATTTCCCAACTCTATCACATTTAAAAACTATATATCTTCACCAAGAACAAACAGTAAATAAAACGATCACATATAAGACATGAATAATTCCTGACAAGTTGGCAGTAAATAAAACAAACACTCATAGTGAATCAGATCTATATTTTTATCAAACCAGAAATTAATAACAATCCCAACGTACACTGAGCAGTGAACACAAAACTGAGGCTTAAAATACAAAATTACAACATATGAGAGAAACTTTGAGCTCCATGAACCTGCAGCTAAATTGGGAGTCTTAAACCAAATTGATATTGCAGCAGAAGGCCTGAAACCAAATTTCTAAGAGGCATCAGCTAGGCCACTGGTAGCCTGCTGAGAAGATTATTCCCTTAGTTCATATTTGCTACATCTATTAATAGTACCGGAAAGAATCATGATGGGCAAAAGAAAAGTAACTACGTATGTTTTCCATGAAATTCCTAATTCTCTCTTGACTCTCTCTTCTCCGTGCATTGTTTGTTGTGTTGTTGTTTCGAGAATGCATCAACTTTTTAAAGCTTGCATGCATCGTTTTGTTTTTGAATGTATTTGCTTTTAAATTGTTAGTATGCCATGGCAAGATAGGTTTCATTATGTGTTCTTAAACGTTTTGTGGACAATGGGAAAAAGATTTTGAAGTTTTTGTGTGATACTTAAGCTTAGTTTAATTCATTTTGCAGTGGGGTTATATGTATTATTACAGCTTGATGGGAAGTATGTCATTTACTCTTACATTGGGTGGAGTGATTAAGATTTTATCATTGAATGATGAAGTACATTGTTGTCTGTAGACCACCTATTAATGGTGTTTTGAGGAAAGAGTTCTCAGTCATTTGAGTCATTCTTCTTACCAATATAACTGCATTAAAATACTTAAAAAGGACCAGAGACAATTGTACTTGGGGGTTAAGTGCAAAACCTGCCCCATTTGCTAGCCACAACTATAAGTTCTTAAAAAAAAAAAAATGTCATATTCTCCTTGGAAAAACATTTTGCCAGCTGATGAGGAACAGTCGTGCTAGGTGAGACTTGCGTGTGTCCTGATCAAGGTGAAAATTGAAATCCATACTTGGCGAAAATTGAAATGTGTACATCCACTTGAAAGTGGGGTTAAGATTATTTTCATGAGGCATTTGCTATAAGCCTATAACTAGGTGCTCCTAATGAGACCTATAACTGCGCTTGTTCAGTCCATAAGCATGCTCACTTACTACAGCTTGAGAAAATCAAGTCTCATACATGGTGGGGAAAAAAAATCTTAATTTTAATTTTACATTTTACCCTGTAACGTCCCATCAATTAAAAAAATAAAAAATAAAAAATAAATAAAAAAAGAGGAAAAGATCAGATTGTTTTTGGTTCCCACGTGCTCCCCACTACTAATTTTCACCCACCTCTCTTCTCTCTTTTGGCCGGCTCTCTCTTTTCTTTCTTTCATTTTCTTTCTTTTCTCTTTACTTACACACACACACACTCACTTCCACACTCACCAGCCAGCCTCCACTCCAAACCACACCATCTCACCATCATTTTTTCGGCAAGATCACCGGAAAAATACTTAGGAACCCCAAAACATCTTCATCATTTTATTTGAGGTAAAAGTTCTAATCTCTTTTAATGGGTATTATGTTTTTGTTTGAGGTTATTTTACCTAAGCTTTTATAATGATATTCATGTGATTTAAGAGCTTTGGAAATGATATTCATGTATTTATATGTATGGGTTTTGGTCTTGGTGGATATATTTGATGAGTGAGTTCATGATTTTACAATGATGGCTATCTAAGGCTTGTTATGGTGAATATAATGTTTATTGATTATTTGGAGCTAGTTAAAGATTTAAACTGTTTGTCTTGGAGAAAATTATGATCTTGGTATCATGGGTCACTTGATGATGTTATATAAATCTTGTGGGAAGTACTTATAAAGTGTGGAGGTTTTGATGTTAGATATGACACCTTGAATGATTTACGAGTATAAATGGGAGTCTATGCCTTGCAAATTAAAGTGTTTTGAGAAATTTTGGAAGTGGAATACATTACATGTGGTCGAATACTAGGTTTGCCTAATTAAGCTCTTACTTGGCAATTCCTAATTTGTAGTTAGAAACAATTTCAAGCTTTGTGCTCATTGTGATAGGTTTGCTTGATATTGTTTAGGTTCTAGCTAATCTCCCTTGGAGCTTAGAGAATTAGGATTTTGCAGTTGCGAGGTAAGTAGGTTTTTAATGAGATTTTGAAAAATAATCATGTTGTTTTTGGGTTAGACACACTTTTGGAAACTACTTATAGAAACTATATTTTCCTAAAAAAACTATTGTGTCGTAACCTTAATATATATATATATGATTATATATGTGAAAATGCATCATATTTGATATTGCATTTGGGGAAATGCATGAATTGTTAATATGGAAAAATGAGCATCTTTTATTTAATCTTTGATAAGGAAATCTTGGATGTTATATTAGAAAATTTAAAGATGCTTATTTTGTCTTGTTATGTGGGAAATTGTTAGAAAATCTTTTGACAAGAATGAAGTAGAAAACCTTACAACTTTGTTGAAGTTAGATTATTTAAGGTTTTTCTGAAACTACCTGGATATGAACTATGTGTTTCAAAGTAATGTAACATGTGAGTTTATGTGGTCTTAACACCATGCCATGTGTGATTTCCCGATGATCACCCGATTTGGTTTCAATAGTCTTTATGACAACGGAATCAAATCAAGGTCAGTGTCCTTTCACTTTGGATGACACGTTCTTCCCTGCTATCCATGGGGGGAAGAGGTTCCTTTCCTTGATTGTGTGTGAGTGAGGCTGCTACCCATGGGGCCAAGAGACCACATGCAAGAGAAGTCTTATTTGATGCACTCTCTCTGCTGCCCATGGGAGGAGAAAAAAACCTTAAGGGTATGGGTGAGGCTGCTGTCCATGGGGCCAAGAGTCTGCATACCAGAGAGGACAATATCATGCCAGTTGTGAATAGGTGAATCCCCCGACCGGTCTATGTGGTAGTATGGCATATTTGGGATAAATTACCGTATGTTAGATTTTATGGCTTTAGAAATTATATTGTTAGTACTCACAGATTATAGTATATAGTTTCAAGGTATTTACTTTGAGAAACTATGTATTTTATTATTCAATCATTCTTGTCATATTATTATTTTTGAGGATGAAACTCGCATTTCCCCCACCCCCATTAATTATGCTACTTACTGGGCTCTGTCTTATCACATTATTTTATAACCTTTTCAGAGTAGGCAGCAACCTTTTGAGACAGTTTTTTGGTGGCTAATAGTAGTTAGACTAACTACTGATGGAGGCTGAACTTTTGTAATGCGTATATTAGATGGTGTACATTTTAAAGTGGGCTTGACTTATTCTTTTGTTCATTATAGTGGTTGTGACCTTATCCCCACTAATGGGACAAGCTGTTGTTATGTAATTAATTATTCAAACATCTATTCTTTTGTGGCCATTGGTCCTTATAATTATTGCTTAGAGCTCTGACTTACTCTGAGAGTATATTCAATGGAATTATTATGATAATTCTTGTTATTAGAACTTGATATAATTTTGCGGATTGGATTGTCAAAAAGGAAAGAAAGAAAAATCTTCAAGTATTTTGAGATATCTTTCTCAGGCTTTGGACCTTTTGGGGTTTGGGGCGTGACATACCCATATTCAAATTTAAGGTGGGGAAAAAAATTAGGTCTCGTACATGGGATTTTCACTTTTCAGCCCCAACCAAAAAGGAACATAGTAGAGAGAGAGAGAGAGGGAGAGAAGAAGTGCTTATTGGGTAAAAACTGTTGTTCGGAACTGAAACATACATTGGGTATATATTTGATCTTTTCGGGATAAAATGGGAAGAACAATTTTTTGAGAGAGACAGTTTAAAGTTCAAAAATTAAGACAGTTTAAAGTTCAAAAATTAAGAGGACGGTAAATTTTATTAGTTAAGTCAACTGCCAAAAAATACAAAGAATTTAAGGTTATGTTTGGTAACAGTTTTTGTTTTCTATTTTCAAAAACTTGTTTTTGGGAATATAAAGAAAAAACAATTTTCTTGTATTTTTGAAATCAAAAACATGTTTGGTTAGTTGAAATTAAAAAGATAGTTTTTTGAAGAAAAAATAGAAAATACTAAAATATGTTGTAATTAGGATTTAAAATTTAATGTTGACTCATTAAATAAGAAAGATTAATTAAATTAAATGCATGTTTTCATTGACTTTTGAAAATTAGAAACTGAAAACAGCATTTTGCATGTTTTCAGTTTCCTTCACAAATTGAATTTTGAAAACAGTTTTTGTTTTCTGCCAATTTTGAGTTGCCAAACAAGTTTTTTAGTCTTAAAAATAGAAAATTGTTTTTGAAAACAGAAAATAAGGAAAAAAAACAGTTACCAAACATACCCTAACATTTTCAGGTAGATTCAAATTTAGATTTTTTTTTCAATGGCAAAAAAAATTTGCACAAGTTAAACTAACTAAAACCCAAAAAAAAAAAAAGCAATGAATTTAACAAACTTGAAGGTAAAAAAGATAAATTAACCTAAAAAATAATAATTAAGTGCAAATTTGTAAGAGTCTCAAAAAAAAAAAAAAAAAAAAAAAAAAACCAACCATAAAATAGTTGGTAGTTAACAGCTATGACAATGTCCAACACTTCAAATCTTCCGCTTCAACTATCAAATTATTTATAATAAATAAATAAAAGCAACGACATTAATTTCTACACAACAAAAGCAGCACAATTGATTTTCATTAAATGAAAATTATTAGGTACTCCCGGAGTATCATAAATGCATGCTCCTTCCTCTCACATAAATGGTGGGTCCCACCATGAATTTAATTAGTAGGACTCACCATTTATGTGAGAGAAATGAACACGCATTTATGGTATTCCGGGAATACACAATAATTTTCCTTCATTAAAATATCTTGTAAGAAGTACAAAGAATCCGCATACGGAGTCATCAGCTCGATCACTAGGAACATCTTCTAAGTTTTAAAAAATACCAATTAACAATATCATAAGCCCTGATCCATGCAAAACCCTACTATCTACCTATACCAAAAAAAAAAAACATATCATGATTAAGTAGGCAATGTTTAACAGCCATACTTCTAACAACTTCCACAAGTAACTAAAACATAGTATGTAACTATACAAATCCTTGAGACACAAGTATGTCTGAGACCTTTTGAACGCGACTACTACTGGATATAACAAACAGACCAAAAAAATAGACCAACCAATCATCATCTTACTTAAAAACTAGAGTTTAAATAATATAAATAATATTTTGAAGATGATCACTCACACAGATGTCTGGGTGGTGTAGTCGGTTATCACGCTAGTCTCACACACTAGAGGTCCCCGGTTCGAACCCGGGCTCAGACATTTTATTAATATTTTTTTTTGGAATGATTTCATACATAAACGTTGTCGTCTAGTTCAATTTCCTTTTATTATTCATAGAGGACTTCACTTTCTCTTTTCTTTTCTTTTTCTTTTTCTTTTTCTTTTTATTATCAGGAGCACTTCACTATCACTCTCTCAGCGCCAATCACAATATACATAAACATTGTCTTCTAGTTCAATTTCCTTGTGTTATTGATAGAGGACTTCACTCTTTTTTTTCTTTTCTTTTTTTATTAAGAGCACTTCACTTTACTCTCACTCTCACTCCAACCCCAACATACATAAACGTTGTCATCTGGCTCAATATTCTTTTATTATTGATAGAGCACTTCACTCTCTTTCTTCTTCTTCTTTTTTGTTTTTTAATATCATGAGCACTTCACTCTCATTGTCACTCCAATCACATTTATTATCACTTTAATTTGTAAGTTTTATATACTAAAATTTTTAGTAAATTGTAAAATCTACCAATTATATTCAACTAACTTATAACCCCATACATATGCATGGAAATACTTAAAGATATATAATAAAATACATAATATAATTCATATATATAATTTAAATACTATATGATAGTCATTTTTATATTTTGTTAACTCTTTAAAAAAATTTGTAAGGATATTATTAGATAAATGTAAATTGTCCCTTTTTTTAATTATTGTGAACCACTTTTTTTTTTTTACGATTCATTTATTCTAGACTCTTTGTTTTTTGTACTTAATAACTCACTTATATTAATATTTATGATGTGATCTTATATTTGATTTCTAAAATTAATAAATAAAACTCTTTAAAAATAAATAATTTAGAACACATGGCACAAAATTGGAACTTTAATTTAGAATTCTAATTTGAGTGTCTCTCAATTTCACCTATTATTATATATATAGATAAAAAATAAATCCGTTTATAATAATTATGTTCTAAATTTTGTAATACTTTATTTTCCTTGTTATTTTAGATTAACCATAGGGTCTCTATGGGTGTAGCTATGAACTTGGACATTCATGGAACCTAAAGTTTTGTAATATTATTATATTAGAGTTATTCGTTTGCTCATGATATGGTAACAAGTATAGTCCCAACATTTGTGACAGAATAGAACACCCTTCTGGGGGGAAGTATTGTAAAACAACCAATCACATTCTTAAATTAGAAGAAAAAAAAATCAGTTTATGATAATTATGTAGTAAAATTTGTATTTAGCATTTTCTGGTTATTTTAGGTTAATCCTATGGTTTCTATGGGTATAGCGCTGTGAACATGGACATTCATATAACCTAAAGTTTTGTAATATTGGAGGTTATTCGTAGCTAAAGGTAAGAGTCCTAACATTTGAGACAGAACACAACACCCTTCTCGGGACATAACAAAGCCGAAGTCATGCCAAGGGATAACGAACATGTTATTGAAATGAAAGTTGTCTTCAGTGCCCGAGTCAAAAACTTTGCTATGACTATGAGGGTCATGATTTCTGACCATTTTGATGTTATTGGAATAAAAGTTGGCTTTAGCGCCCGAGTCAAAAACTTTTCCATGAGGTCATGATAGCTGAGCATTTGATTATTTCTTTCCCAATTTCAATTACATTCAAAGTTCCAAGATTTTTATCATGGTTAAATTATTAGAACAATTTGTGTTGTATTGTATGCCTCAAGTATAGGGACTGCATTTTTTCAATGAAATAAATTTGCAGAATTAGGTACCATTTAATACTGACAAATAATAGTCACCGAGATCAAGATACAATGGCTGACCATTTGAGCTTAACAAAATTATTACTTTTCAAAATGATAAACCTGATTTAACTTGTATTTGTAGCAATCTCATGCATCTTCATCCGTGCTATAAATAACAAATTACTTATCCTTTGCTGTTAAGTATCTGAATAATAGATAAATGAGTAAAGACATGCATTCCATAGATAATTGGTCAAGAAAGTTCAACAAGTAAATGCTCAAAAGTTGGACATTACCATGCTGTAAAGAATAGAACGAAACACTTTGTTTGGAAGGGCCATGGCATACTGGTCTTTTTCAAAATAAGAATACAGTGAAGGAAGCAAGTTTCAGCCATATGTTTGATTGTTTTCAGATTACAAGGGAAGGCCAGACTCACCAGTCACAATAGTCAGACAACATATAGACCAAGACAAATGTTAACAAGCACCGCATAGGTGCTTGTTAAGGTGGTACAAAAGTGGGTCCCATTTAATAAAAAAATTAAATAAATAATAAAAAGGACATAAAACTAGTCCTTTTAGTTATTTTAATATATTTTTTCTCTCTACAAATTTGACCCACATTGAAAAATGACATAAAGCTGCAAAAGAAGACAATTGTACCCAAAAAAAAGTCAAAAGTTGCTGTTAACGGACACCTTACGGTGCCCGTTAACACAACCCATAAACTAATAAGACACTAATAAGACTTGGCTCAATCACTGCTGCTCAGCGCACAGGGGAAAACTTGTATTTCAGAGTACATTTGTGTATAAACAAAGGTATAGACCAAGAGAGAGGAGCTATTTCTTATTTACATTTCCAAAAATATTACAAAAAATAATGTCCTTCTATACATAATCTTTATATTGGGTTTTAAGAAGGTAAAACAAAAAAACAAAATTTTTTTATATACATTAACAATGGAAAGGGGGGCAAAATCTTATCTGAACTGAGAGCATCTCTTCAGCCCTCCATTGTAATTGATATCGTTCTTGGAGACACTCAATATTCCTGATTGCTCATCTACTTTCTTGATGAGAAGCTTCAGTAATGGAACCTTGGATAGGGTTTTGCATGATCCTACCATGATCAACTTTTTCTGTACAAACAAAAAAACGAAACAAGATAATGGTCTACTTGAGATGCTTGCATCTAGGATGCTTCAATTTTCTTTTCCCTCCACTTCCCCACAGAAGTAAATCAAGCATAAACGGGAAGTAAAATGTTCACAAAAACTAGAAATTTATAGTGGAAAGTAATTTTTGATATGGGGAAAGCACTTCTTTTGCCTACCTTTGCACGTGTTAGAGCGACATTAATCCTATGCCAGTCACCAAGCAGTGAGGAAGTGCAGTTCCTCGGATTTTCGCTAGACCTAACAAATGACACTAGTATGCAGTCCTTGTCTCTTCCCTAGACCAAAGGTAAAGGGAAGTTATAAGTTAAACTGATATAGGATGTGATCTTCAAACTTAATTAAGAGCACCAACATAACAAAATTTCTATAAAAAAAATAAATAAATAAATAATAATAATAAATAAACAAATAAAAACAGAGAGGTTGAGTGTTCCTCATCACCGTTCAGCTAGGGGGACAGAGAGAGATGTTATTATACTATTATTAGTTCAAAGGTTGGAGTGTAACTGTTGGATCCAAATAAAGTAGAATGAACCCCTAAAATTGATTACATCTTTATCACAAGCTACAGACAGTAGAAAAGAAAGACGGATGCATTTGGATGTAGCTTTTTGCTAAAAGCTTATTTGCAGAAGTTTGTTAAATTATAGTTGTACACAAAAAATGAGGCTTTAAAAAGTTGTAATAAAAGCAAAAAGAAAAGGCCATGGCCAAACAAGTCATTCAGTCCAAGTAAAATTTCTGGTATATAAACAATGAAACAACAATCAAAAACTTAGCCTAACCTGGTATTTATCAATGGTATGTATCTCCACAGAGGTTGTATACACAGCATGGCGGATGAGATTTGCCTGCGAATTATAAGGGGTAATGATGCCAATATCTTCCCCTTCAATTCCATTGTTAACCAATTGCTCTGTGACCTTTATAATGAACATAATAAGGAACAAATATAATTCATTAGAGCTCTGAATAACTCACAGGGACTGGTCTTAGGTAACAAGAACTATTTATTATTATATTTAAATAACAATAATACCTCTGCAATTATGTAAGCTTCAACCGGGTTATTCACAGTCTTTTGATCTTTTGCCTCAAAAGCGGGCAACATATCTGATTTGTAAAAAAGAAAGAAAAAAAATTATATGCAAGAAGTGATGCCATATAAAGAAACCACATTAATAAAAATGATAGGCAAAGCAAAAGATTATGCATTTATAACCTGTATCAATAAATATGACTGGTTTGGTGGGATTCAAAACCTGCAATTATGAATCACTTAGTGAGGCCATTTAATATTTTGGAAGTTTAAAAACAAAATATGAATGTCAACAGCAGAAGTTGATTAACCATTAATTTTAAATATAACGCAGGATCAGGGCATAAAATTACAACAAAACCTTAGAACTTCCAACTGCAAATAAACATCAGCTTCAAACAAGAAGACACTAAATCACAATGGAACTACATGGAAAAGAATGTTTTTACCTCCTTTAGCCATGATGAACAAGGCTTCAAACAAGAAAGCTTAAGTTTTGCACTAGCTATTTCGGAGGATCCACAGTGTAATCTGTCACCATATATCAAGGCATTTGATAGTTCCATAACTCCCTGACACATACGATACTGCATACAAATCAGCCAAGTAAGCATACCTGGTACAGAAAGAGTACCAAAAGAAGAGTCTAGCTATTAAATTCAAATTCAACTCTGAATTCAGGTCACCTGGCTCTGCAATGCTGAAATTGCCTGAGGATGTGCTTCAGATAGCCTGCAAAACAAGCTTATTCCCATTCCATTCTCCCGAGCCTCTGTGCTCTAGAAGTAGATAAGCACAATACTTCATGAGCTAAAAAAATTAAAGCAGGAAAAATTCAGCAAGTAGAACTATAAACACAAAAGACATATTACCTGGACAAGAGGTGGTAGTTGATAATGATCACCAACAAGGACAAATGTTGAAGCAAACATCAAGGGTCCCAAGGATACCTGATAGGATATTCACTCATAAACTCATTACAAAGTTTATATATATAAATATATATATATATATATATATATATATAAGTAATAAAATTTTATTAAAAAGAGACTACTTCATGCAAAAATGGCATAAAGTATCCTAAAGAATTACAAACAAATACAAAAGGTTATGTGCTAAATAAATTTTTTCGATAAAAAATGGCATAAAGTATCCTAAAGAATTACAAACAAATACAAAAGGTTATATGCTAAATAACAGACTCAATTCTCTTCATTAACAATTTTTCAAACCGCCACACATCTTAAATATAAAAAAGTGATTGCCAATTAAACAAAAGTGGTTATGAATGTCATCAGTTCAAATCTTATCCTATCAATAACATATATTCACCGCCCACATAAATGATTAAATATTCATTCACACATATATTAACATATAGATAGAGAAGTTTATTTTTTACAAATCTCTAGGCCATCAAAATTCAGTGCTCCGATGCTTTAAATTTTAGTTTTCTAAAATTACATGCCAGAATATCATGATTTCCACTTGTCTTAGTTGTCTACAACATAATGCCTGAATTCCAATCCTTTAGTATATATCACATTAATTTAGGTGCATTATAAAAAGCCAACTTAAGGTCCTCAACAAGAAGAGTTTGATTTATAGACACACTAGAACAGATCAACAAGAGAGAAGCATACCGGGAGGGTAGTCTGACCAGCTTCATCCATGATGCATACATCAAATCTCTTGTTGGTAAGCAAGGGACTGGTGATTCCAAGACAAGTAACTGCAACAACTTTGACTTGTTCTAATCTTATTTTAACATCTTCAACACTTTGTACATTCATTGCTGTCATAAAAAGCTTTATCACATGATGGATAACAAATCAACAGATTCTATTACAAGGAATGCTAATAACAATTTATAATCTCACCTGAAAAGCAATGCCCCTGAACTTCCTCATGCACAGCTTCATATCTTCCAATACGTACAAAATCGATGCCCTGCTAATTTTTAAATTTCAATAATGTGCACGAAACAATGATAGTAATAATTTAATGAAGACATAAGAGTGACGTATCAATGTGAGGATACACACACACACACACTCATACATATGAGGACCAATCATATGAACAATCACCAGCCGATTTGCAAGCCCTTCATAAGTGGCTTTTGAAGATTGGGTAAGCACTGAATATCCCAAGGACAGAAGACTTTTAACTGTTTCTTACCGAGCACTCTGGTATGCCTAATGCTATAGGGGAGAAATATCGATTGATGCAGAAAGAATAGGCACGATTACCAATGAATCAAGGAGGCAATCATAGTTAAGACCCCAATTAGTTGAATAGAGAAGGTAAATTTATGAATCCAGTACTATGAAGTTTAATTTAAGGCAGTTATGGGCATGTTGCTTAAGCATCAGACTTTTCCTTACAATAAAACATTTTTATTTAAGAAAAAAGGAAAGGTAACATAAAAGATCTGAAGTGGCAATAACAAGAAAGAATATCCCCTATGGTTTCATTATCTGCAGCAAATGCTATATATATATATATATATATATATATATATATATCAAGATTGCTCATTTTTAATTCCAGGGTTTCTCTGAATTTGAAAGTTATCACTTGGTAAGTTCCATACCAAGGCTCAATCCAATTAAGTCCGTAGCGTCTACCAATTTCGCCATATCCCCGATTTTTGTTTTAAGATTAGGATCTCATTATGATGTCTATTTTCCTTTTTGTCTTAAACCTTTTTTTTTTGTTACAGCAAAGAAAGTTTTCATTACAAAACAAGTTACTTACAAGTAAACAATACTTAATAAGCAACACAAGAAAAATTAACACAAGTAGATAAGTACATTCAGTAGCCACTTGAAGCATAACATTACAAAATAGACAGGCCTCAAAAAAATGAATTAACATGGAAGAAACCAAACATTTATAGTAATCCAGATTAATAAAAGATAGTGATGACCTGAGCTTTTAATTTTATAAGCAAATTATCTACGGCTGAGTTCGTGTAAGATGTAAGCAAAATGGATGCCCCTCTCATCAACAGGGCCTTCACAGCATGCACCATTGTAGATGTCTTGCCCGTTCCAGGCATTCCTAGTATTAGAGTGTAATCCTTTGCTGTGAGTATCTGAATAATAGATAAATCAGTAAAGAGAAGTATTCCATATAAATTGGTCAGACTAGCTTTAACAAGTAACTGCTCAAGAAATTGGACATTAGCATGCTCTGCAGAAAACCTTAAGAATTGCTCGACGCTGATCATCATTCAAACTCTTCTTTGACCAGATGTATGATATTGCTGGATCCTGGCTGAATATACATCCACTGTCAAATTTAGGTGCCTACAAGGACATAAAAATGCAGAATCATACAAAAAGGCATTATACGATTAGCGAGACATTGACCAAATAAAGTAGCAACAAACATTTACCTCAAGGTCAACGATCATCTTCCGAAGATGAGTACTTTG
The DNA here is from genome assembly GCA_029955455.1 of Quercus agrifolia. Lineage (NCBI taxonomy): Eukaryota > Viridiplantae > Streptophyta > Magnoliopsida > Fagales > Fagaceae > Quercus > Quercus agrifolia. The sequence continues at coordinate 59,183,213 of JARQAD010000003.1, read as the reverse complement.
TGAACTTTGTAGAAAAAGTTGTACAAGGTTAAACCTTCAAAAAACAACATCAAGCTTGAATTCAGCCCTTGTACATGGGCAGGGTGGGTTGGAGGGACATATATCACACAATAGCTAAGTTCATGTAAGTACCTCATAACTGCAAATGAAGTCAAAAATTCATCCTTGTCAATCCGCCAAACTTCTCCAAAAAGATCCTGTGTCTCTAAAGAAGGATTGCTTCTGGGAAGCCGTAAGCGCTTAGAAAAAGAAACCTATAGTATTATAGAAGACAATTTGAAACTGTGTAAGTCATTAAAATATAATAGTTCAAGAGCATAGACTAATATGCTCTTTAAGAAATCCATTTGGAGCAGGTTTAACATAAATTAGCTAAAGTTTAAAGTACTAGATACAAATAGAAACAGCAGATGTAATACTTACGGAAACATGAGAACGACTTATCTCTGTAATGACCCCACTTGCAATGGTTTGATGGCCAGATTCAGTGCTAAGTATCTAAACATAACATCAGGGAAAAAAAAAAACTAATTGTTATGTCAAAAAATAAAGATGAAATACACCACATGATACAGAACTTATATATAAAAATCCTTTGTTCCACTTTATGCTCCAGACTTTGGTTACTTTTTGAGGAAAAAATGACATGAGGCAAGCTGTAACAGGTGGAGTATACAGTGGAACAGAGTGCGATAGAGGATTTTTATCCCATAATTTTATTAGGGTAACAATTATGCAAATGAATGTGCGCTCATTAAGCTTGTATGTTGCTTTTTAAGCTTGTATGTCGTTGCTTAAGAAAACAAAGTCCAGATTCTCTTGTTCAAGAGTCAATAAGATCAACTCTTACAAGTAAAGAACAGAGTAGGAATCAGAAAAGACCAAAAATATTGAGCAATCCATGCCAAACCTCTACTATATATATATATATATATATATATATGTCCATAATTGTTATAACAAGTGTAGGAGGGAGGATTCAAACCCTGGTTCTCGTCATAAGGGAGACCAAACTTAGCTAAAGTTACATCATGCAAAAATGTATTACAAGAAAATAATTGTACCACATAATCTCCACTTCTAAGTGTGCAGTCCATATCACTTTTTAGAGAAGAGGCAACACTTAAAGGATCCCCGCCCAATGCTTTGACATTGATGGATGATAGATCTCGATGCACAAAACGATAAATGAACCGGTTTCCTTTAAGAGACTTCTGATGTGGAAGTTTATCTGAAGCATCAAGAACAATAGAAGAAAGGCAACCTCTGGAATCATCACTCTTTGAACTATGCGAACGCCAGATTTGTTTCTTTACAAGCTGAAATAGCGTAGGAGAAAGAGAGGGAATAAACAATTATTCATAATATTTTGAGGAGATATGTTTCAATAAAAATGCATATAATGGCTTCAAAAAAGCACCTCGATCTCTTTAGCCTCCAAGTCAATCAACCAATCCCAATGCCGAAGGAAAATGGAATGAGAAATGGTTAGGTGGTTAGTATGTGACTCGAACACATCTCCTAACCCACTGCTTTCAGTGCTTCCACCATGTGCCTACATCAATGACATATTAAGGCCAATGACAAATACCAATACTCTAGCATCTTTAAGCCCATATGATAATGATTGAATTTTGCATAATCCTTTTACAAACCCCCTAGGTGGGTTTGGTTTTCCCCCACTTCATGGATATGGGATACCAAATAGAATGAATGTTCCACAAACAAAACATGGGGATCGCTATTCTGTAAATGAGATTCTCATTATTACACTCCCATGCCCAGCAAACAGAAGCATGTAATGAGCAAGAAAAGCTTTTCACAGTCCAACTTTATAAAGATAACAAATTTACCTTATGATAGATGCTACAAACATTAAGATGGCGACAACCTTTACACATGCTCAGACTCTGTTGAAAATGGAGATACTTTCAAATGGCAATCCAAAAAAAGAGTTTTTCAGAAACAAACTATAATTAACAATTCAGTAACAACCATACCTGTATCATTGCAGGTAGTTGTTGTATTGTTGATGCCTTGAGAATATCATTTGCAAGCTCATTACGACGCATAATTAACCCAACCAAATCAGATCTTCGAACCACGATCCCCTTTACACAAGGTCTATACACACTCAAAAACCTCAAAGTTTTTAGAGAAACAGAGAGCACAAATATATTTTAAACTTACCTGTGTCTGACCAGACTGAAGATAATATAGAAGACCTGAATCTATATGCTTCTGGTACCTAAATAAGAGACCAAATCAAAATAAATAAATAAAAGTATGCTTTCTTAAAGGTTCTCAATAATAGAGGCATGTGACATCCTCCACCACAAAAAATATATATACAAAGAGAGGGGATGATATGCACACCTCTCAGACATAAGGAGAGTGTATAAGATTACTTGTGCACTGTGCTCCATAGATGACTGCAAACATCACTAGTGTCAAAAGAAGGATAATACCAAAGAAGATAAGATTGAGTAGTTCAAATTTTCATTATTCTAGCATTTCTTTTGGCTATCAAATCACAGTTAAGACCATAGACTTGCCTGGCCATTTGATGCTTTCCCAGTTTTAAATTCTAAAGGCATAATCTTCTCATGAGCTTCATTTTTGTTTGATATTACATTGGCTCTGACTGAAGCATCAATCATCCCTTTCAAACCATATTTAGGGGCCCAGGCCATCTCCTCAATGTCAATTACCTACATTTACAACAGAAATCTTCTAAATAATGTTGTTTACATGGAAGTGAATTAAAACTAGAAAGTGGCACTCCATTTACAGTCTCAACCTTCATAACTAGAACTGTCTCTAACAAAGTAACGGCAAATAGAGAACTACAATTATGATAAATATATGAATAAATCATTCAAATGTGTGCTACAACAAATTGATCTTCAGATGAAGGTTTGACATGAATTTATAGACTGCAAGAAAAAAAACTAGGGTACATGCTAATCAAAATATACACCTGCCACCATGTATTTTTCATATGGTCTATTAGAGTTTATACCAGTGAATGCATATTTAATATATGCAAATTTGAAAAATGACAAGTCATTCTGTTGCGAAGAGGTGAGATTTCTTGCCTCAGATATGTTAACCTTTTTCAGCCCCTCATCAGATCCAAAATCAACAGAAGGAGCCTTGGAATCCTGTCAACAACAAAATTATTACATCTTTAGTCCCAAGAGTTGGATGTTTGCCTTATAAGGTATAAAACAAGAATAGGAAAAAAAATACCATGTGTAGTGTAGATCATATAATAAATATCTAAAGGCATATTCAGAAAATTTTGGAATTTGGATGGCAATGGGGTGGGTTCATGCCTTCCAACCCCCCTAGAATGCGCTGAATTTGGGAATTGGGACTCACACAGATGATAAGTGTAGGTATTTTACACAATTTTGATTACGGTTATAGGATATTACAACATTTTCTGTTGTTTATAACCACTAAGATGTCAATATATACACAATAAAACAAGAAACAAAACCACTACATACTCCTATAGAAACAGAGCAAACAAATAAATGAATAGGCTCCATGCAGGAATTAATGTGGTTCATGATCAGTCCAGTTAGGATGAGGTTAAGCTTTGGCAAAAAAAATTCATACTATAGTTGAAAGGTAATCAAGAACAAAAGTACCAGCAATAAGAATATATCAGCCCACCTGTGAATCTTTGAATGTGATGATCCAATTCAAAATTTTTGGGATAGCCTCAATCAAGGTTTTCTGTATATCATTTTCATTTACTGCAAAATCCACATGTGGGAGAGATTAGAACTTTCAGACAAGATAATCCATAGAATTAACTGATGGCATTTTATTTGAAATATTTTGGTGCTTGAAAATGGACCACCAAACTGATGCAAATGCTTCAGTTCTACGAGTCCATAATAATGATGAGCGTGGAAAACACTAACAGTTTAGAAATTACAGTTAATTGACAAATATATGAGTTTGCACCTCCACATGCATATAAGCTTTCAATGCTTTTCTGGAGCACCACTCTTGCATATTCCTCCAAGAAATTTATTGTTGGAATTTCCTTCATTAGTCCAGCCTGAAAAAAAAAAGAGATCACATATGAAGTTCATAATATATATATATATATATATATACATATATATCAAACAATCTTTCAAGGTGGTAGAGTGAGTTTCGAAACCTGAAAAATTTGGTGCAGCAAGGTACCAATTAATGCTGCAGTTGAATACTCACTGCACTTTACCCTCTCATCCAAAACTGTTCGCCTAGGGCAACTGAAACTACCAGCAACCTAAAAAAACAAATCTTGTTATAAGGAAGAAATTAAGGGAATATAAGCTCAAATCTAGTCAACAAATATGCTTGTAAGAATGCTTTGTAGAATCCACCAGTAGGATAGCCACAACACATATTGCCACATAAAAATAATACAATATTCATCAAGCAGGTGATTCTTACCCGTGTTCCAGAAACCAATACATCTGGGTGAACAATTATAAAATTATTGTCACGATCCACATCACACTTTCCCTGGTCATCAAATTCGCCAATCACATTTACAGTATCTCCAGGTGCAACGATGCTATAAAACCTGACAAGAAATGAAAGAAGGAAAATTTTGAGGAACGCTAAGAACAAAATTTCCCCAACAGTGAGCAGCCACTGATTAACCTGTACAAACAATCAGGATCAGCAAATCTTCTGCATTATATGATTCTCAGTAGATTATAGGCACTTGGTACAACTTCTAAGGTAGTAAATATAAGACAGTCCTTTTGGAATTCTAATATACCAGTACTAACTACTAAGAAAGCAAATAGGATGACGATACCAATTAAGTTCTTGGCAATGATAAGGTGAACCAAACACTGGATAAGTATATGAGGAGACCAATAGAGACAAGCTATATATCAAACATACCAAGCCAATAGCTAAGAGGGGTTAATATCCAACAATAATTCAGGTTATACTGTTATAGTGAAACATATGAGAGCATAAAGATTGTTTTGTAGATACAGCCTCTCCCATCCAAAAGGGGTTATGTTATATAAACTAGAATGATGCTGGACATGGATGTCTAATCACATCAAGCAATCCAGGTTAACCTTACAAATCACAAGGTTAAAATGGGCATTAATGCAAGCCAAACTATTGTAAAGTGTTATAGTATTAATGATGATGATTATGAGTATTGAAAGCCATGAAATCATGCTTGTGCATCCAGAGATTTCAGTTGTATGCAGTTCATTTTCCAGATCAATTAACAAGTTGAGATGATCTTTAAGTTCAAAGCAAAATTTTACAATTTTTTGGGGGGGGGGGGGGGGGAGAGAGAGAGAGAAGGGGGTTCTGATACTGGAAGAAGAAATAAAATTCTTCCACGAAAGAGGCATTGAATTACTCACCACTCTTCCCACAAATACACAGCCCGCTCTTCTCCGCTACACTCATTCAGTAAGCGAAGAACCTGAAAAGCAATTGTTCAAGTTTACTACAGTTCTAGCTCCATCAGAACAATGAATTGGTTTGTGTATAAGGCTTACTGAAAACCTTATATGGCCATTGAGCACCAGAGGAGTCAGCAGGCCTACGCTTCTCAGACACCTGTAGCACAGATGCATTGCATATAATCAATCCTTAAGAACTCATTCTTCCCTTTATCAAAGAACCATTAAAATAAAGCACATCACCAACACAAGGACATAATATTGAATCAAAGAAGTAAAGCATACCTCCAATACAAGAAAATTACGATTGGACAAATCCCCAATGACATCTTCTGGTAAATCCACTGCCACTCTCTCTACGGTAGGATCAACTTCAACGGTCATCCCATCACCATTTCTATTATGAATTTTTGATGAATATGCCTCTGTATCATTAGATATGGAGTCTTCAACAGAAATGACATCTTCTACTTGATCCAAAAGTTCAAGCAATGCCTATGAGAATAGACAAACAAGTAGATATCATTGGTAATTACGACTACATTATGAGAAGACATATTAGACTTATGTGCAACAAAGCATATCAGGCTATCAGCTTCCAACTCAGAAATCGAAAACTTGTGCTCTATGTTCATGCGATAATCAATACTTAAATTGGAAAAGTGGTATGATAACTGAAGAGCATAAGTAAAACTGCATAGTACAACCAAACCTTTTTGTGTTGTCTTAAACCTAGCTGATCAGTTGCTCCATTGCATGCTACACTGTTAGCAATCTGTGGTTCAGTTACAGCATAAATCAGACTAAGTACACACTTAAAGCTGGCAACTAAAAAAACAGAGCAAGAAATCAAAAACTTTTTGAGTCCTAAATATATAACTTAGTTAAGAGGGTACTATTATTGGTCTTTTCTTGAATCCTAAACAATAAACCATTTAAAGAAATAGTTTTTCTCAGTTTTCCACAAATTGTCGGCCTATGAAAACAAAATTACCTTATCATGGCAATATGATAGAGATGGTGGAGTTCGAAATGGGCTCTGTCCACTAGCAACTCCAGTACTAGTCAATTCACTTCCATTTCCACACAAATCCATATCCTGATCCAGGTTAACCCTTTTCACCCCAACCCTATTCATGGATACCAAAGATCTTTCAGCAGCCTTTCGTGTCGGCGATGAGAGCCACATCTCAACCTTCCCAGCTTTACCGGGAGAAATTGGTACCTGCACTAATCACCATCACTTAACCATCTGAATTCTGAATCAATCAAAACATAACAAATTGACAACAGAATGCATAAGGCAATAAAAAAAAATGCCTTTTTTTGTGAGCATTGCTTCATGCGTAAAGAGTTGAGCCTCGATGAATCAGCCAACACTCTCATCATCTTCTCTGGCACACGCTTTGAAACCGCTTGGAGTCTTTCGTTCACCGGAGATATCTTCCACGTCACCTCATCACCCGCATCATCTTGGCTCTGCTTTATCAACTATATCACCATAATTCAAGAGTTAAAAAGTAATTTACACAGTTTACGCACTTTAAGCATTTTCACAGAAAAATATTAATTAATAAATGAATATATGTATCAAAATCATCAGAATTACAGAGAGAAAAATCAAAATGTGGACTAAAATGGATGCTATAAGAGAATTGAAAACTGTGATATTTATCAACCATCAACATGTTGTTGTTTACAACAAATTTAACCCCAAATTAATAAACTTTACTCTAATTAGTATTCATTAAGCTTAATTAAAAGATCAAAATAAATAATTTACACAATCACTACACCCTAAAAGCATTTGCACCAAAAAATTGTTAATGCTAAAAGAACATATTAATCAATATCTAGTAAACACAAGCACTTCATTTAGGGTACTATACCCGTGTCATATCTGTGTTGTACCCATATCATATGGTGTCATACCAACCGTTTCAAAAATTGCTCGAGTCATTGTGTCGTAACCATATCCATGTCCATGCCCATGCTTCTTAGAATTCAATATCAAATAGAGAAAAAAACAGAATGTGGAATATAATGGATGCTATAAGAGAATCAAAAACTATGATATTTATCAACTATATCACCATGTTGATGTTGACAACAACAAATTTAACCCCCAATTTAATAAACTTTGCTCTAATTAGTATTCACTAAGCATAATTAAAGGATTAAAATAAATAATTTACACAATGCCAAAAAATTGTTAATGCTAAAAGAACATATTAATCAATATCTACAAACAGACACTTCATTTAGTGTGTTGTACCCGTGTCGTATCTGTATCATATCCATGTCATACGGTGTCTTACTGGCCATTTCAAGTTATAACTTTTCAAAAATTGCCCATGTCGAGCCCATTTGGGATGTGATGCAAGCTTTAGCTTATTTGAGTTTTTAACTTCTTTTTGTTACTACTCATAACCCCATTACACTTTTTGATATTATTCATAAGTCCATTGTATTCAGCTAACCTTTAACCCTTTTTTTTTTACACTTCCAGCAAAAAGTTTTCGATTTTAGCTAAATAAGTTGTTCCTAAACAGATCACGTGCTCTTAGATGAATATTAAGCAGAGAAAAACATAATGTGGACTGTAAAGGATGCTATAAGAGAATTGAAAAACTGTGATATTTATCAACTATATCACAATGTTGATGTCTACAACAACAAATTTAACCCCTAAATTAATAAACTTCACTCTAACTAATCAAAATTATCAAAACTAAGCAGAGAAAAATCAGAATGCGAACTATAACATTTACCATTCCAGGCGAGAACTTGAAGCGCTTGAGAGACACGGACTTGGAAACCTCCGGCGACACCTCGGAGAGATTCTCGTCGGCGGCGTTAACTCCGACCAACACCACGTTCTCCTCCGGCGTATTCTGCGAAACGGCCTCTTTCTGATCGGGTTTCTTCGAAGCCGGTCCGTTTTCATTGCTCCGATCAGTCAACACCGGAGCCGAAACGGCGGCGGCGGCGTTGGAAGTGAGAGGAGGCTTGGGGTTTTGAGAGGCGTTCTGAGTCTGAGTGTGGCGATCGAAGAAATGCTGGATTCCGAACTTCGAAGGCGGCTGCGGTTGATTGCTGTTATGGTTCGATTTCTTGATGGACGACGATGATGATGATGATGAAGAATTGGGCTTTTTTCTTGGAGGCATTGGAGCTGAGGAAGGAGAGGATTTTAGGGTTTTTAATTTTTTCTTTTTTTTTTTTAGCTTCCAATTATGCTCAGAGAGTGAGTGAGTGAGACAGAGGGAGATTTGAGCATTGTTTAGGAGTATTTGTTTTGTGAATTTCAGATTTGTGATTTTCCCGCCAAAACTTATGGCGCTTTGTTTTTTATTTTTGGGGTTTGGGGAAGACGAGGGTACGTTTTGGGCCTTTTGGTGGGGTTTGGAATTTGGACCTTGTCAAGTTCAGATGGGTGGAATTTTGGGCCCAGTCACCAGACCAATTTCGGCCCATATTTAATAGTGGAAATTTTTTTATACATACATGTGACAGAATTTCGGCCTACGTAATTATTACACTTTTAGCTCTGTTTATTTAGAGGGTTAAATGTTTTCTAGAAAATTAGTTATTTTTCAAAAAGTATTTTTATAAAATTATCTCTCTTTTTTTTTTTTTAATAATTTTAAATGAATTAAAAATATATATATCATAACTTTCCTTGTTTAATTTACTGTGAAATAGAGTTGTTTTCTAAAAAACGATTTAGTAGAAACTAGAAAACAATATCTAAAAATAAATTATACTTTTTTTTTTATTGATTAAATATAGTTTTCTTTTGACTCATTTTTTCTAATGTTACCAAACACTGGAAAATCTAGAAAACTATCTTTACACTTTGTTTTCCATTAAAACAAACAGAGCATTAAATCAAAATATCAATTAGTTTTTTGCATAAGTGGAGCTCAAATCTCAAATCCCTTATATATATATATATATATATATATATATATATATATATATATATATAGCTACATTTTATAGTGGGATTTTCTATGGTACACCCACTATAATTAAAATCCTTTTATTTCAAGAATGTTAATATTAATATTTATTTATAGTTATTGTAGGGTCACAATTTTTTGCCACAGCCCAATATGATTGGGATAAAGGCCCAATGAGTCCAGTACAATAAATTTGTAGAGAATGGATGAAAAAACTAAGCTCTTCGCGAATGGAATAATGGCTAGTTAAGATTTGAACTATGAACAAGCATAGAAACTGACGCAAAACTTTATAAAATAATTGTCCGAGGAGGTAAATTATTATTGAATTCACTATTTATGAAAATTGATGCTACAGTAATTATTTTTCTCTTCTCTTTTTTAATTTTCTTCGATCCCCTTTTATGGGGAGTCTTTTACCTTATATAGTTTCCTTTTTAACCATCTTGATCGTCCACTTGTCAATCATCCAAACCTTCACTTAAGTATCCGTCCCATCAGTCCTCTTCTATGGTTCCCTGGGAATGGTAGTGGTTGAGAATACATTGTTCAGGGATCTTCTCCACATAAATGCGGCCAGAAAAGTTGCTGCAGTGTATTGAATGCGGCGGTAACAGTTTTTCTCTTAGATATTTCTACATTCTTATCCTCTCCGTACTTGCCTAAAGTTCATCCCTATCGCTGGAGATTCCTATAAGGTCGCCTAAGTTACCTAAGTACTTGCTTAACCGACATTCATCTTATCCGAGTAGTATAACCTTCTCGGATTGTACTTTTCCACCTTCTTCTATATGTGATCCCCCATTCCAGGGCTCATCTACTCGTTTACTCCTCATCGGACGTATCCACATTATTAAATAGGATCTAAGGTCCAATATACAAATTTGGGCCCTTGTCTCCACAATTATAAATTAGTTGTAAATATCAAAACACTTCTGTGTGTATATATATAATCATAAAAGATGGCATATCATACGCCTTAAGTGATATAGTTTTTTGTTGTGGCATAGGTTCAATGAGTTCACACCAAATACCCATCTTCTTTTTTAAGTATCAATGGCCTAGGAAAATTTCTTAAAAAATGGCACAGGAAATATATATATATATATATATATATATATATATATATATATATAGATGACTGATAAGTAAAAATTTATGTATTCAAATCACGAGGCAAACAAGCAAAGGCTATATTACCAGTTCACAATCATCAACAATAGCAAGTAGCCAATGAGAACTCATAATTTCAGGTTTGTTTCACTAGGTAGCTATTTGAATGTTGTCGTGCTTCGCCATGTTATGATGATGGTAAGTCCTTAGATGAATTATGGAAATCCAGATTAAGCAACAAGCCACATGAAGAAAGTTGACCAGATTGTTAAAGAGAATGATGCCACAACATAAGTCCATAGCATAATGACAGAGCATTCACTCTCTCCAGTCTTAAGCAACTGAGAAATAGTACCTGCCAAGTTCATGACACGATGTTACTAATTCAAATTTTAGCATATATAGTGCTTAAGTGCTTTGTTGAGAAAATCACAACCAAGGAATGGACAACCAAACATATTTCATCAAATAGTTTGTTTACTTTATTATTAGGCTCAAGTTAAAACCGAGTAATGAATTGTTTAAACTTGGTTTATTTACTTTGTTATCAGGCTTGAGCTGAAGTGAAGTTTAAAACTGAGCTCAAATTTTCTGTTCAAACTTGGTTAGTTAATTTTATGAACAGGCTCAAACTTGATTAAATCATCCCTTGCTGAAAAACCTATATCTCTAGAGTCTAGATTTGTTAATGCATACTATGCATCAAATTATATTCTGAAAATATTCTAATTAATTCTCTTGCACTTCTACAGGAATAATGTCTGAAAAACATGAAACAAAAATGCAAGTTTTGACAAAATTTTCTTTGTAGTCGGTACATATTAGCAATGGAAAGAATGTATTATCTTCAGTGTTTAGGAAAACTTTGGGCTAAACTTGGTTCTGTTCAAGCTTGGTTCATTATGTAATTAACTTCATACTCCTGATCTTCGTTTATTTAATTAATGAACAAGCTGAAACGAGCATTTTCTGAAGCTGAACTCAAGCTATTCACTAAGACATGTCTTATCACCTAAGACACAGTAGCAAAAACGAAATCTTTCATATTAGTGGACAAAGATCCACTTCTGCAGGGTCTAGGAGAGGAAGTAGGTAGGCAACCTATGTCATTTATAGAAAATATTGGCAAAACATTAGTACATTAAGGATTAATCTAGTTGATTTTTAGAATGTTCAATCAATAAGCCTACTCAGTCTGATCTTGCCTAAATATTTCTAACAAGCACAAGGTATATATGGCTTTCAAACATAAGGCTTTAACAACAATTGCCAACAAACAAACCAATCTGTTAAGCAATGTGAACTTAAACAAGCGCAAATATGGATACCACCTTAGGTAGCATCTTTAGAAGTATTATTCATGTCTTCGATAGTTAATGGGATCAAAACTGGTGGTTTTAGGCTTGAATAACTGCATATAATAATCACCAATGGAAATTCAGTGATCACACATACCTACAGTCATAGCGGGTGGAAGTGCATACTGAAGCATAAGTGTAAACTGATATAATGAATCTGATCCCAACATGCCAAAATGGTTTGCAGCCTTAACAATAACAATACCCAGTAAAGGCGATATAATGTACCGAATTGCAATAATCCCTAGGACAATTAATGGACCTACTTCAGATCTCTTTAGACCTGTAACAACAAATATATTAAAAAAAAATATCAGAAACCTTTCATGGACAATTAATGAGGGGATTGAGCCAACCCAAGGAATACATAATAAAGATTACAACCAATGTTAAAAGTCACCTCTAAGAAGGTTCCCTCCAATTAACAATGTCATACATGGTATTGCTGCCTCCCTGTAGAAGAGAAAGGAAACTAAAAGGATTTAATGCAGATTGGCAGATATAGAACACTCAAGCTGCAAATCAGAATGTTCAGATTGAAAAGCGATTTTTTCATGTTGTTCCATTGCTTCTAAGTTGGAAGAGTTAATGGTTCATTAGGGAAGACTTAATTGCTTAGAGGAGAAATACTGGTTATTTTAAAAGGCCCTTCCAGGCTGTGCATATTTGACTACAACTATATGTACTTATACTATTGCTGCTAATATATTATTATGGAGTATTTACTAGTAAGGATGGACTATTGCTGCCAATTGTACTTCTAAATATAAATGGAATACTTTTGCTGAGTGAGTCTTTTGCTAACATATATGTAATTGATTTTTCTGTCTGATGCATTGGTCTTCTCATGGGAGTGATTCGCACATGTTCATTCCTTAAATAGAATTATAAATTTAACTTTGATATGTGCATATTAGCACTACTTCAAGTTGCAAATATAGTAATTTTAGAGTTTAGAATTGTGAGCAGAAACTTGAACACCAAAATCAAACTAAGACTCAAGCAGTGGGAGCTTATTGAGCCTGTGGCAGGATTCATACCCTATCAAACTCACAGAACTGTAGATTGCACGAAGAGGAGCATCATCACCAATTAGTAACTTTCGAATTGGAGAGACTATTCCAACTGTAAACGCAATAATCTATAGAAGTAAAATAAGCATATTATTTAGAGATCCCTGTGTGGCAGCATATACACAACTTTAAAAAATTTTAAAAATAGATATATTCTGAATAATTATTTTGAGCATTTGAAATGAGTCAGGCAGTGCATTATGTCATTCCCCATTTAAAGTGTATAATTATATTCAAGTTTCAAGAAACATAAAATGTTTATTTTTGGAATGAATATGCTTCCAATATAATTTCTCTAAATCAAGGTCAAGATGGAATGAATTCCTCAGATTATCTACTTTCTAAAAAAAAAATTAGGAACTGCAAATTTTACTGGAATTAGAGAAGTAAACACAGACCATATTGATTTCTAACAGAATAAAGATAAAGCTTATGCCAAACAGAACAAGAACTATGAGAATACCGCTGAAATGGTAGCTGGTGCAAACAATTTTTTGAGGTTAATGTACCCATAGAGCTTCTTAAGGTGCAGCTTAGACTTCTCCAGAAATGATACCTATCAAATGAATCTTTAAAAGGTTATTTTATTCAAGAAGAGAATGGGGAGAAAGAAGGGAAAGAAAAGCTACCTTTACTAGCACTGAAAATCTTCAGTATAAAACAATATATCTAATTAATATTATATAAAGTTAGATTGTATGAGATATCCAAATTGTAATGTGATATTAGTCAAGAAGACATGTGGTAACCCATGTATTGGAATTAGTGATCTATACTTAAAATGCATCTTATTTCACAAGGAATCATTTTAGGATAGGAGAGTAAAATATTCCATTCAACTTTACAATATTTAATAAAAGTACAACTATTTTATGCCCTCAATCTCCTACATTGAAGCTATGTCCTACATGACCTGCACATGCGCTAGCTTGCTTCTTAATGTCCTCTGATCTTCGTACAAGCATTTATCTTCTAACTGAGAGTCTAATGTTCTAGGTTAGGATTATTTCTTCTTTATTTCTCATTGGTTGAATTGATCATGAGTGGAAATCAAATTTTGAAAAAAGCAAGCTTTTGAACATTATAAATGGGAAGCCACAACAGAAGAGTATCAGAAGAAACCTTTGCTTTTCCTTCACATCCAGTAGAAGGGACTTCAACTTGATCTGTATATTCCTCAGAGGTGGGGCAGCCCCTTGAAGGAAGAAGAGCTTCTGTGCAAATCTCTGAATATGGGGTTTCCTCAGAAGTTATATCCTGGATTGTAGAGTCATTTGTGTCAATTTCTTTAGTGGCCTTGTTTGCAGATAACCGCATGATAGCATACACATAAGTCCATAAAAATACTTCTCCTAGCTGGACCATCAAAACAAGAAACAACAAAATGATTGAAATTAATCCGACATATTTTAGGAGCTGTAAGACATACAAAAGTAGATTAGCTCAAGAAGAGCTTGGGGTTATTGATATAATTTGTGACTGAAAAATCATCCAATTTATACAGATTAACTGAAAAATGGGACATACTATTAGAGGCACTGAAAAACGTGTTATCATTCAGATCAACTGGTCAGCTGGTCTTACTGTGACATCCATTTATTTTGGTAATCTTAAAACAAGAACAATAGACTATTACCGCCATAGAAAGCGCAGCATAAGCCTCTCCATCTGTAGAGCAAACAGAAGAATCTCCAAATGGACTATTATCCTCGTCACAGACTGCTGGGAGTATAATCAGAAGTAAGGTTCCTAAATTTCCTGCACATAGCAATTTCCCTCTAAATATATTATGGACAATACCTTTCGATCATAAATAAAATGGTGCATGAGATGGTGAAAAGTTGCAATTGTGAAACTTAGTGGCATAACTAATTCTTAGAGTAATGTACTTCAATGAGGGTTGATCATTGTGATGCAATGATTCACATTCAATCCTACTTGCAGTTAATTTTGTACAACCATATCCAGTAATGCATCTTTAGTTTGTAATTTTTATGTGAGGAAACATATTCACTGCACTCTATTATTATTAGAGGTGTAAAGACAATACTTGATAAAATTGTCAAACAATGAGTCGCATCTGTATGTATCTTGTTTCATATTTATCCTATATAAATTGAAAAACATTGTAAAATTTCTGCAAAAAAAAAAAAAAAAAAAAAAAAACTTGTGGTATTTGGTAATCAAATCTAACATGACAAATAAAGTATTAGGTACTTTTTGTATTTACTAAAAATTAGGACATAAATATTTGTATATTATACCATTTTCAAATTTCAAGTTTCAAAATAAAAGCAATTCTATTACATCACATCAATTAGTTAGTGAATTTTTTTGAAAAAGGATGAAATTAATACAACTACCACAAAGGCAAATTGTTTCTAATCTTTTACTTCAAAGATCAAATTGAAAATCAAATGAAATTTGTATCTTCCCAGTTTAACTTATGCTGATGATGAGTTCATTAATCATATTTTACACAATACCTATTGTATCATGTATCATTAGTCACCATTCTATATATGCCCTAAATCAGGCTATTTTGTATGACTAGAAAATGTACACTTATAGACAGTTTATTTGGATTTTTGTCTACCTGCAGCACAAGAACCAATGATAAGGCTTTGCAGATGTTGAGGAGCTCTTGTGATTTTTATCAGTATCCAAGCAAGGGCAGAGCCTATGATGAATGTGAGAAGCACATTCACTGGCATGAACCACCTACACATTAACCAAAAATTACCAATGAATAAAAATGGGGTTGGGGGGGGTGGTGTTGTTAGGGAATTTCAGAAGTTTGACAGAGCTGAACTCACAAGGTTACCAAACTTTCTAAAGTAATCGTATCAGCCAGTTTGCTGAAAAGGTTTGATGGAGTGAACACATAAAACACCAACTATACACAAATACAAGTAGTGTTGTTAGTCCTTTGCAGGTCTTGGGAGCATAGCCAAAGTGCATAACTTCAAAAGAGAGAGGAAGAAATAAAAGAACATTATACAAGTCATTAAAGAGTTGATTATGATTTTTGATTAATATAAGCAACAATTAGAATTAAAAATCAGCATACATACACTCTTAAAATGTATTCTTTTTTCCTTAATGAAAGTAACTAAAAAACAATGGGAAAAGCAAACTCCTTTGATCAGTAAAAGGAAGAAGAGATCTAGACAAAGACAGAGTTCTAGACTTCAAAAATACTAGTAAGCTGGCCAACTTTTTTCAAGCATTAAAATTTGAAAAAGAACAGAAAAGTTGAATCTTTTCATTAAGTTTCAATAACATTGGATGATGCAGCAGTGCTATCATGAATGGATGAAAGTGGTTGATGTTTGGCATTCCTTCTTAATTTACTTGTTAACTGTCATCATCCTTATATGTGCAGGAACTTCTGGAGACTAGATTGCAACAAAGTGCAACACACTTGACAGAAACAAAAGGAGTTTGACTTTGGAACTTAGCAAGAAGCATCTGCAACATGTCGGTAAGAAGAGCAATATTGAACAGTAAGAAATTTTGACTTACATTATTCAAATATGGCCTTGCAATTGCCCCCAAGAGATTTATACGCTCTGTTGCGAGAAATAAACCAATAGCAGTAATTAAGAGTATTTCCAGCGTTGGCATTAAGGCCACAATAAATAGATCCAGGAATCCCATTTTAAATACTCAAATGAAGTTTCTCCTAGACAAGAAACATGTCCAGTAAGTACTCGCAGATATAGTATATCTATTAACTATATAAAAAGAGGCAACGTCTCTACAGTATCATTTTGGTTTATTGAGCCATTTTGTCTTTTTTTTTTTCTTTTTTCTTTTTTCGATCTTCCACTCGTACTTTTATTTTTCTTTTATATATATTATTATACTAACGTAACAAATTTTACAATTATTAATGTGTTAATTTCTTATAAGTCAAAATAAAATAATAAAATATGAAATTATGACCAACCACAACTGAAAATAAATGTTTTGTAAAAATGTTGTGACACTTGTTAGGTGAATGTGTAAAAACGGAAGTACTTTTGGTTTTTTCAATATGTACTATTCATCTTTTTTTTTTTTTTTTTTTTTTTTCAGTCATCGATTTGTGCTTTTTTTTTTTTCTATATATAAAAAGAACAAATAGGCTCATGTAGACGTGGTAAAACGGGCGGGTTACGTCGGGTTAGGTTTACCCGTATTTTTCAAACAAGTTTTTTTTTTTTTTTTTCAATTACAAAAACAAATCAATGACAACCTATTTAGAGAAAATGAATAAAATCAATTAAGTAAATGAATTGCACTTAATGTCAGTTGTTAATATCCTTCTACTTCTGATAGTTTTGAGCATGACAAAAATTATTTATAGTCATAATTTCATGATGGAAAAAGTCTTCAATGTTAATAGTTCATTGTCAAAATGCATATAATTACAAGTTTACATCTTCAAAAAGAGATAGATCTTAAAACAAATAAAACAAGTAAGCCAGTAAAGTAGAAAGTTATCGGTCTTCTTAAATACACATGTTTCTGTTACATTTAAAATAATAGTAAAGTTAGATTACTTAGAAAGATAAACTAAACAAAAAAAGATTTAAAAATAAACATAACATATTAAATAAAGAAGAATAAGTAAATATTTTATAAGAATTACACCTCAATTTTAATCTACTCAACATTGGTAGCAAATTCAGCACTACAAATATTCATTCTTGCAAATTGTAACTCAAGTTGGCTAATTTCGTCAACATCTTCATCTATAATACAATATTTTAATATAACTTAATGTACCATAAAGCAAATCAATAAATAATTAAAACTGTATAATTATGACTATAAAAAAATTAAATTACCTTCAAATCTATATAACCAACTTTTAGTACATAATGTCACCGTTTTCAGAACTGGATCGGACCGGGAGGTCGGACCGTGAAAATCGGAAACCGGGATGAAAACCGATTTTTTAAGCCTAAAGAATCAGATTTTTTGTTAATTCTGTGAACCCCTAAAACCAAGGTTGGACCACTCGAACCGTGCGGTCCAACCCCTTAGCAATTTAAAAAAAAAAAAAAAACTTTACACAATTTTATTCTACTTAATTAAATTATCCATCTCTTACAAGTTTAAAATCCTTCAAAGATATTCAACTTTATTTCAAAAATTAATCATAAATTTTAATGTTTTCATGGTTATTATTTTATTTTATTAAATTTCTTATTTAATTATTAAATATATGCTTGAAAATCATTAAATTTCCCTCGCATATATAGATATATTGTCAATTTTGCTAGTTTTTATAAATTTAATATTTATATTTAGGCTTTAATTAATTATTAAATTAATTAAGACGTCATCACGGTTCAACCCTGGTTCGACCTCAAAAACCTTTAACCCCTTCTTTTTACGGTTCAATGAACGGTCCGGATCTGAAAACCTTGCATAATGTAGCTTCCACATTCTCAGGTAAAAGACATGATTGATAGAGAGAATTTTTTTCGCAGCTAAAAATTGTAGTTTTACCACTTTGGCCCTTGATTCTTGTGGTCCATGGATGTGGTTGTGTTGTCACAATTTTGGCTTTGGACTCTAGCTAAGCTAGTCAATTGAATTAAAATTTTTTTCTTTTTTTTAATGGTTGCGTTGTCTAAGTCTTGTCTCATTTTCATGTCTTGTCTCATTATTGGTTGTGATTCGTGAAGCCCTCAAAATCAAATAGGCAAATTGCATATAAAAAGCTATTGTTTTGTCTTCTTGTAATTTAATAATTTATTGACTATTGACTATTACCTATTGCCTATTGGTTTGGCTCTGCCGTTCTGGTGCTTTATGCACCTAGTATAAGGAAGTAGTTAAAAACAAAAAAAAATGCGAATTTTTTTTAAATGGGTCTGATCACTGGTTATCCGGGTCGAGTCAGGTTGACCCACAAAAAAAATCAGATTTAGGTCAGGTATTTTTCGGGTCGAGTTAGAAAATTCTAACTTGTTTTGCCATGTCTAGTCTCATGAATAGTGTTATGAACATTATTTTTGGTTTAGTGACTTGCCTTTTTCCTCCTTTTTTTTCCCTTAAATTTCACCAACTTGGTTTGAGCTTTTTTTTTTATTTCAAGGAATCTTTATATGTTTACTTTCTACTTGTAATGTAAGCTTACATTATATACACACAAAAAGTAGCAAATATTACATACATTTGCAAAAAAAATTGTACAAATTTTGCGAATGTGTACAACATTTACCAATTTTTATGTGTTTACAATAAAAATTTACATTGTAAGTGCAATGTATATTTCTATATATATATATATATCTTATATAAAAAAAGTGAATGGGAAAAGTTACAATCTTATGATTTGTTGTGAAAATATCTTGGATATAACATTTTTTTTGTGTGAAAAATGTTAAGATATCTTGATGTTGTCACAATATTTTCAAAACTGCTAAGCTATCAATTCTTTACAAGTTAAAATAAAATATAACAAAATTATAAAGGTATTATGAAAATGTTTCGTCATTCTGTTGTGTTTTTAGAAATTTTTTGTTGGTTTAATCAACTTTGTTGACCCAAAATTCACTATTCCACATACAATTTTCTTGGGTTGACTTTTTGTATTTTTTTTCTTTACACACTATTTTAAGTAAAAACACATAGTTTTGCACACAAAAACAAAAACAAAAACTTAAGAAAAAAACATTTTTCATCGTCTATTTTTGGGGTAGTTTACAATTCTTCCTTAAACTTTAAAATCAAGCAATTTTTCCCTTAATATTTTGGAAAAAAGCAAATATATCATATTGTTATTCTCTCAGTTAAACCCTAATGAAAGCTTATGATTCTTAAAATATTTTATTGTGTAATGTCTAAATTACTCATGCTAAATTTTAACATCCTAAAAATTTTATTTACGTATTTTGAGTTTTAAATGATAAAAACTCTTAAAAAGTTAAAACGATGATATTCGATGACAAGAGCCTTTTGTTATTTATTTATTTTTTAAAAAAAAAAAATTCTTAGCAAAACTCAGTTGTTTATTGTTGGAAGATGATGATATTCATTATCATTCTTAGAAGTTTTTAGAGAATAGATATATTGTTTTTAGCAAGTAGGTACTAACAAAATATTATAGTTAAAATAAATATTTATATGTTAAATAGCTATCCTAACTCTGTGGTTGATCAAAATTCTTAAACGAATGAGATTAACTTTTTACGGTATAATTATCAAAATTCTTAAAATTAATATCTCTTTTAATTAATGTAAATCTCTATATACTTTAAAAATCAAATGATTCATATATTTGTTTTGTAATACAAAAAAAGTCTAGAATTGACCTTCATTACTACAGTACTTTTTTTCCCCGACAAGCACGTGCCTTGCACTTGCTGCCCTAACTAGTAATTAAGAAAAACATGTTCAAGTTCCATACTAGTACCTTCAACCGAAATTCTTAGAAATCAGTACATTAACAAGTACTGAGGTAGCAAAAACAAGAAAAAGACACTAAATAAGTACCCTTGCGGCAAATGAAACAAGCAAACAAAATATAAATATAAGAGTCAAACCCAAGAAAAAAAAAAATGCTCCTCTTTTGAAAGTTTTGTTCACATAATTAATGCAGCAATAATTGTTCAACATATTGACATACTTTTTTTCATCAGATTTCAGTAGTTTGTTTAGACGACAATATCCAATTGGAGTTGACATAAGTTTATATCTCAGTTTCCAGTTTTGCTAGTGATTAAGCTCAAGAGTTTGTGCATACTCGGGAGCTTTTGATTGTTAAGTGTTTGCCCTCCTCTTGCAAAAGCATACCTACAAATACATTAAGAGTTTGGATGAATATCAGTTAGTTACAACATTAAATTGCATGGGAAGCTTACGCAAATTCTGAACAACAAAAGCACAAGTAGAATGTCTGTCTGTCTCTATCTCTCTCTCTTGACGCTTTTCAGAGGAATGAGTCTATGTAAATTATTTCTTCACATAAAGAACATTGATTTTGTAAATTAAGCAGTCTTAAACACAAAAAAAGATCGGACTTACTGGACTCTGCCACATAGAAAGTTTATACTTTGTACCTAGCAATCGTACATATTCCCATAGGAATCGGAGCTTTCTTGGATGTCAAGTACAAAGAGTTGCACTAAACTTCTTCTCTCATTTATACTCTTTTGGTAACACAAAAGCTTCCTATTTTAATAAGTACTATGTGTAACACCTCATAATTTTGATACCAATTTAATTCTTATACATAAATTAAAAAAGAGGCCTGCAATTAAATGGATTTAATTGATTTGGACTTAACATATTAAAATTAAGATAAATATTATGGTATATGAAGCCCAAGTGAGGTGGCATAAGTAAATATATGGGTCTTGATAAGCTTTTAAAAACCCTAGCCTTTTACCTCTTAAGTTACACGTGTATATACATAAGAAAGTTCCTTTTGTTTCAACCGCAACACACTATTAAGGTTTTCTTTTCTTCTATGCGGCTGTGCTAGAAACCTGCAGCCTGCAGGTATGATTTTCACATGCTCTAAATTTAAGAAGTTTGAATATTCAATAGCTAGCAATTGTCATGAACCTAGACTATCATTATATTAATAGAGAAAGGGCTTGATTGGGAATAGTTAATATGGATGTATGTCAGGAAAGGGTACTCTACAGGCTTTGAAATTGTACTTAATAGAGTAATAGGCTTGGATCTTATCAATTCAAGTTTGCCACCATGTGAAATGGAAAAGGTTGCTTTATGGTTGATATTTATCTTCTTATCATCCTTCTAGTGACGTGTTTAGCTCTAAATTATTGTAGAAGGCAGCAATGATTTTCAAGCCTAGAATATCTTGTTAGCCCCTATAGTGTAGGAATTATATATTACTAGTCTCAAACCTGTGCGATGCACGGGATAGTTTTAAATTAAATATTAACATGTTCAGGTTTAAACATCTCTCTAATTTCAATTATTGAAAGCTAAATTGGCTCTAATATAAGATGAAACATGTAATATTATGAAGTAATATTAAAAATGAGATAAATACAAATATTATGAAGTAATATATTACAATAATCATAATGTGCTCTTACATTTGGTTTAATAAGTATTAAAAAAGAACTCGTGTAATGCACATAAGTCCCAATACCATGTTTTTTTGCTATGGCTTTTTTTATTTTTCAATTTCATTTATTTTATGACTTCCACTAAATATTTAATGTATTAATTATATTTAAAAAAACGTTGAAGTAAAGCTGTATCCTCAAATAACTAAATATAAGAGTTTAATTCCTCTCTATTTCAATTTAAAACCAAATTGTGCATAAAAGCAAAAAAATTTCATTTGTTCCAATATGTCTTTAGTACCAAAATCACAAATCCATTAAACCAAATTGTGCATAGAAAATCTTAGAGATTGAAAGACAACTTTAAAGTGTTTTTTGTATCTTCTTCCTTTGTTGCTTTGTAGTAATCCCTGAATATGTCATTTTGTTTTCCTTGAGTAAAGATGTTGGTGTGAGTAGTACATTGCTTTGAACATCAAGTTTTTGACATTTTGTACAATCACCATCTTCTTCAGTTGATAAGTTGTTACTACATTCATTTGAAGTATCACTGATGTAAGTCTGACAATAGAACAGGTTGAGGAATGTATTACAACATATACATCTTAAAAATCATATTTGTAATTTTGCTAAATTAAAGAATACATACTTCTGTCATTTTATCAAGCTGAATTGCTTTGTCAGTTTCTTCAAAAGAGTCAAAAAGTTATTGACGGTGTAGAAATCTCATCCATACACTTGAGATTATAGTCATTTAGCTGTATTTGGAAAACAAATTGTTTTCCTTTCAGATTTTCTATTTGCATAGGAAGGATGGCTTCATCGGGCTCCTAACAAAAGTAACAGTTTTCAAAATGTACACTCAAGTAAAGTTTAGTAAATATTAAATACTAATTTTATCTTCCACATTCTCACCTCTAAAGATTTGTTCAAAAGGTCTTTCACTGATATGTTGAGTAATTTTTCTGCTTCTGAATCAAATAAAATGAGCTATCTTCAACCTTTAATTGAATTCTATACCTGATAAAAGAAATGACATATATAATGTTAATATCATATTAGTTATTGAGTATTTTAATATAAAAAGTAAACATTTTCATTTTGTGTACCTTGGGATTGGGAAGCATGCCTTTTTGTTGCAATTGTCGCACCATAAAAAGGATTGAATAAAATAGCACATAATTGCTATTAATAATGAAAATATAGATTGACATATGACAAATGCTTCTCAGACCAATGAGAGAAACTTAGTTGTCCATAATCAACAAATACATGCAATTACTGATATCTTATTTATAATCAAACACGTGTCACTACTATCAATAATGAAAAAGAAATAGATTAACAAATGACACCTGCTTCTTAGACCAAAGATAGAAAAACAAACTTAATCCATATCATATACATACAGTGATATCTATCATATTTCATTATTAAGACTGAGAAATCAATTGTATCCATTAGTTAAATCCAATTGGTGAACTAATTGATGGAATTGATTACAAACATCACCATCATTACTTCCACCCATGGAAAAATCCAAAATAAACATATTCCCATAAATTTAAAAAAAAAAAAACTCTCACCACACACATACACAAATTAATACAATAAGCAGAGTATACTACCACCCCATTAAACTGTACACAAATATAGAGCAACTTCTTCATCACAAACGCAAAATGAAAAGAAGAAAAAATCCATTGTTAGCATGAGAAATTACAACTTTCTTTAACTGTTCTCTGTAAATTCAAGTAACAATTACAAATTTCTTTAATTGTTCTCTGTAACCTATTGGTACCTCTACTCGTTTATTCACTTTTTGATTGGTAATCAGTACAAATAGAAATTGAGCCACTTAATAAGGAAAATCCATAAAGCTGGGTTGTTAGGGTCATCAATAGTTTTTTTTTTTTTTTTTTTTCTTTTTTGCTTTTTGCTTGGAAATAGATTGATCATAGTGGATTTCTTTAGGTTTTAACAATTATGCACAAAATAGCATTGTAACTAAACTAAAACTCAAAAAAAGCTAAGAAATCCAAACTATTCTAAGTTTGAACTTGAAACAGTCAAAACATAAACCTACCAGCTGTATTTTTTCTGCAAAAACTGATAAAAGTACACTAAAATTTGAGTTTCATGAGTTCTTTAAATGTAAACAGAACACTAAAATCGTTATAAATTAGATGTATAAATTAGATGTACATAGATTATCACAAAGGCAAATGTTACAATTCAAATTGAAAGAACACTAAAATAGGTAGAAATTAGATGTAAATAGATTATCACAGAGGCAAACGAATACCATACCTTTAACCCTGATTCAAATGGAGGAAAAGAATGAAGAGAAAGTAATAAGAATAAACCTAAAAAATTGAACAGTCGTGAAGAAAAAAAAAAGACTAATAAGAGTCAAATATTTATAAGATAATAGTTATAGAGTCCTAATAGCAATAGAGTTCGGATTCAAAAAAAAAAAAAAAATTATAGAGTTCTAATTAAATTTGTTTAGTAGTTACCTTTGGGCCGGTTTCGACGGGCTAGATTGGGTGTATTGCCAACCGACATAGTTGATGGGCCATGGGCTGGATGAGACCTACGGCATGTATTGCATGTGGGTGGTTTGTGGCAAATGCATGGCCTGAGGAAGGAGTTAGGTTTGTGGGTATGGTCGAAGATGTCTGTGGGTTTGTGGGTATGGTGGCATGGTGAGTATGGTGGGCTTTGATGAGACCCACGGTAAATGGGTCGCCGTTTCTGGGTTGTATAGGTTGGATGTGGGCGGTGGGTGGACTAAGGAAGGAGATCGATTCCGAGGAAGGAGATATGGTGGGTATCGTGCAATGCTTTGCTGTTCGTTGAGCTGGTAGAGGAGAAGCTGGTAGAGGAAGGAGATGGTTAGATCTGAGATTTGGGGGAAGTAGTTGATAGCATTTGAGAGATATGAGAAGAGAGATTATCTGAGTTTTGGGTTTTGGGGGAAGGATATGGTAGTGTGAGAGATATGAGAAACAGATCGAAAAGCAGAATATCGTGAATTTTTGGTTTTAAAAAAGTCGGGATTATTATTATGTTTTTTTTTTTTTTAATGTTATGCTGACATGAAAAATTGTGGGAGTTTCAAAAACTTCAGTTTTATATATATTAGTACATGACCCGCGCAATGCACGGGCAAATTTTATTTATTATTCACAAAAAAATAAGTAAAATCATAATAAAATTCTATTAGTAGAATATTAGTTGCTTCACTAATTGTCTATCAAACTCTAATAACATGATCATGATACAAAAATTTTGTGCTAACTCCATTAGCCAATCAAACATTATCATGATATCATAAAAATATTATGGTAACTCCATAGACAATTAAAAGAAGTATACTGATTTTTTTAAAGAAAAAAGAAACCTTCCCTCTTATATTTATTTTTCTTTATTATTATTTTAAATGATTAGAAACTCCCTTAAAATTGAAGGTCTATTTATGCAATAAATATGGTCAAATGAAGACATACTAAATAAGGAAAATACAAAGAATCTCAATTATACAAACTATGTTTATAACGATTACAGGATTCTTACTATAACTATCCAATTTAAATTACACGAAGGACAATTAATTTCAAGAATACAAAAACTAGACAAAAGATATGTCTTAGGGAAGGGGAAAAAAACCAAAACTCTTGAAAAAGTTATATTGTAGAGTTTTATCAATACCAATCACTGTACCACCCTATAAAAAAATAAAAGATGGTAGCACTTAATCAAAGTTACATTTATGAAATCTCACAGAGAAATCTGTAGCTACCTGATCCCTTTCCTAAGCCATGTACATCTACTTGATGCTTTTTAGCGCAATCCTTTTCCATAAATTTCTTGGTGCATAAGGATATTGACAATTTTTGCCCTCTTCTCAACTTCATTAATAGCCATTTTCTTATTTGTCTCTGGCAGTTTCTCAACTACTCTCCGGCTCTTAATAGCAATTAAGACCTAACAAAGTAACATCAACATAAATTAGAGAATGGTGCACTATGTTGCACTCTATAAACTTCAAAGGATTATTATTAACATAAATCATTCAATATATTTGTCCCTAACTGGGTATAGGTGCAGCAAACACATGCATGTACAAAATTTTGGGTATAAGCAACCAAAAAAAAAAAAAAAAAAGCCTATAATGTTGAATGCTCATGGGACCAAGACTAATCTAATTTAAAATGTAAATTCAATGTTCAACAAGCATTTGGAATATAATATATATATATATATATATATATATATATATATATATATATAGCACATTCTATTTGTAAATAATCTGCATATCAAGAATCATAAATTGATTTAGGAATAAGCATCATCTTTAAAAAATAACTAACTCAGAAAAATATAGATTGTGGATAGGAATTTCAAAGACATTTCCTAAAGACATCATCTCTCAATAGAAGCTAAAAATACGAAAATATTTAACCAATAGACTAACATGTACCAAAAAATCAAATGGCATTCAAGATGATTAGTGTTAGACTCCTATAAGAGTAACACAATGCAACACCCATATATTAGAATTGAATAATACCAAAATTGGAACACATATATTACAATTAAACACACACATAGACTAAGGAGAAAAATCCCATGATCATTCACTCAAAAAATCAGATGTCAAAAGCTCAAACACGCAAAAGTAGCAAAAAAACATCACAAGTTTATGCATAAAGCCATGCCTATATAACTTTTAAATCATCCAAATGCAGCAATATTAGAAGCAATTTTAAGGATTCTTTCATACTCTTGATGGCTTCTGCAACATAAAAATCACAATCAACATGTATACTTCTCACAAAGAACAAATTTGTTAATGTTCCACTTGTCAATTAAAAAAAGTCCCAAGTTAACTACCAATATAGGAGACACAACCATAACTGGTGATCATACCAACTTCAATAAATATATGTAGTTTGGTGAGTCAAAGAGATGTGATGTAGTTTCCACTTGGGATGTGCCACTGCTAAGTGGTGCAGAGTTTACCTGCTTCTTGTGCTAGTCATGTCACCAACTTTAATTCCATTCCTATGTGTTTTGACCTATATGTTTTAAGCTATACACCTCCATCATAATGCAAATACCTTAATCAAAGCCACGTATAACCCAAAGATATACATCCAAACTAATCCAACTATTATAGAAAAAAGAAGATAATATTTAATGCACAAATTGAAAAATAAAGAGGAAAACTTATTGTTTGTAGTTCTAGCAGGTCAGTGGTGGGAGGGTTCTTTGTTCTATTTTTTTTTTGCAACACCATATACCCAAGTTTCAACATACCAATGTTGATAATCCTCTTTGAATACTTTATCTTCTCCAAATACTATTTCTGTTGTCGATAATTTACCACAATTGCTTTTCCTTAGCATCTAAAATTTTCAGTATCTACACTCCTAATCATTAAAACCCACCTATCCACTCTTTATATTAAAAAAAAAAAAATTTAAAATTAAAAACATAGAAAGAGAGCCCATAACCATAAATAAACTTTAAACAAAGAAAAAAAATGAGATAAATGCAAAGAAATTCTAATGGTAAATCATAGAGAGAGGGAGAGAGAAATCTGACCAAAATGCTTAAATCAAAACAAAGCAAATACCCTAACTGTCAAACATAAATCATAGTTATCGCAAGATTTTGGTTTTTCTTCTAAAAATTTATATATAAAAAAAAATCAAAAAACAAAGAAAGCCAAAAAAAAAAAAAAAAAAAATCACCTTCTATTGAGAGAGTGCTTTGTTTAAAACCAAGTGAGCACTTTCCCTTGCCAAATGCTTCCTACATGTTGCAATGACCTTAATTGCAAGAAAAGACTTCTGCTTTTATCTCTAAATATTAAGATAGATTTAAGTTACATATCTTTCAAATAATCCAAAGCCAAAAAAATACGTTTCAAGTACATTACTGATATCAAATGCTAAACAACAAAGGTTAGCACATTTGGTGCACATGGTAGGATAAGTAATAGATCCCACAATTGGTTGGCGAAGGATTACATTTATTCATACATTAAGGTAGTGTTGTAGAATGGTAATAGACCTAAAAAATGTCTGAGTGAAAGTTAATGCCTCCTTCAATAATTTGTAATGTATCACAATCTTTGATCATTTAAGCATTAAAAAAATTAACAAATGCAGAAGCAAACTATATTAGCCAATTATATCTGGCATATATTATAATCTTTAGGTAATTAACAATCTTTGCCAAAAGAGAAATCATTTTAAGTTTTACAATCAACATGTATACATTTCATAAAGAACAAATAACAAATTTGTTAATGTTCTACTTGTCAATTGAAAACAGTCCTAAGTTAACTACCAAAATAGGAAATTAAAACAAATTTGTTAATACTGGACTTTACATATACATACATACATATATATGTACATCTTGGATAGAGTTAGATCCAGAATTACCACTTCAAATAGTTATCCTCTTCTCTAATTTATTTCTCTCTTTTCAATTTCAATTTCAAATGAAGGTACATTCTTAACAATACTTATAGTGGTTCAAGATTAATCTGCATAGTTCCAATGGCTTTAAAAAAGTGACCATTCAAAAACAACAAATGCAAAAACTTTAAAATTTAAAATAAAACTTTAGTGTAGTTTTGATTACTCAAAGGTTTGTGCTTTGAGTAACAAATCAAATCTTCATTTTATGTGAACTCAAAATCAAAGCAACCCAAATATTCAAAATCGATTCTAAATACCCAAAACATTGAGCCAAGCCAAATACCCTAAAAACGAAACTTCTTCTAACCAAAATCGCTTAATGAAAACCAAACCTTACCCAAAATACTAATCTAAATCATAATTAACACCCAGTTGATTCTCCAAATTAAAACCAAAACCCTTAATTTTTTAGTTTAAAGCAAAACTTTACCCGAAGTGATTCTAGTAGTCTGATAGTGGGTGGAGGCTTACGATGATGACAGAACTTGTGGTGGTGCCCCTTTGTCAAACCATGGCACATTAACTTAACAGTCTAACGATTATTCTTCCTCTTCTTCCAAAAAAAAATCCAATCGATTGATCTCTCTACACTTTGTGACTAACTGACTCTCTCTCTCTACTGTTCTTGGACTTTTGACCTCTAAACCTTGATTATCCAAAGCCAATTGTAATACCCTAAAACTAAACCAAAATCAAACACAAAATTAATTGAATCCAAATACTCCCAAAAGTTTTTAGTATACTGAGAAACTAAAATGAATCAAAAAATCAAATCAAAACCTAATGCAACCCAAATACCTATATAAAAGTCAATCCAACCAAATTTCTCAAAACTAATTCATATTTCATACCTAGATTTAAGAAAAAAAAAAAAAAAACCTGCGGTAGTTCTCTCTCTATGTCCGTATCTCAAATCCTGCGTGCACCTTTAGGTTATCGATGCCAATTCCGGTGGTCTAAGTCTGGCATACTCCTTCTTCTGCTTCTTTTTCTAGAAAAATCGAAAATCAAAAAGGTCATTTTGGCGTAACTGCAAACAAAGATTTTTTGAGAGGAATTGAGGGGCGGTTCTCTTCTTTCTTGATCGGAGTCTCTAAAAACAAAGATCGAAGCCAATCTTTAAGATTGGGCCTAGACTGTCTTACGGCTTGACGTAGTTGGCGACTCGCTCTCTCTCTCTGTTTCTCAGATTCTCTCTCTGGCTCTCTTCCTTTCAATTAGCTTTGTTTTAAACTGTATGGACAACACAGTAAAAAGGTTAAATTGAAGCCCTAAAACAGTGCAACGTGCGGTATTTTGTATCTTTCAAAGTGTGAACGTGGCAGCATTTTAAGGGGGCATTTTTTTCGATAAGCGGGTGGGTGTCTGAAAGTGAGTCTTCTAGATTCACCGAGCGAAATTTTAAAGAATTAACTCTACACGTGTCAATTTTTAAAGGGGCCTTTTTCCCTAACGTGGTAGCACCTCTTCAAAACTTCTACTATTATATAGAGTATTAGATTTAAGTTAACCAATTTGCCATCCACACACTGTCATTGTTCAGAAAATTGACTAGCAATATCTTATGTTTTGTGGCATCAAGGGATTTATGGTGGCAAATATAGGTGGACACTATAATTAGAATAGTTGTGAAAATTTTGGAAACCTGATTGACAAGTTCAGGCATCAAACGGGGCATTTCAATATTCCCACTTATCAATTTAATAATTGCAATCCCAAGTAGTGATGACCATGAATTCAATAGCCAAGCCCACTGGCAAAGTTGAAATGTATTTCAAAGAAACTAGACACCTCTTTAGGCCTTAATGATGATAGGTTAAACGATTTAAGTGTGAAAATTGATTTTAAGTGGGGAATTGTGTATTGATGGACCTATTTTTGGTGTTGCAAGGTTCTAATTCTATTGATTTGTTGTGATTCAAGGGAGGTTGGTTTCATATTTTTGCAAATAAAAGGTAAGTGGTGTTTACTAATTTTGGGGGTTTTTCGAAAACAGTGTTAATTATTAAACTATTTTATATCAAAAAAATATGTTGAAATTCTATATATAAATTGATATTTTTATAAATGTTTGATGTACATATTGACTATTCGTTTTATGAAAAACTTGTGGGACAACCTGAATTTATTTAAACTTGTATGTGTGAATATATCTTTATATTTTTTAAAATTATGAATTGATTATTTTTGTGAGCATATTGAATGTGTTTTGAAAACCTATGACAAGTCATGATTAAAAGCTCAGTATTTTGTTTAGTCCATATTAAGGGACAATCATACTGCAGCTAGTTCTTAGCAACAGACGATCCCAGAAAAGGGGATAGTACATATTTGATAGCTCCTTAGGAGGAGAGTATACTATTGAGGATCCAAAAAGGAAGCTTTTTAGCAAGGGAGTGTACCTTTAGTTTCCAAAGGAGCCTTCCATAAGAAAAGGGATGAAAAGGAGGTTCTAGTCCTAAAAGGGGATAGCACAACCCTGTCAACAGGGCGTAAACGTTGACCACGAGAAAAACCTAGGAAATTATTTATATGATGGTATTGATATATATATATATATATATATATATATATATATATATATGTATATATTATGATGGCTCACAATATAAAGATATTGTTTATATGAAATATTTGATGATAAAATATTAATGAGTTACAAGTTATGAATTTGTTGTAAGAATTATTTATTTGAAAGGTTTGTTCTCACGCCCCAATGTTAGTGAATTCCGCTTATTGAGTTATCTCCCGCCCCCCCTCTTTTATTCCCTCTTACAGATGCATTAGAGGGATCATTGGAGTAGAGATTCTTGGAAGACAACAGTTACAAATTATTTTGTGGAACTGAAGATTTTATTATTATTTTTATGGTATTAAACAATGTACTAGAGAATTATTTTGAGGATGTTTTATCTTTGGTAGATTAGAGCTTTGACATTTTTGATGAGATTTTAGATTGCTGATTGCTTTTATTTAGTATTTTTATGGATTATTTAGATTGAATAGACTTCTATTGCTTATCATTTTGGGGCATTACAATTGTGGCATCAGAGCTTAGGATATGATTCTATAAACATTTGAAACTAGGTTATGATCTTGATTTTTGTCACAGCATTAGGTACTTAGGTTATGTTTGATGGGAAATTTTAAATAACTTTGAGGTTACTTTTTATGTTTAGTAGTAATAATAGTTGCACCATCTATATTTCTTGATTTCTTTGTTAACTACGTATCATGCCACCCAAAAAGAAGAGAGTAGTTAATTCCAATAGGGAGGAACCTATTGTTAATTTTTGAAGGTCAACCAAAGCAAGGGTTGATACTGAGGTTGAAGTCACTCAAACGTGAGAGATAATGAACGTCCTAGGGTGACACGCATTGATCCTTTGGATGAAGCTGCTACCTAACTGTTGGACAGGTTGATCCATGCTGCTAGTAGAGGTGTAGGTAGAGTAGAGGCAAGGGCTGGTTGCTCTTTTGAGACTTTGGCGTGTAATTCTATGCTTAAGTCTTGTGTCATCCAAATTGAGGATAGGGAAATGTTAGCGGACTTAATTTTGATGGACATGTATGACTATGATATAATTTTGGGGATGGACTGGTTGGCAGCTTATAATGCTAGTGTAGATTGTTTTGGAAAGAAGGTGGTGTTTCAGACTCCAAGAGAACTCGAATTTCGATTTAAGGGCTCTAGGATGCATGCTTTACCTAGGGTGATATCAACCCTTCAAGTTAAGCATCTGTTAAGGAAAGGATACCATGGGTACCTAGCTCATGTGTTAGACACTAGGAAAGAGACATTGAAGTTCGATGATATCCTTGTTGTGAGGGAGTATCCTGATGTCTTTCCTGAAGACCTACCAGGGATACCTGTAGATAGGGAAATTGAATTCTCCTTTGATGTGCTCCTCGAAATTTCTCCTATTTCGAAAGCACCATATCAGATGGCACCAACTAAACTTAAGGAATTCAAGGAACAATTACAAGAGCTCCTTGATAAAGGGTTCATCAAACCAAATGCATCTCCTTGGGGTGCACCAGTTTTATTTGTGAAAAAGAAGGATGGGACTATAAGGTTGTGTATTGACTACGGTGAGTTAAATCAGGTTATTGTGAGAAACAAATACCCTCTCTCTCATATCGATGACCTATTTGATCAATTGCATGGGGCACGAGTCTTCTCTAAGATTGACCTTCGTTCTGGGTATCACTAGTTGAAAATCAAGAGTGAAGACATACCTAAGACAACTTTCAAGACTAGGTATGAGCATTATGAATTCTTGGTAATTAATGCCTTTTGGATTGCCCAATGCTCCTACTGCATTCATGGACTTGATGAATAGGGTGTTTCATGAGTACTTAGACCGCTTTGTAATTGTTTTTAGTGATGACATTCTAATCTTCTCTAAAAGCATGGAAGAACATGAAGAGCACTTGAGAATTGTTTTTCAAATTTTGAGGGAGAAGAAGCTATATGCAAGGTTTAAGAAGTGTGAATTTTGGCTTAACCAAGTGATGTTCCTAGGGCATGTGATATTTGAGGTAGGGATTTCTGTAGACCCTAGTAAGGTTGAAGTTGTGGTTGATTGGGCAAGACCGACGAATGTGAGTGAAGTTAGAAGCTTTTTGGGTCTTGTTGGCTATTATAGGAGGTTTGTGGAGGGATTTTCCCGTATTGTAGCCCCATTGACTCAACTAACTCGTAAGAATGCCAAGTTTGTGTGGACAGAAGAATGTGAAAAGAGTTTTCAAGAACTTAAGCAAATGTTGGTCACTACACCAGTTCTAACCATCCCTAGCAACTTGGGAGGCTTTGTCATTTATAGTGATGCTTCAAGAAAAGGGCTTGGTTTTGTGTTGATGCAGCATGGTAAAGTCATAGCTTATGCTTCCCACCAATTAAAGAGTTATGAACAAAATCATCCCACTCATGACTTGGAGTTAGCTGCAATAGTGTTTGCACTGAAAATTTGGAGACATTATTTGTATTGTAAAAGGTGTGAGATTTATATAGATCATAAGAGCTTGAAGTACTTTTTTACTTGTTGATTAAAGTTTATGATTACTTAATTAATTACCATCCAGGCAAGGCTAATGTGGTGGTTGATGCACTTAGTCGAAAGCCCTCTGGTTTCTTAACTGCCTTGTTAACTACTCAAAAGGAGATTATTAATGACTTGGATAGGATGGGAATTGAAATTGTTATGGGTGATTCCCAAGTCTTTATGGCCAGTTTGACAATACAACCTACTTTGATTGAGAAGATTAAGAGTTCACAGGTTGATGATGCACAAATTGTACAGATCATAGGAGAAGTACAAGAAGGGAAGAGACCGGAATTTAATATGTCTAATGATAGTGTTTTGAGGTTTGGAAATAGACTTTATGTGTCAAATGATTTTGCATTAAAGAATGAGATTATGGAAGAAGCCCATCGTACCCTATAATCAGTGCACCCTGGTAGCACTAAAATGTATCATGACATTCGAGAAACTTATTGGTGGAATAACATGAAGAGAGAGAGATAGCTTAGTTTGCGAAGCAATGCTTGACTTGTCAACAAATTAAGGCACTACACTAGAAACCTTCAGGATTGCTGCAACCACTTCCCATTCTTGAATGGAAGGGGGAGCATTTATGTATGGATTTTGTGATTGGTTTGCCAAGATCTCCTAAGGGACATGAGGCCATTTGGGTAATTATGGATAGGATGACAAAAACAACACATTTTATTCTGGTTAAGACAAATTAATCATTTGATTAGCTAGCACAGATATATATTGATGAGATTGTGAGTCTTCACGGAGTTCCAGCATCAATTGTGTCTAATCGAGACCCAAGATTCACCTCAAAGTTTGGGAAAGCCTACATAAAGCTTTGGGTACTAATCTTAACTTTAGTATAGCCTTCCACTCGCAAACAGATGGACCATCAGAAAGGACTATTCGTACTTTGGAGGATATGTTAAGGGCTTGTGTAATGGATTTCAAAGGAAGTTGGGAAAAATACTTGTCTTTAGTGGAATTTTCCTATAATAATAGCTATCACTCTACTATTGAGATGGCTCCCTATGAGGCTTTATATGGTAGAAAATGCAGGTCCCCATTGTGTTGGGAAGAGGTTGGTGAGAGAAAATTGTTGGGGCTAGAAATTATTCATGTGACATTTAAGAAGATTAATTTGATTCATAAAAGGTTGCAAACAACACAAAGTCTACAAAAGAGTTATTATAACAACTCGAGAAGTGAATTAGAATTTGAAGTTGGAGATATGATATTTTGAAAGTCGCCCCAATGAAGGGTGTGATGAGATTTGTGAAGAAAGGGAAGTTGAGTCCCATATTTGTTGGTCCATTTGAGATCCTAAAACGCATTGGTAAAGTTGCCTACAAGTTAGCTTTATCGCCTACACTTGCAGGAGTGCATTACGTGTTTCATGTTTCCATGCTAAGGAAGTACATCCCAGATCCTTCACATGTTTTGAACTATGAGCCACTCAAGATCAAAGACGACTTATGAGGAAGTTCCAATCCAAATTCTTAACCGCAAGGATCAAGTGCTACGCACCAAGACCATATCATTGGTTAAGGTCCTTTGGAAGAATCACACAGTTGATGAGGCATCTTGGGAGCGAGAAGATGAGATGAAATCAAATTATCCAGAGTTGTTCTTTAACGAAGGTATGTACAATTTCGAGGACGGAATTTATTTAAGGGGGGAAGGATGTAACACCCCATAATTTTTATACCAATTTAATTCTTATACATAAATTAAAAAGGATGCCTACAATTAAATGGATTTAATTGATTTGTGTCTAAGGTATTAAAAATAAGATAAATTCTATGCTATATGAAGCCTAAGTGAGGTGGCATAAATAAATATATGGGCCCTGATAAGCTTTTAAAAACCCTAACCTTTTATCTCTTAAGTTACACGTGTATATACATAAGAAGGTTCTTTTTGTTTTAGCCACAAAACACTATTAAGGTTTTCTTTTCTTCTATACGGCTATGCGTGGAAACCTGTAGGTATGATTTTTTCATGCTCTAAAATGCTCAATTGTTAGCAATTGTCATGAACCTAGACTATCATTATATTAATAGGAAAAGGGCTCCTATAATTGTTATTATATTAGATTAGGAATGGTCAATATGGTTGTATGTCAGGAAATGGTACTCCATAGGCTTTGAAATTGTACCCAATAGCGTAATAGGCTTGGACCTTATCAATTCAAGTTTGTCACCGTGTGAAAGGGAAAAGGTTGCTTTATGGTTGATATTTATCCTCTTATCATCCTTCTAGTGACATGTATTCAGCTCTAAATTATTGTAGAAGGCTGCAATGATTTTCAAGCCTAGAATATCTTGTTAGCCCCTATAACGTAGGAATAAGAAATTATATATATTATTTATGTTAACCAATTTGCCATCCACGCACTGCCATTATTCAGAAAATTGACTCGCAATATCTTATGTTTTGTGGCATCAAGGGATTTATGGTGGCAGATATAGGCAGACACTATAATTAGAATAGTTGTGAAAATTTTGGAAACCTGATTGACAAGTTCAAGCATCAAATGGGGCATTTCAATGCTCCCATTTATCAATTTAATAACTGCAATCCCAAGTAGTGATGGCCACGAATTCAATAGCCAAGCCCACTGACAAAGCTAAAATGTATTTCAAAGAAACTAGACACCTCCATAGGCCTTAATGATGATAGGTTAAACTATTTAAGTCTGAATACTGATTTTAAGTGGGAAATTGTGTATTGATGGACCTATCTTTGGTGGTACTAGGTTTTAATTCTATTGATTTGTTGTGATTCAAGGGAGGTTGATTTCATATTTTTGCAAATAAGAGGTAAGTGGTGTTTATTAATGTTAGGAAATATGTGAGTCAATGTTAGTAACATATGTCAATATTTTATGTAATTGGCTAATCTTTTGACAAAATGCACTTTACTTGTATTTGGATAGATCTAGGATGTGTTTAGTACTTCAAGGAACAAGGTTTCAAGTTCAAGTGTTAAAGTTATACAAGTCTGTCCAAGAAACAAGTGAAGAAATGCTGGATTTTAAATCTCAATGGCTAGTATCTATCAAGGTTTAAAGAGTTGATATAGCTCAATACTTGACAACTAGCTTGATAGATAAGCCATCTATCGAGATTTATGAAATTCAGTTTTTCAGAACTAATTTCAATTCAATCTGTGGGTATATGTTTGGGCCTTCTTTTCTCACAAACCTAAACATATATAAGGATTATTTTAATGGCCATCAAGGATTGCGCGAGTGTGAAGCAAAGTTTTGTTCATGCAAATTGTGACCGGAGACAGAATTTGTCCTAGTTTATCTATCTCTTGAAGAAGCTATTGTGTTTGTACACCGTAGGGTTTTGTGACCAAGGAGCTTCTTGATTTTCATCGTGTGATGAATTGAAGAACTTTGCAACCAACATCTTTCTCAAGTTGGTGAGTAAGCCGCCTACTGGGATTCGCACATCGAATTAGTTAGTCACGTACTGGGAGTTGTGCATTGAAAATGAGAGATTGTTACTACAAAATAAGTCCAATTAGGTATTTGGGTAAAGGTTTAACTGTATGTTGGTATAAGGTACTGGGATTCCTTTACTTGTAACCGCTTTGTTTTGATAATAGTGGATTTTCGGAAGTGGTGACTTTAAAATCACTCGGTGGAATTTTTACTGTGTAAGTTTTCCCCATTAAAAAAAAAATCACTGTGCCAACTTTATTTTTCACTGCGTATTAACTTAGTTGGTGATTTGTTTGTGCTACCATGCTTATTGCATGCTAATTGAATTAATTAATTAACTTGGCTAATTAAGTTAATTAATTGGTTAATTCATCATAAGGGGTCAATACATTCTTGGCTTATCAAGTAGAATCAGATTAGACACACTCTGATTAGGTTTTAATCTTTGCTGTGTGATCTATTGACTCTTGTTTGTCATGGATAGAGGACAGTCTCTTATTATACCTCCTTTATTTGATGACACTAACTATGTATATTGGAAAGTACGCATGGGAGTTTTCTTGCAGTCATTAGATGAAAAGGTGTGGCAAGCTGTGGAGATAGGCTGGATCAAGCTTACAAAAGTGCCGGCCGACTGGGATGATGCTAAGGTCAAGGCGGAAAACTTCAACAGCAGGGCATTGAATGTTCTATTCAATGTAGTCACAAATGAGAAGTTCAAAAAGATATCCTCTATTAAAACTGCTAAGGAAACATGGACTATTTTCCAGACAACCTATAAAGGAACCAAGACTTTCAAAGATTCAAAACTTTAGAGGCTTACTACGAGCTTCGAAGAGATTAAGATGGAGAAGGATGAGTCGTTCGATGAATTCTATGCCAAACTCAAGGACATAATGAAGTCAGCCTTTAATCTTGGGGAAACCATTCTTGAACCCAAGATTGTGAGAAAGATGCTCAGATATCTACCTGAGAGATTTCATGCCAAAATCACCGCGATTGAGAAATCAAAGGATATTGACAAAATTCCTTTAACAGAGTTGGTTGGCAATCTGTAGACCTATGAGTTGGGTTTGATAAGAATCGGGAAATTAAGCAAGAGCAAGAGCATGACATTGAAGGCTAAGAGTAGTGATACTGATGAGTCTTTAGACGATGAAGACTCTAAGATGAAATCCTACATCACGAGGTAGTTCAAGAAGTTTATGAAGAATGCCAACGCGAAAGGATTCGACAAGGACCGTAGGCAATTTAGTTCCTTACAGTTTGAGAACCAAGATAAAGAGAAGAAGGATGCTAGGGATGGCGGTTAGTACATTGTTCCTTCAGGACTAAAGTGCTTTGGGTGTTAGTGCTTTGGGTGTTAGGGCTTCGGTCACATGAAACAATAGTGCCTTACGTATCTCAAGACCTGGGAAGAGCAAGGCACTTGCTGCTACATTAAGTGACATTGAGCCTGAGGATGATTATGACAATGAGGATGATGAAATCCTAAATGCCTTCACTGCCACTGTAAATCCTACTTAAGGGATTGTTAAAGATGTGGATGAAGAAAATGAATTAGTGGAGTCTAAGTTTGAAAAGATGGATGAGCAAGATAACATCTACATAGCTTATGCAAAGTTATACAATGTCTCAAAAAAGTATGAGAAGTTGTATAGGTTGGCCACCAAGAAGCTCAGTGAAGTGGAGCTTGAATGAGAAGAAATCTCCACGAAGGTTAATGAAGCCAATCAGACCATTGGAGCACTGAGATTTGAGAATAACTTCTTGGCTAAGAAGACCAAGAAGCTTGAGACAGAACTGTTCCAAGTCAGAGCCTTGTTGGAAAGGACTTCAAGTGCAAAGTTCAATGAGATGCTCAGTTTTCAGAAATCTACTTCAGATTAAACTGGTTTAGGGTATGATTTCTCTTCTCCTAGTATTGCTACTTCAAGTACTATTGTTTTTGTTCCCCTGACTAATAATGTTGAAACTGAGCACAATAATATTAAAAATGAATTAGCTAGTGAGAACATAGACAAGGGTAAATCTATCTTAGGAGCACCCCCTAAGTAGGATAAGAAAGAAATAAAAAACCCTAGGGCTAAGAAAGGAAATCCCCAAAAGCCTAAACAGAAGAAGCAACATTTCTATCATCACTGTGGAGTAACTGGACATACTCACCCTAATTGCTACAAGTGGTTAGCCATTCAATAGAGCAACAGCATGATCTTGTCAGGAAACTAGAATCAATTTCCACCCTCCTTTGCTGCTTTTGGAGATCTTCTCAAAGCCCTTATATTCCTTTTGAATTTGAACAGTTTAAATTCTTCCCCCTTACCGCTAAATCAAGGGTTTACTAGACGGAAGTTTTCTTTCAAGGTGTGGAAAGAAAAAGGCTCCAAGTGATTTTGTCACTTTTTCTCTCCCTCCGCTTTTTGTTTTTGGTTTTGCATTATTTGTGTGTTTTGCTTTTGTTCTTTGAGTCAGTCTAGTTTTATGCATTGCTTTGTTTAATATGTTTTTGTTTGTTTGTTTTCAGTTTTTGCTTTGTTTTGTTTTTTTTTCATAAAAATAAAAAAAAAAATTTGAAAAATCAGAAAAATATAAAAACAGTGTATGCATTGGTACTTGTGTACCTTGGATGGCCATTAAAACAAAGTTTTCTAAACTTTGTATATTTTGTAACTTAGATGAGCATCTTTATGCACAACCAAGCAAATGAGCTTTGTGGCTCGTGTTTGTGATGAGTAAGGTTAAGTAATCTCTTGTACTTAACACTTGTATCACTTTTTTTGAAGGGAAGAACTAGAAAATTCTAAGAAAAATGCATAAATAACCATCTCACCACTGTTGCCTATCAATCATGAAATGACAATTGTATGCTTTGGCATAGCAAAAGTGGAATGTCAAATACTTAACATCATTGGATATTTCTTTTCTATTTCTTATATGCCCATGAATGGTTTGTTTAAAAAGAAAAATATGCAAAGAAAAAGAAAAAGCAAAAAAAATCAAAATTCTTTATATATATGATTGCAAGCGTGTCTTCTAGGAGATGTGAGAGTTATAAGATGTATCCCGAAGGTGATAGTCCCCATCAAATAGTTATGATTGTGTGTGAGTTAAAGTGATTTTGTTCATATCTCATCGTCATAACATGTTGACACTTATGCAATCTTGCAATGTTTTTCACACACAACATGCAATATTCTTTACTACTCTTGATATATGTGCAAGTACAATGTGATTTGGCTATCACAAGGAATACATGTGTTAATGTATGCTCACTAAATTGTCTTGACTTGTTTTTGAAATATAAAATTGGTTAGACTTGTTTAGTGTGTGTATGTATGTTTTGGATCTATGTGCTAAACATTTTTTTTTCTTGTTGAGAGATGTTTTTGAGAGATGAAAATGTTGCTTGGATCTTTGGTTGTATAGCATACTTGATTGCATTCATATCTATGTTTTTCTCTTATTAAAAAACTGTTTTTAAGCAATCTCGACAACTGCTGGACACCTCTTGACAGCTAGGCTATCTATCAAGACCCTTTAACTGCTTTTTATCACATTCTCAATAGCTTCTTGATAGTCACTTCAATCCATTGAGAGACTTTCTGGATGCTCGATAGCTTCTTGATAGCTACCTCAATTCATCGAGATTCTTTAGCCTAAAACAGGCGTTTTTAATTCTCGATAGATCTCAATACCTCTCAATCCATCGAGAAACTGGAAATCCTATAAA
Organism: Quercus agrifolia; assembly: GCA_029955455.1. Classification (NCBI taxonomy): domain Eukaryota; kingdom Viridiplantae; phylum Streptophyta; class Magnoliopsida; order Fagales; family Fagaceae; genus Quercus; species Quercus agrifolia. The sequence goes on along the minus strand of JARQAD010000003.1, from coordinate 59,142,484 downwards.
TAGGGTCCGTGCATATTTTCTTCATTTCTCCTCGATCCTCTCGACAAAAAACGTACTTTCACCTTCCCAAACACCTCTCTCTCACTCCAACTTCATTCCCAATAGATTTTCGGCCTAGATTGATCTTTCTTCTTCTAGTATGATCTTCTTTCTTTCACTTTTTCATGCATTTCATATTTCTGACCTAACTTTTGGGATTTTTTTTTTTTTTTTTAACTTTGGTTTTTTCCAAAATTTGAAGTTTTTGTAAAATTTTGGGATGGGTTTGTGTTTAAATGTTTTTAAAAACATCATGCATTGCATCACATCTGTATTATAACAATGTTTCATGCATTTTAGATGTGTGTTTACTTTGTTGCAATGATGTGTGCTGGTAGGTTTGGATTGGGTTGAGCCTATAATTGTTTTTTGGTTTGCATGTCATATATTCATGCATTTTCATGCATACGTAACCTCATTTCTCTATATTCCTATATATTGATGTGTTTGGTGTTTTTCTCTTTGTGTGTGTGTCTCTCTCTTTCTCCCTCTTTCTTTCGGTTAGTTGCATCATGGCACCTAAACGAAAATCTATTCCATCCCAAAATCCTCTTCGTTCTAGGACATCCACTTCTTCCTTTGATCCCACTCATTCTTCTATTCGGTTCCGTGATGAGAAGGCTCATAAGAACTTCTCTAGATGAGGCATTCATTTGGAATGGCAAGTCATCTTATCAGATTTTTCCGATACTAACCTACCCACTGTCATCTACAGTAGGGATTGGGAGTCACTGTGTAGCATCTCAGTCACATGCTCTTTTGTGATCATACAGGAGTTTTACTCCAATATGCATGGATTTGATTACTCTATACTCCAATTTGTCACTCGTGTTCGGGGGATATGCATTGTAGTTACTCAGGGTTTTATATCCGAGTTACTACACGTTCCTAGGGTAGAGCATCCTGACTAACCTAGTTGTGAGCGTTTAAGGACTGTGTCCAAAGACAAATTCTCATCTCTCTTTTATGAGACACCTTCTTCTTGGGGTGACCGTCAAAACACCCCTTGCTCAGGCTTTGCAAAAGGTTCGAGATTCTTGAACATGGTGATGATATTTATTCTTTATCCCTTGTCTCACTATACACTATCACAGAGTCTTATGCTCGGTTTTTGCTGTCCCTCTTAGAGGACATTTCCATTGACTTCCCTTCTCACTTCATCCTATCCCTTATAAATGTCTATATGGATATGACGACTTGTGATAAGCTCATTTTTCCTTCGACTATCACGAGGATTATTCGCCATTTTTTTGTCCCTTGTCCCGTGTTTGATCACTTCTCCTTTATGGGTGCCATTGACATCACTACTGTTAGACAGAGTGAGGCTCAGGTTTGCCTGAGGCGGATGCAGATCGAGACGGCAACTCCTCCTGCTTCTTCTGCCCTTTCCATATCTGCACCTTTTTCATCAGCAAATGGTGTGACCCTCGAGGTGGTCATGGCGCAACTACAGCGCATGGATACTTGCCTTGACACACTTAGTGATGAATTGTGTTAGGTGAACACCCGTGGTGGCCGTATTACTAGATAGCAGGCTCGCCTTGGTGGCTTCGTGACGTCTCCCTCTCCTTCTCTAGCGGCATCTAAGGACGATGACAATGACGACGACGATGACGATGATGATGAGGATGAGGATGCTAGCTCGCTCAGTGATAATAAGATGTCTACTTGATATACTTTCCCTTTGTCACTTATGACAAAAAGGGAGAGTAGTTTTAAGATGAGAGTAGTCTTACTCAAAGGGGGAGGATTCGTATAAGAGATTTTTGTGTTAGGGGGAATATTTATGAGGTATGTAGTAAGGATTTTTTTTTTTTTTTTGGGGGTATCTTTTCTCTTGTACATTGGTCTTGTAGCCACTTAGTGATAGCAAATATTGTACTTGTCTTTGATATATATATATATTTGATGATGTTGTTATCACATTTCACCTATCTTTCCATGTGTTGTTTCTTTTCTCTCTTTATACACATGTTTCTTATTTATTGTATGCAATCTATTATTTCTGTTTCACACTAAGATGCTTTGATAAGTTTTGTTTAAAGTGTTTCAGAAATATAGGTTGTCAAAGTCTTCTTGCCATAAACTCTCTTCTTGCAAATTTTTTCAAGAGTTTGTGTTAGAATAGATTTTATTGTATTCAATAAATGAATATGAGTTGAGTAATTTATGACTTCTCTTATATGTTCATTTGTTTGTAGTGGTTTTGTCATGAATTGCCAAAAGGAGAGATTGTTAGGACATATGTGAGTCAATGTTAGAAACATATGTCAATATTTTATGTAATTGGCTAATCTTTTGACAAAACGCATTTTACTTGTATTTGAGTAGATCTAGGATGTGTTGAATTCTTTAAGGAACAAGGTTTCAAGTTCAAGTGTTAAAACCATGCAAGTCTGTCCAAGAAACAAGTGAAGAAGTGCTGAATTTTAAATCTTGATAGCTAACTCGAAAGATAGTATCTATCAAGGTTTAAAGAGCTGCTGTAGTCTGATGCTCGATAGCTAGCTCGATAGACAAGCCATTTATTGAGATTTATAAAATTTAGTTTTTTAGAGCTGATTTCAATTCAATCCGTTGGTATATGTTTAGGCCTTCTTCCCTGTTAATAAAATATGCACCATGGTACGATTATTCATATATTCATAAAAAATCAAAGAGAGGATATTTAACCCTTCAGAAATGCTCTCTCTCTTAACCAAGGGGAATGGTTTTGGCCCTTTTGGGTTTAGGTGCTGACAAAAAGGGTTCCTTTTAGAGTAGCAAACCATTCTGCAATTCTTATTATTAAAAGTCACAAATCTCTATCACTTTTGTCATTTTTTTATTGATTTCATTTATGTTTAAAACACTGGAGTATTAAGTGGGATTTAAAAAAAAAATTAAATTAATTATGCCTCTTTTATTATGGATTGCCTCCAAGAAAAATGGTTTGGTCTTTATTTCGAAATTGAAGACAATCCCAAACTTCATAACTCCATTTTTTTTTTCATAACATATGAAACCTTTCTAAAGAAGACTCGTTTGGACTTCCTTGAGCTAGTAAAACCTATGGACAATTGACTCTATCCACTAGAACCAATTGCCAAGTAATTTAGGAGAATTCATCCCTGATAAGTAGTTTGTTTATGGTTACTATGTTTTTAAGTGCTTGATGAAATGCCTATGAGATGGAAAAGAAAAAGTATAGTCATATTCATAGAGAAAAAATAGGAAGAATGCATGTTGAAGAATCTGTACTATCATTAAAAAATATTGTTTAAGACCCTAGGTGATTAACAATGCATAAATATATAAATTAACAGTTAATCACAGCAAATAAAATATACCAGCAGATTATATATATATATATACATATATTAAACACCTCAAATATGCAATAGGGCAAACACAAGATATACAGTAGGACATAAAAGATTGCAGGATAAATATTCTAATTCATTTTTTATATCTCAACAAGTAAAATTTTATTTATTTAAAATCATGAGGCCAACTGGAAAATGCTATTACCACTTCACAATCATAAAAAATAGCAAAGAAGTCAATTAGAACTCATAATTTCAGAATTGGAACAGAATTGGGCATCTTTCATCTTTTATGTCCCTTTGTGTAGATCTAATACAGATTAAGCTCATCAATATATTTCAATTTTCATGTTTTATATATAGTTCCTCTCAATTCTAGGGAATTGTTACAAAAAATGGTAAGCTGCTCAGAGTAATTTGATCTTTATGCAAATAATCTACTTAGAAGAATATTTGGTTTCTGGTTTGTTTCATGCAGTGTTATGATGATGGTAAGTCCTTCCATGAATTATGGAAATCCAGATTAAGTAACAAGCCACATGAAGAAAGTTGACCAGATTGTTAAAGAGAATGATGCCACAACATAAGTCCATAGCATAATGACAGAGCATTCACTCTCTCCAGTCTTAAGCAACTGAGAAATAGTACCTGCAAAGTTCATGACACAATGTTACTAATTCCAATTTTAGCACATATAGTGCTTAAGTGCTTTGTTGAGAAAATCACAACCAAGGAATGGACAACCGAACATATTTCACCAAATATTTTGTTTACTTTGTTATTAGGCTCAAGTTCAAACCGAGTAATTAATTGTTTAAACTAGGTTCATTTACTTTGTTATCAGGCTTGAGCTGAAGTGAAGTTTGAAACTGAGCTCAAATTTTCTGTTCAAATTTGGTTAGTTAATTTTATGAACAAGCTCAAACTTGATTAAATCATCCCTTGCCGAAAAACCTATATCTCTAGAGTCTAGATTTGTTAATGCATACTATGCATCAAATTATATTCTGAAAATATACTAATTAATTCTCTTGCACTTCAATAGGAATAATGTTTGCAAAGCAAGAAACAAAAATGCAAGTTTTGACAAAATTTTCTTTGTAGTTGATACATATTAGCAATGGAAAGAATGTATTATCTTCAGCGTTTAGGAAAACTTTGGGCAAAACTTGGTTTTGTTCAAGCTTGGTTCATTAAGTAATTGAACTTCAAACTCCTGATCTTCGTTTGTTTAATTAATGAACAAGCTGAAACGAGCATTTTCTGAAGCTGAACTCAAGCTATTCACTAAGACATGTCTTATCACCTAAGACAGTGGCAAAAATGAAATATTTCATATTAGTGGACAAAGATCCACTTCTGCAGGGTCTAGGAGAGGAAGTAGGTAAGCAACCTATGTCATTTATAGAAAATATTGGCAAAACATTAGTACATTCAGGATTAATCTAGTTGATTTTTAGAATGTTCAATCAATAAGCCTACTCAGTCTGATCTTGCCTAAATATTTCTAACAAGCACAAGGTATATATGGACATAAGGCTTTAACAACAATTGCCAACAAACAAACCAATCTGTTAAGCAATGTGAACTTAAACAAGCGCAAATATGGATACCACCTTAGGTAGCATCTTTAGAAGCATTAATCATGTCTTCGATACTTAATGGGATCAAAACTGGTGGTTTTAGGCTTGAATAACTGCATATAATAATCACCAATGAAAATTCTGTGATCACACATACCTACAGTCATAGCGGGTGGAAGTGCATACTGAAGCATAAGTGTAAACTGATATAATGAATCTGATCCCACCATGCCAAAATGGTTTGCAGCCTTAACAATAACAATACCCAGTAAAGGCGATATAATGTACCGAATTGCAATAATCCCTAGGACGATTGATGTACCTACTTCAGATCTCTTTAGACCTGTAACAACAAATATATTAAAATAAATATCAGAAACCTTTCATGGAAAATAAATGAGGGGCTTGAGCCAACCCAAGGAATACATAATAAAGATTACAACCAATATTAAAAGCCACCTCTAAGAAGGTTCGCTCCAATTAACAATGTCATACATGGTATTGCTGCCTCCCTGTAGAAGAGAAAGGAAACTAAAAGGATTCAGTGCAGATTGGTAGATATAGAACACTCGAGCTGCAAATCAGAATGTTCAGATTGAAAAGCGATTTTTTCATGTTTTTCCATTGCTTCTAAGTTGTAAGAGTTAATGGTTCATTAGGGTAGACTTAATTGCTCAGAGGAGAAATACTGGTTATTTTAAAAGGCCCTTCCAGGCTGTGCATATTTGACTATAACAACTATAGGTACTTATACTATTGCTGCTAACATATTATTATGGAGTATTTACTAGTAAGGATGGACTATTGCTGCCAATTGTACTTCTTAATATAACTGGAATACTTATGCTGAGAGAGTTTGTTGCTAACATATATGTAATTTATTTTTCTGTCTGATGCATTGGTCTTCTTATGGGAGTGATTATGCATATTAGCACAACTTCAAGTTGCAAATATAGGAATTTTAGAGTTTAGAGTTGTGGGCAGAAAATTGAACACCAAAATCAAACTAAGACTCAAGCAGTGGGAGCTTATTGAGCCTGTGGCAGGATTCATACCCTATCAAACTCACAGAATTGTAGATTGCACGAAGAGGAGCATCATCAGCAATTAGTACCATTCGAATGGGAGAGACTATTCCAACTGTAAACGCTATAATCTATAGAAGTAAAATAAGCATATTATTTAGAGATCACTGTATGGCAGCATATACACAACTTTAAAAAATTTTAAAAATAGATATATTTTGAATAATTATTTTGAGCATTTGAAATGAGTCAGGCAATGCATTATGTCATTCCCCATCTAAAGTGTATAATTATATTCAAGTTTCAAGAAACATAAAATGTTTATTTTTGAATATGCTTCCAATATAATTTCTCTAACTCAAGGTCAAGATGGAGTGAATTCCTCAGATTATCTACTTTAAAAAAAAAAAAAAAATTAGGAACTGCAAATTTTACTGGAATTAGAGAAGTAAACACAGACCATATTGATTTCTAACAGAATAAAGATAAAGCTTATGCCAAATAGAACAAGAACTATGAGAATACCGCTGAAATGGTAGATGGTGCAAACAATTTTTTGAGGTCAATGTACCCAAAGAGCTTCTTAAGGTGCAGCTTAGCCTTCTCCAGATACGATACCTATCAAATGAATTTTTAAAAGGTTATTTTATTCAAGAAGAGAATGGGGAGAAAAAAGGGAAAGAAAAGCTACCTTTACTAGCACTGAAAATCTTCAGTATAAAACAATTTCACAAGGAATCATTTTAGGATAGGATAGTAAGATATTCCATTCAACTTTACAAAATTTAATAAAAGTACAACTATTTTATGCCCTCAATCTCTTACATTGAAGCTATGTCCTACATGACCTGCATATGCGCTAGCTTGCTTCTTAATGTTCTCTGATCTTCGTACAAGCATTTATCTTCTAACTGAGAGTCTAATGTTCTAGGTTAGGATTATTTCTTCTTTATTTCTCATTGATTGAATTGATCATGAGTGGAAATCAAATTTTGAAAAAAGCAAGCTTTTGAACATTATAAATGGGAAGCCGCAACAGAAGAATATCAGAAGAAACCTTTGCTTTTCCTTCACATCCAAAAAAAGGGACTTCAACTTGATCTGTATATTCCTCAGAGGTGGGGCAGCCCCTTGAAGGAAGAAGAGCCTCTGTGCAAATCTCTGAATATGGGGTTTCCTCAGAAGTTTTATCCCGGATTGTACATTCATTTGTGTCAATTTCTTTAGTTGCCTTGTTTGCAGATAACAGCATGATAGCATACACATAAGTCCATAAAAATACTACTCCTAGCTGGACAATCAAAACAAGAAACAACAAAATGATTGAAATTAATTTGACATATTTTAGGAGCTGTAAGACATAAAAAAGTAGATTAGTTCAAGAAGAACTTGGGGTTATTGATATAATTTGTGACTGAAATATCATCCAATTCAGTTATACAGATTAACTGAAAAATGGGACATACTGTTAGAGGCACTGAGAAAAATGTTATCATTCAGATCAACTGGTCAACTGGTCTTACTGTGACATCCATTTATTTTGGTGATCTTAAAACAAGAACAATAGACTATTACCGCCATTGAAAGTGCAGCATAAGCCTCTCCATCTGTGGAGCAAACAGAAGAATCTCCAAATGGACTATTATCCTCATCACAGACTGCTGGGAGTATAATCAGAAGTAAGTTTCCTAAATTTCCTGCACATAGCAATTTTCCTCTAAATATATTGTGGACAATTACCTTTCGATCATAAATAAAATGGTGCATGAGATGGTGAAAAGTTGCAATTGTGAAACTTAGTTGCATAACTAATTCTTAGAGTCTTGTACTTCAACGAGGGTTGATCATTGTGATGCAATGATTCACATTCACTCCTATTTGCAGTTAATTTGGTACAACCATATCCAGTAAGTGAGGAAACATATTCACTGTACTCTATTATTATTAGAGGTGTAGAGGGGTGAAGATAATACTTGATAAAATTGTCAAACAATGAATTGTATTCGTATGTATCTTGTTTCATATTTATCCTATATAAATTGAAAAATATTGTAAAATGTCTGCAAAAATACTTGTGGTATTAAGTAATCAAATCTAACATGACAAATAAAGTATTAAGCACTTTTTGTATTTACTAAAAATTAGGACATAGATATTTGTATATTATACCATTTTCAAGTTTCAAAATAAAAGCAATTCTATTACATCACATCAATTAGTTAGTGAATTTTTTTGAAAAGGATGAAATCAATAAAACTACCACAAAGGCAAATTGTTTTTAATATTTTACTACAAAGATCGAATTGAAAATTAAATGAAATTTGTATCTTCCCAGTTTAACTCATGCTGATGATGAGTTCATTTATCATATTTTACACAATACCTATTGTATCATGTATCATTAGTCACTAAACAATATATGCCCTAAATCAGGCTATTTTGTATGACTAGAAAATGTACACCTATAAAAAGTTTATTTAGATTTTTGTCTACCTGCAGCACATGAACCAATGATAAGGCTTTGCAGATGTTGAGGAGCTTTTGTGATTTTTATTAGTATCCATGCAAGGGCAGAGCCAATGATGAATGTGAGAAGCACATTCACTGGCATGAACCACCTACACATTAACCAAAAATTACCAGTGAATAAAAAGGGAGTGGGGGGTGGTAGGGAATTTCAGAAGTTTGACAGAGCTGAACTCACAAGGTTACCAAACTTTCTAAAGTAATTGTATCAGCCAGTTTGCTGAAAAGGTTTGATGGATTGAACACATAAAACACCAACTATACACAAATATCAGTAGTGTTGTTAGTCCTTTGCAGGTCTTGGGAGTGTAGCCAAAGTGCATAACTTCAAAAGGGAGAGGAAGAAATAAAAGAACATTATACAGTTCATCAAAAAAAAAAAAAAAACATTATAAAAGCTTGTAATCTTTTTTCCTTAATGAAAGTAACTAAAAAAACGATGGGAAAAGCAAACTCCTTTGGTCAGTAAAAGGGAGAAAAGATCTTGATAGAGAAAAAGTCCCAGACTTCAAAAATAGTAGTAAGCATGCCAGCATTTTTCTGGCATTAAAATTTGAAAAAGAACAGAAAAGTCAAATCTTTTCATGAAGTTTCAATAACATTGGATGATGCAGCGGTGCACTAAAAGTTCTATCATGAATGGATGACAGTGGTTGATGTTTGGCATTCTTTCTTAATTTACTTGGTAACTGTGTTGGGCTTTGAGAAGCTTCATTGTGTTTGATCTGAATTATAATTCGACTTGAAATAATATTGTTATGGATTTTTAATGGGAGATTTTCTGAGGCTTAATCCATGGAGCGAAGGCTTTGGCTAATAGGCCCAAGCCGTAGTGCTCACCTCCTGGGTGTCTAGGGGCAACGCCCTCGGGACTTCTTGGCCCTTTTTGTAGCCTATTGTGAATCCTGTGTGCGGGATAGAAAAACTATTATTTTGGAGGTTAGGGTTTTGTGAGTTGATTTTGAGAGAGAAAAACTGTACTACAACTCCGTAGATGTAAGCAAATTGTCGAACCACATAAATATTGTCTTATGTGATTGTTTTTCTTTGGCACATATTTTTCTTCTATCTTGCATCTCACAGATCTGAGAATTTTGTGCTTATATTCCCTTCAAACTGTTATCTACCTTATATGTGCAGGAACTTTTGGAGACTAAATTGCAACAAAGTGAAAAACGCTTGACAGAAGCAAAAGGAATTTGATTTTGAAACTTAACAAGAAGCATCAATAACATGTCGGTAAGAAAACCAATATTGAACAGTAAAAAATTTCAACTTACATTATTCAAATATGGCCTTGCATTTGCCCCCAAGAGATTTATACGCTCTGTTGCGAGAAATAAACCAACAGCAGTAATTAAGAGTATTTTCAGCATTGGCATTAATGCCACAATAAATAGATCCAGGAATCCCATTGTAAATTTCTTCACTGAACTCAAATGAAGTGTCTCCTAGACAAGAAACATGTCCAGTAAGTACTCCCAGATATAGTATAATTAAGAAAAACATGTTCAAGTTCCATACTAGTACCTTCAACTGAAATTCTTGGAAATCAGAACATTAACAAGTACTGAGGTGGCAAAAACAAGAAAAAGACACCGAATAAGTACCCTTATGCAAAAGCAACAAGTAAACAATATCTGCATATATAAAAGAGTCAAACCCAAGAAAGAAAGAAAAAAAGCTCCTCTTATGAAAATTTTGATCACATAATTAATGCAGCAATAATTGCTCAACATATTGACATACTTTTTTTCATCAGATTTCAGTAGTTCATTTAGACGAGAATACCCAATTGGAGGTGACATAAGTTTATATCTCAGTTTCCAGTTTTGCTAGTGATTAAGCTCAAGAGTTTGTGCGTAGGGGACCCAGGAGCTTTTGATTGTTAAGTGTTTGGCCTCCTCTTGCAAAAGCATACCTGCACATACATTAAGAGTTTGGATGAATATCAGTTAGTTACAACATTAAATTGCATGGGAAGCTTATGCAAATTGTGAACAACAAAAGCACAAGTAGAATATGTCTCTCTCTCTCTCTCTCTTGACGCTTTTAAGAGGAATGAGTCTATTTAAATTATTTCTTCACATAAAGAACATTGATTTTGTGAACCGAGCAGTCTTAAACATAAAAAAGAAGGGACTTACTGAACTCTGCCACATAGAAAGTTTGTACTTTGTACCTAGCAATAGTACACATTCCCATAGGAACTGGAGCTTTCTTGGATGTCAAGTACAAAGAGTTGCAGTAAACTTCTTCTCTCATTTATACTCTTTGGGTAACACAAAAACTTCCTATTTTAGTAAGTACTCTGGGCGTTTAGTCATGCAAGAAGCTAGCCTAGTCATAGACATATCTGTGGTACAAATAGCTTGAAACATGTTCTTCACCTGACATTCTTCTCCAACTACTTCTCCCATGTCATTGAATATATGTCAGCTGAATGCATCCAATCTTGATCAACAGTTCAACCTTCGTTTTTTTACTTTCTTGACTAAACATGTTTTGTCCTAGGATAAATTTGTGAAAGCTCTAGCTCTAAGCTTCAAACTGATAATAATTTTACCTATCCACGCTACCTACTACTAGATACTACTACTAGATAATACTAGCAAGTTACCTGCATGATGTGCAGATAATGCTATAAGCTTTTATGTAAGATGGTTTTGGAAAATGTTGTATATATATTATAACACAAACAGTAGATATTTTCATTGCTAAAATCACCTACAATTATAGCTAAAACTTCAAAGCAAATAGGTATATTTTGTTCTCTACCATCTTTTCATATGAAATTTCTAACTTAGGCATTGATCTCATCAAGCATCCTCGATAATATTTTAACTATATATAGTAGTATCAAGGTCGTATAGTGAGTCATGCCTAGGCAAAGCACTTAGCCCATTATCAATCTCTTTCGCTGTGCAAAATGGGGTTTTTCTCCAACTATGAGAAGTAATGACCCAATTCTGTGGTGGTTTTGGACATTCAATCGAAAGATGTAAGGACTTCGTCCTTCATTAAATGGGCATTGACACTCTTTCTCATAGAAGTCATTGAAACATGGAGTTGAGCCTCCTTATATTAGCCTTATAATGTTAATTTAGGATGCTTTGAGTATAGCAATTCTGATCTGCATAAATATTTTTTCACCTATTTTAAATGAATATAATTAGATATAATTATCCTAAAACTTGGTCCAAAAACCTATTCTTAACCCACAATCCATCTTCAATATAGGTATAACAATAAACTAATTATTGAGTATAGTCACTCAATTAATTACTTGAATTTGAAAACAATTGATAGGAAAGCAAAAGTACAAATACAGTATTTAGAAAGTTAATGTTTGATTTATGATAAAAAGAAGTGGCAAAACCAAGTCATTCAATTTGAAGCAATTTACAATGTTATAATTAATTATAGAAAAGAAAGCAAAACCAAAATAGTGTTTATTTGAAGCAATTTACAATGTTATAATTAATTATAGAAAAGAAAACAAAACCAAAATAGTGTTTATTTGAAGCAATTTACAACGTTATCTCTAGCACATATCATATTTATTATGTATAATTGCAATTTACAATATGAGAAATCCAAATATTTTGTCTCACTTTTCCTGTTTCACTCAATACTCCACAGATAAAAATATATCACACATCCATCTATTTAATTAAAATGCTTGGGTGAACATGCATCATAGTCCAGCCAATGAAGAATAAAAGCCCAAGTGATAAAGACTCCTATATTAAGTTTAAATAAGAGATCATGGTCAGTTTGTACTTTGTGTGTTTCTAGGAGTCCAGCCGCATCTAACCACTACTCTTTAATGAGTTTGTGATAGGCTTGAATAGCAAGGAGTTCTAATTCCTTGCAAAGTACTGTACGTGGTGTACCAAGATATCTACTCCTACCTAATTGATGAGTGTGAGGGCATGCTTTTAGATGTAAAAAGGCATGCGTGTGGTGTGCTAAAAAGTAGAACACAAACAAGAAGAAAATGGGGTGCCGCACAGTGAAAAGAAAAGAGGTGGGTACCGCATAGTAAAAAAAAGAAAAGAAAATAGATGGTCTCTTTTATAAAGATAATTTGTGTGCATGAGAGTAGAGAAAAATAATAGAGAATTTTTTTCTTTAATCGTGGGGTATATATAAAAATTATTGTAATTGATTTGATAATAGAGTAAGAGTTTTTTACATAAATATATGTGTTTTTATGTGTGATTGCTTTTTTAGACTATTAATATTTGTGATAATATTATTTGAGACCTACACTAAATTTATGTCATTTCTTATTTCAATTTTCCAAGATAATAATAAAATAAAATAAAAAAACTCTACGCATTCCCGCTACCAGTCATTCACAGGAGCCACAATCAAGAGTCCGCCGACACCAACAACCCCTTTGGGCATGGTCTGGTCACTTCGTCCTCTCATACCCATTAAAAAAAAAAAAAAGTGGTTGGCTCAGGTCACACATCAAAGTTAGCTTTTGAAAAATCCCAGAAAACTTCAATCTTTGAATTGCAAGATTGGAAAGATCTAAACCTTTTTTGCTATGCAATCGTTGAGAATCTGAATTTAATTTGGATGGTCACTCCGGCAAACTTTGGTGGTGATGGCGGTGGGAATTTGATGATTTTTTAAAAATCAAAATCTCATTATAAATTGAAATAAGAAAATGGCATAAATCTAGCATTTTAATTAAATAGATGGTTATTTGTGGAGTAAGAAAAGTGAGGCAAAAGATTTAGACTTCAATACAAGCACATGAAAAATAGTTTTCTGCTTCTGCATTGATTGTTGCTTACAGCAAAACACAATTTGCATGCATGTAACTAAAAGGCAATTGCACCCAAACCATAAAGTAAAAATTAAAGAGATCAAAGTAATAAAATAAAAATTAAAGAGACTGACAGAGAAAGATTTGTTTTTTTAGAGATTATATACCCACCTTTGGTGAAAGAATTACCTTATGATTCAATTTGGAATCCAAAGCATAGCTCTGAGAAGAAGATATAACGGTTGAAGCAAATTGGCATCAATGGAGCAAGAAAGGGAAGAGGTTTCTAATGGGATTTTGGTTATTATCCAAAGAACTATTACATCGATTTATTTTCCTCAATGTCCAGCAAGCTGTAAGGGCTATATATATATTAATTTTAAAAAAAAAAGTAATAAGCAATGTGTGCCTTTTCAATTTTTAAAAGGATGTTGGAATTTATTTTTTAAGTGAAGGGGATTTGGAAAGTTAAATGCAATAATTACTTTAATATCTCTCAAATAGAGTGCCACACGGCATGATTTCCTGTTTTCTCTCACGATATCTCTGTTTATATATATATATTGATATTGATTGATTACTATAGTTTTGAATTATTGAGTACTAAAGGATAAGCACTAGCATACAATGCATTAGCCATTAGGTAGACAATTAAGTAGACTAAATTATACTTTAAGCACTTGTTGAATGATGGTTAGATAGTCTACATATTCAAGGTGGTCCAAATCAGGCTAAAGTCAGCACATTCACTTTTAGTTCTATAGATTCGTGATGACAGCTTGGCCCCCCTCCCAGTGTTTTCTCAAGTATGATTGAGCTTTTCTTTTTCCCCTTTATTAATTTTTTAAGGGGGAAAAAATCTCTTTCTTTTGAAGCGAGAACAAGAATTGTACGTCGGAGAATGATTTATGCAGTTGGGGTAGGTTGAGTGTAGCTGGCAGGACTTCAAGCACATGCTAATACTGTTTTATGCAAGAATGATTTGCCTGTTACAATCAAAATGATGCAATCTTATATCCTTTAAATTTGGAGTGCTTCTAAATTGTTCTCTCAAATTTTAGAACTTGTAATTAACATCATGAATATTGTAAAGATGTCAATGTGCCTATTCCAAACAAAAAGCTGTGTCACATTTTCTGTTAACCCGCCTAAAAGTGGCATTGTTTTTTCTATGTTCTGCTCATTGTTTTTGAATGGGTTAACAACAAGATTCTAAATGATATTGACAGGAGGCTGATTCACATCAATACTATATATAAAAACGGAGGCCACCAATGATACTACCATCAGTTTTTTTTTATTTTATAGAAATTCTATGGACATTTTTTTTTTGGGCCACAATCCTATGTCATCGTGAATGGTAAAGAAAAAGTTGTGGGCCTATATGAAAGCAGTGGTTCACCCATCACAGTAACACATGTCATTAAGTTATGGAAAAAGTTGTGTCCAAGTGTGGTTGTAGAAGACCTTTTTTTTTTTTTTTTTTTTGAGTAAATTGCAAATTACAGTTTGAGGGTGATTGGATTTTATACCATAAAGTTTCAAAATTTGGTTTTTACTCCTTGTAGTTTGGAGTGTTTAGATTTTACACTCTAATATTTAAAACTTGGATTTTACCCCATAAAGTTTAGGGTTATTTGAATTTTACATCATAAATTATGAAATTTTAAAGTGTAAAATCCAAACACCCAAAAATTTTAGGGAGTAAAATCCAAATACTTCTAAAATATAGGAGGTAAAATCCAAAATTTGAAACGTCAGAGTGTTAAATCCAAACATCATTGTACTTCAGGGGATAAAATCCAAATTTTGAAATTTCAGGATATAAAATCCAATCACCCCATACTTTAGAGATGCAATTTGCAATTTACCTTTTTTTTTTTTTTTTTTTTTTTTCATTCTTCTTCCAATAGTCTTTAATGCCTCCACAGTTTTCAGCTTCCTTAAGCTCTTTAACACCTCTGACTCTCTCCTCCTTTCTCAGTTCTTCCTCTACTCTCAATACTTACTGAACGTTCTTCATGCCAGTTCAGTCGCCACTGCCCCTAAAAAATCAAAGAGAGGATATTTAACCCTCAAGAAATGCTCTCTCTCTTAACCAAGGGGAATGGTTTTGGCCCTTTTGGGTTTAGGTGCTGACAAAAAGGGTTCCTTTTAGAGTTGCAAACCATTCTGCAATTCTTATTATTAAAAGTCACAAATCTCTATCTCTTTTGTCATTTTTTTATTGATTTCAATTATGTTTAAAACATTGGAGTATTAAGTGGGATTTAAAAATAATAATAATAATTATGTCTCTTTTATTATGGATTGCCTCCAAGCAAAATGGTTTGGTCTTTATTTCAAAGTTGAAGACAATCCCAAACACAAGATATACAATAGGACATAAAAGATTGCAGGATAAATATTCTAATTCATTTTTTATATCTCAACAAGTAAAATTTTATTTATTTAAAATCATGAGGCCAACTGGAAAATGTTATTACCACTTCACAATCATAAAAAATAGCAAAGAAGCCAATGAGAACTCATAATTTCAGAATTGGAACAGAATTGGGCAACTTTCATCTTTTATGTCTCTTTGTGTAGATCTAATACAGATTAAGCTCATCAATATATTTCAATTTTGATGTTTTATATCGTTCCTCTCAATTCTAGGGAAAAGTTACAAAAAATGGTAAGCTTCTCATAGTAATTTGATCTTTATGAAAACAATCTACTTAGAAGAATATTTGGTTTCTGGTTTGTTTCACACTGTAATAGATGTTGAAAGCTGATGACAACATTATAAAGAACTAGGTAGCTATTAGGGATGCTTGTTGTTCTTTGCCGTGTTATGATGATGGCAAGTCCTCAAATGAATTAATGAAATCCAGATTAAGCAACAATCCACATGAAGATAGTTGACCACAGTGTTAGAAAGAGTGATGCCACAGCATAAGTCCATAGCATAATGACAGAGCATTCACTCTCTCCAGTCTTAAGCAACTGAGAAATAGTACCTGCCAAGTTCATGACAAAGCGTTAGTCATTCAAATTTTGCATATATAGTGGATTATTATGAAGATCACAACTAAGGAATGAACAAATTAATCCAAACTTGTTTAATTAATAAATGAGCTGAAATGAGCATTTTAAGAAGCTGAACTGAGCAGCTTAGTTCCTATTATCACTCAGACAAGACAAGTCTGATTGAGTGAAAGTAAGCTTAGGCTACATCTCTTGTCTAATATACTCAAAACAAAACCTATGTCGTAACCAATGCACAAGACATCCACTTCTACAAGGTCTAGGAGAGATAGTAGGCAACCTATGCCATCTATATAAAATCTTGGCATGGTACATCAAGGATTAACAACTGCTAGTAGGCAAATCCAGAAATGTTCAAATGGTGCTTCGGATTTTTTTGGATTGTTTTGGAGCATGGTAAACAGATTATATCAGCAGGAACTCAAGAACTGGGCTGTCGTCGTGTGGGCTCTTAGGAATGCAAGAAACAAATTCTATTTCGAAAGACTCATCTACAGCCTAGGATCATTTTCGTTGGAGCTACTGGTCTCTTGACAGAATACCAGCGCCTCACAGCAGCGCAGACAACCTCTTGAGGCAAATCTGTTTTTTCTTTTCTACTTGCTGTTTCTTATGTAAGTGGGCATTGTGTTTTGCCAGCGTCTAACTGTTGAGGGCTCAAGTTGTTGTGCCCTGTTTCCCAGCTTGTAAAATGGTGTTACTATCTTAATATAATTTTTATCTTTGTTCTCAAAAAAAAAAAAAAAATCTGCTAGTAGAATGTGAAAACAAAAGGTCTAATCAGTGTGATCTTGCCTACATATTGCTAACAAGCACAAGGTATATGGCTTTAAAACATGGAGCTATGACAACAATCGCCAACAAACAAACCAATATGTTAAGCAATGTGAACTTGAACAAACACAAATCTGGATACCACTTAAGGTAGCATCTCTAGAAGCATTATCAATGTCTTCAATATATAATGGGATCAAAATGGGTGGTTTGAGGCTTGACTAACAGCACATAATGAGACACTAATGAAAAAATAGTGATCACACATACCTACATTCATAGCGGGTGGAAGTGAATATTGCAACATAAGTGTAAACTGATATAATGAATCTGATCCCACCAAACCAAAATGGTTTGCAGCCTTGACAATAACAATACCCAATGAAGGCAATATAATATACCGAATTGCAATAATTCCTAGGATGATTAATGGACCTACTCCAGATGTCTTCAGACCTATAAAAAACAATTACACTAAAGTAAATATCAAAAACATTTCATGGACAATTAATGAGGGAACTGAGCCAACCCAAGGAAGACATAGTAAAGATTAGAACGAATGTTAAAAGCCACCTTTAAGAAGGTTCGCTCCAATTATCAATGTCATACATGGTATTGTTGCGTCCCTGTAGAAGAGAAAGGAAACAAAAAGGAATTAATGTAGATTGGTAGATAAAGAACACTCAAGATTCAAATCCAAAAGTTCAAATGGAAAAGTGAGTCTTTCATATTTTTTCATTGCTTGTAGGTTCTAAGAGTTAGTGGTCCACTAGGGAAGACATAATTGCTCAAAGGAAAAATTCTGGTGCTGTTAGAAGGCCCTTTCAAGCAGTGTATAATTGACTATAATACTACCAATATTATTGCTGATAACATGTTACTGTGGTGTATTTATGAGTAAGGATGGGCTATTACTGCCAATTGTGCTCTCTCTCTCTCTCTCTCTCTCTCTCTCTCTCTCTCTCTTTTGAGATTGTTAGAAATATATAGTACATTAAAATGCCGCTGACACTGCAGCTCAAAGCCTTCCCCTCTAAACCCCCAAGCAATTCAAGCATAGGGAGGTACCATCCCATCTACAAGGGCGGGTGGTCAATTTTGCTTTTTAATATAAATGGAATTCAGCTGAGAGAGATTGTTGCTAAAAATATATGTAATTAATTTTTTTTCTTTATGATGAATTGGTCTTCTCTTGAGAGTGATTCACACATGTTCATTCCTTAAATAGAAGTATGAATTTAACTTTCATATGTGCATATCAACACTACTTCAAGTTGCAAATAGGAAATTTTAGAGTTGTGAATTGTGAGCAGAAACTTGAACACCAAGACTCAAGCTGTGGGAGATTATTGAGTTAGTGGTAGGATTCATACGATATCAAACTCACAGAATTGTAGATGGCACGAAGAGGAGCATCATCACCAACCAGGACCTTTCGAATTGGAGAGATTATTCCGACTATAAAGCCAATAATCTATAGAAGTAAAAATATATATATTAATGTAGTGTACCCTATGTAAAATATACACAATAAGTAATTACTTAAAAATAACTACACTAAATGTAATTATTCAGGGCATTTGAAATCAGTATGGCAGTTGATAGAATGATAGTGTTCATTAGTGTTGAATTATCCCATTCCCCATTTAAAGTGTATGAGTATATTCAAGTTTCAAGAAACAGAACAAGTTTATTTTTGGAATGAATGTGCTTCCAATATAATCTCTATCTCGAGGTCAAGATGGAGTGAAATGTCCAGATTATATACTTTTTCTTCTCATGTTTGGAACTACCACTTTTAACAGAATTAGAGAAGTAAAAACTGACCATACTGAATGCTAAACGCTTAAAGACAATCTTATTCTGAATATAACAAGAACTATGAGAATACCGCTGCAATTGTCGATGGTGCAAATATTTTTTTGAAGTCAATGTACCCAAAAATCTTCTTAAGGTGCAGGTTATCCTTCTCCAGCAATGATACCTATCAAAGGAATCTTGAAAAGGTTATTTTATTCAAGGATATAGTAGAAAAAAGATAAGTTTCCTTAAATAGCAATGAAGATCTTTAGTACAAAACAATTAAAAAAGAATATATCTAACAATACATGGTATCCTCATTATGCCAATCATAAATTTACTATTTTAGAACTTCATTTTTAAAAAAAAATAGTTTCATATGATGAGACATCATTTTTTTACAGAAAAATCTTTGAATCGTTTTAGGATAGGACAGTATGGTCTTCTATTCAACATTACAAAATTTAATAAAATGACAACTATTTTATTCCCTCCAATCTCCTACCCTGAAGTTATGTTCTACGTGACCAATAAATGTGCTGGCCTGCTCCTTAATAAGCATTTTTCTGTCAACTGAGAGTATAATGTTCTATGTTGGATTAATTCTTCTTTACTCCTCATTGATGGCATTGATCTTGAGTGGTAATCAAACTTTGAAAAAAGAAAGCTTTCGAACATCATAAATGGAAATCCATAACAGAATAAGATGAGCAGAAACCTTTGCTTTTCCTTCAGATTTGGTAGAAGGGACTTCAGCTTGATCTGTATCTTCCTGAGAGGTGGGGCTACCCCTTGAAGGAAGAAGTGCTTCTGGACAAATCTCTGAATATGGAATTTCCCCGGAAGCACTATGTTGTATTGTAGAGTCATTTGAGTCAATTTCTTTAGTTGCCTTGTTTGCAGATAACCGCATGATGGCATACACATAAGACCATATATAAACTGCTCCTATCTGTACCATCGAAACAAGAATTTAAAAAAGAAAAAGAAAAAAAGGTGATTAATTGATTTAACTTGTGATTGACATATAGTATTATCCCATATTGTAGTCATTTTAGAGGTGGCCTGTCAATTTATCATGCAGATTAACTGAAAAATGGGACATATTATTGGTGATCTTAGAGTGATAACAATAGACTATTACCGCCATAGAAAGTGCAACATAAGACTCTCCATCTGTTGAGCAAACAGAAGAATCTCCAAATGGACTATTTTCATCGTCACAAACTGCTGGGATTATAATCAGAAGAAAGTTTCCTAAATTGCCTGCACATATCAATCTCCCTCTAAATATATTATGGACAATTACCTTTTGATCATAAATAAAATAGAGCATGAGATGGTGAAAAGAAGCAATTGTGAAACTTGGTGGCATAACTAATTTC
This sequence comes from Quercus agrifolia, assembly GCA_029955455.1. Classification (NCBI taxonomy): domain Eukaryota; kingdom Viridiplantae; phylum Streptophyta; class Magnoliopsida; order Fagales; family Fagaceae; genus Quercus; species Quercus agrifolia. The sequence goes on along the minus strand of JARQAD010000003.1, from coordinate 59,122,234 downwards.
TAGAGTTATGTACTTCCATGACGGCTGATCAGGGTGATGCAATAGTTCACTCCTTGTATTTAATTTGGTACAGCCATATTGCAGTAATGCATTTTTAATTTTTAAATTTATACAAGAAAACAAATGTGTTGTACTATATGATGATTTATGGTGTAGATGGTAAAGACAATACCTGGTAAAATTATCAAAAAATGAACCATTTCAGTATGTATCATGTTTCATATGTATCTTATATAAACTGAAAAACACTAAAATTTGTGCAAAAAAGCTTGTGGTATTGAAAAAGAGGAACTAAATACTATTACTGTTGAGGTAATTTTTTTTTTTTTTTTTAAAATCTTACTTCAAAGTGAAATTAAAGAAATTATAGTTTCCCAATTTAAGTCATGCTGAGGAGTTCCAAAAGCATTTTTAAATTTTAATGCAATACTTATTGAAGTGTGCATCATAAATCATTGTACTATATATGCTTTCAATCAGGCTATGGTGTATGACTAGAAAATGTACACCTATAAACAATTCATTTGTGTTTTTGTCTACCTGCAGCACAAGAACCAATGATTAGGCTTCGAAGATGCTGAGGCGCTCTTGTGATTTTTACCAGTATCCATGCAAGGGCAGACCCAATAATAAATGTGAGAAGGATGTTCACTGGCATGAACCACCTACGCATTAACCATAAGTTACAATAGGAAAAAAGAAAGGGGTTGAGGGGAAGAATTTTAGAAGAATGAAAGAACTGAACTCACAAGTTTGTCAAACTGTCTAAAGTAATTGTTTCAGCCAGGTTGCTAAAAATGATTGATGGACTGAACAGATAAAACACCAACTATATACAAATACAAGTAGTGTTAGTCCTTTTCAGGTGTTGGGAAAATAGACAAGGTGCATGACTTTGAAGACATAAAAACAATAAAATAAAAGTGTACAAGCCATTAAAGAATTGAATCTGATTTTTAGTTAATAGAATCTAACCATTAGAGTAAAAAAACCAACATGCGTAAACTTTCAAAAAGTAAATTTCTTCTTAATGAAAGTAACTAAAAAACAACAATGAAAGCAAACTCCTTTGGTCAGTAAAAGAGAGGAGAAATCAAGACACAGACAGTGTTCAAGACTTCAAAAATACTCGAAGCCAAGTTACTAATCTTCTTTCTAGTAAGCTGGCCAGCAAATTCAAGCATAACAATTTTCAAAAAGAATAGAAAATTTAAATCTTTTCATGAAGTTTCAATAACATTGGATGATGCAACAGCGCCCTGAAAGTGCAATCAATAATGGATTACCATATGATCAATTGAAAGTGGTTGACATTCTTCATTATTTCTTAATTTACATGTTAAGTTTCATCATCCTTAAAGGTGCAGCCACTTTTGGAGACTAAATTACAAAAAATGTAACTCTACAGCTTAGTAGCCAATGCGCTTAACATAAGCAAAAGAAACTTGATTTTGGAACTTGACAATAAGCATATACAACATGAGGATAAGAAGACTAATAAAAGAAGAAAAGGAATTGAACAGTCGGGAAATTTTGACCTACATTATTCAAATATGGCCTTGCATCTGCCCCCAAGAGATTGATACGCTCCGTTGCAAGAAGTAAACCAACAGCAGTAACCAAAAGTATTTTCAGAACTGGCATTAATGCCACAATAAATAGATCAAGGAATTCCATTGCAAACTTCTTCACTAAACTCAAATGAAGTTTCTCCTAGCCAAGAAAAATGTCCAATTAGTACTCTCATATATATTGTATAATTAAGGAAAACATATTCAAGTTCTATAAAAGTAACTTCATTGCAAATCAGAATATTAACAAGTACTGAGGTGGCAAAAGCAAGAATATGACCCCGGGTGTGTATGGAACAGTGAAATCCAAGAAAAAAGTGCCATTCAGAAAATCCTAAAATAGAGATAAAAGACAATGTGAAAATATGCTAGAGAATAGTTATCAAATTGACTTTCATATAGTTCAATACTTTGGTACTTCACATCACTGGCTTAGGCAAATTTTGACAGCATAATTAGAATGCAGCAATAATTGCTCCACATATTGACAAGCCTTTCTTCGTCATCGAATTCTTCCTCTTCTTCTCTTTTTGTTTTTTGTTTTTGTTTTTTTTTTCTTTCTAAAATAGAAACTCTGTCATCAGATGGAGTGTCATGTCGCATTTGAGTGTTTATTAGGTAGAATCTTAGGGAAGACTTAAAAATAAAACTCTGTCATCAGATGGAGTGTCGTGTCAAATTTGAGTGTTTATAAGACAGAATCGTAGGGAAGACATAAAATCAGAAACTCTATCACCTTTTTGGGGTGTCATATCACATTTTATTCCATTAAAAAAAAAAAATCACATTTTGTTTTTACAAGGATCTTGTTTGTTTGTTTTTTTTTTTTTTTTTTTAATATTCTGTAAAGAAATACAAATGTCAAGTAAGAACACATGATAGCTCAGATTCCAGTAATTCATTTAGACCACAATACCCAATAAGAGGTGAGATAATTAAGTTTATATCTCAGTTTCCAGTTTTGCTAGTAAACAAACCCAAGTTTGTGTAAAGAGAGACTCTAGAGCTTTTGACTGTTAAGTGTTTGGCCTCCTCTCTTTTGCAAAAGAATACCTACATAAAAAAAAAATAATAATAATAATAATAAAAGATTTAAAATGAATATAAGTTAGTTACCACATTAAAATTGCTTGGGAAGCTCATGCAAATTGTGAACCACAAAGTAGAATACCAGAACATGATCTCTCCCTCTTGGTTCTTTTCAGATGATGAGTCATTTTAAATTATTTCACATTGGTTTTGTAAATCAAGAAGTGTTAAAATAAGAAAACATGGACTCACTGGACTCTTGCCACATATAGAAAGTTTATACTTCGTACCTAGTTATTGCACTGATTCCAATAGGAAATGGTCCAAGTTTCCATATATGTCAAGAACAAAGACTTGCACTTGGCTTCTTCTTTTTCTCTCTTTTAACTCTTTTGACAACACGAAAACTTCCCATCTCAATGATTGCTAACTCTTCATGCTCAGTAATGCATGAAGTTAGCCTAGATGTAGACATGTTCTTTCAACTGCCATTCTTCTCCAACTACTTTCTTCAATTTCTGACATTTGACTTACAACGTTAGGCCAATTTTGAGTGCTGGTTCTAGCTGTAGCCATTGAAAATATGTGCCAATGAATGCATTCAATTTTATCAGTAGCTGTTAAATCAGAGGAGTTCCAACATTTTTTCTTTCTTTCACGTGATAGAACTAGCTCGTACTGTTTTTAAATTTTACGTATCCACTCTTACCTTCTATTTAATATTACTATAGCTTTGATCGGTTGAGATACTAAAAGATAAGCACTGGCAAACAGCGCAGTGGCCAAAGAATTAAGTAGACTGAATCATATTTTAAGTAGGAAAAGTTAACGGATGATTACTCGACAAGTACAAGTTTTTGTGAGGTAAAGGGAAGGGTTGGGTTCAAGTCTCTAGGGGGGAGTATACAGCTTATAAATTAGGCTTCTAGAGTAGAATTCTATCTCATAACCAAAAAAAAAAATGAAAAAAGAAGAAGAAGAAACTTTTCATGAAAAAAGAAAAAAAAAAAATTATGCCTTTTTATATTATTTGTAAAAGTGATTTTCCTAAATTTTCCTAAAATTGTTTATTAACAATTACTTCAAGAGCACCCGTTAGCATGAACTTTTTAAGTAATTGTCAGTCAAATAATCCCAATACTCTTAAAGGAATGATTGTTGAATTTGATTAGTTTATCAATTCAAGGTTGATACAACTCAAACTTTTTTAAAGCAAGCATATTCACCTTTAATACAATAGTGCTACGTAGCCCCCTTCCCAATGCTTTTGCAAGTATGTAGTAAGTAGATTTGTGCCTTGGTGCAGTGGTCACTTCACAAGTATAAATGCTTGTGGGGTATGGAGGGCAAGAACTGAGGTTCAAGTCTTCATAAGGAAACTTCACACACATATACACTTAAATTGAGTTAGAGTAGAAATTCTATCTTGAAAAAAAAAAAAAAAAAAGATTTGTGCTGGTAAGGAGGCTTTAAATATAATAAGTTAGGTAGGTTCAATGTAAAGCTGACAATCCACATCAATATTAATTTGTGTAGGTAGCATTATGTGCATTACAATAAAAATGACACTTTGTAGTTATACCCATTAAATTCGGATTGACTGTTCAAGTGATGAAGGGGTTATTTTCAATTCTATTCTATCATCCATGTAAGGCGGTAGGGCAACCATGTTGCCCATGTTCTAGCTAGGGATGTTAGGTTCTCTTTTCCTTTAAGAGTTTGGGTGGAGGAAGTTCCACAAAACATTCTTAGTTATGTGGTAAAAGATTTGTCTCCGTATTAAATTTTCTCCCCGAGTTGGGCTGTTCTTCAAAAAAAAAAAAAAAAAGTGATGAAACTCAACTATCATGGTTAAGGTTTTCAAACCTGGACCGGAAGTTCGGACCGTGAAAATTGGAAACCGGATTGAAATCTGGTTTTTTAAACATAGAGAACCGGACATATGCGGCAATTCCGTGAACCCCTAAAATTGGGGTTGGACCGCACAGTTCATGTAGAATCAGTGGCAAGAATTGTGCGATCCAACCCCTTAGCATTTTTTTTTTTATTATATAAAAACAACTTAACACAATTTTATTCTACTTAATTAAATTATCCATCTCTTACAATGAATAAAAAAAAAATTATAATTAAAATCCTTCAAAGATATTCAACTTTATTTCAAAAATTAATCATAAATTTTAATGTTTTCATAGTTATTATTTTATTTTATTAACTTTCTTATTTAATTATTAAATATATGCTTGAAAATCATTAAATTTCCCTCACATATATAGATATATTAGTCAATTTTGTTAGTTTTATAAATTTAATATCTATATTTAGGTTTTAATTAATTATTAAATTAATTATGACGTCATCACGTTTCGACCTCGGTCTGATCTCAAAAACCTTAAACCTCTCTCTTTTACAGTTCAATAAATGGTCTGGGTCTAAAAACCTTGATCACGGTATCATCAACTATAAAGTGATGAGAGTCTTGTACAATTTACACTCTCAATTATTATAAAGATATCAAAGTGCCCCCACCTATTAGTCTCCATCACATTTTTCTGTCAATTTTGCCAAAAAGCGACATTCGTGGTAAAGGATTGGGACCGATTTAGCAACAACTCCTAATTTAAAACTAAAAATAATATTTTAACCAAAATTATTTTACAACTAGGCAAAAGTACTAAAGCAGTCCTAAGGAGAGGCTTACCCCTTTCACCATTTTTCTACTTTTGAGCTTCGTTTAGAATTCAGTTTAATAAAATGAAGGAGAACGAATGACAAAGGTTAATTTTGATTCATTCTCTTGGCATATATAATCATCGGATAATACATTATGCTAGTGCACAATATGATTTGTTGATTTTATTGCCAATGGGGCATCAATTTTAGAAAATTATAGTAGTAAAATATGATACGAAGTATATATTTTTCCTTGGCTGGCCTGGCATGACGGCTCACTGTGGGCACGCAGCTAAGGCCGTGGCATGCCTGTGTGGGCACGCAGCCTAGGCCGTGCATGGCATGCCTCACATGGGCACGTAGCCAAGACATTTAAAATTATCATTCTCTAATTGGAGCAACAATTTCAGAGGATAAGGTTTGTTGCAAACAAGCAACAAGTTCCCATAAAACATTAACTCTAAAGAGTCAGATTTGTCGTTTGGTGTTGAAGTTGAAACAAATAATTGATAACACGCAAAAGTTGCTATTACAAGTTCACATCTGGGGTATGAAATATGAATGTTCAACTTCAATATTAGTGTAAGGTGTTCAATTTTCTCTAAAATGATGTAAAACATCATATATTTTCTCACGATGATGAAATATTTAAAATCAACAAAATCTACACGGTGCAGATTTGTAGTTGTTCATGAATCAAATTATTTGAAATCAATTATCATTCCTATAAAAAAAAAATTTATCATTCCTTATTTGGTGTAATGAGAGTTTATTTAAAAAAAGAAAAGGTGTAATGAGAATTGTAAATCACATGATATTATATGCACCACTAAAGTTATAAATTAAATTACAGCTATTCTGCCAAGAAATAGAAGTATAGAACCTTTCAAAGCAAATAGAGACGAAGCCTAAAGATGTTGATGACTAGGTTGTATGGTTGAGCATTTTTTTTAAAGCCAATTATTTGAATTTATGGATCTACTAAGAAGACACCATATAGTACAAAACAAAACCCTTTTCTGGCAAAATTTTATGGCAGGGACATCAAGAGAAAAGAACTTCAAAGCTGTAAAGCTCCTTCCACTTACTAATGCTGGATTCATTAACAAAGACATTTGATTCAAGGAGAATAACCAGTGTTTCTTAGTTTTGATGGGGGCACGGAAACAAAACGAGAATCTGGCAAAGGTTTTTCTATGATTTTTCAAAAAACGGAGACTAAAGAGAAGGAAGTAGCAACACATCTGTTCTTGATGTCTTTAGACTGAAGCACTGCCATCATTGCTAGCAAGTCAGTTAACAACTTCATTCAGCCTCCAATAAAAGCAAGTAAAACATATCTGCCACAAACACTCACCCCTACACCTCTACTGTATAATGTTATGATCACTGTTAAGAATCATATCTCATGGTGTTTGGTAAGTACATCCATTGCTGTAAATGTTATCAGAAATATAGGTCTAGTAAGGAGGCCTACAGAAAAAAACCTCCTACTTATGACATTGATAACTCAATTTGAAATGTTAATATGTCCTAGTTTTCACTTTAATGATTTTTTAAGGAGACATCAAATGATTTTCAACCACTACAAAGCTTTGTGAAAGAGAAAGTTAAGTTTACACATTGGCTAGGATCATATGGGCTAAATTAACAATAGGGTGATTTTAATTTCTATTCCCAAGACTTAACTCTCTCAAACCATTTATAAAAAGGGCACATGCATACAGGCACCTGAAATATTGTGATACCTTCTTTTTTTTTTGGGATAACGTGAGTATCCAAGGCTTTTAGAGCACCTGACTATCTTACTCTGATTTGTATAAATTGTGTTCGAACTATCTTGCACTGAAAACTGGTTCTGCATCCTGGGTTGGTTGTGTTCTTCGAGTGTATTTGAGAAGCAAACCTTCCGAAGACAGACCAGGTACACTCAGATCCCTGTTCAATAAATTGAAACAAGGAAAAAAAAAAAAAAAACTTGTGAATAAGAACAAGAAAATGGTAACAGGAAAAAGGATGGCAAGAAAACAAAATTCAACCTGATGTAAGGCTGTAAATCCTTCCACGCCCATTTTGGCCGCTCTCTGAAAAGGATGGAGAAACGCTCAGCAGGTGAAGATGGCAAAGAAGAAACACTGAAGGCATGAATCCAAGTCTCGACACCAAGCCTCTCTGTCAAAACTTCGCCTTCCAACATGTCGAAGCTTGCTTGCATCCCTTCTGGAATCTTCTGCATCCACTCCTTCATGAAACTTTCCATTTTCCTCTTCCCCTCATTCAGAATTTCCCTTGCAAAATGCACACATACTCGCCTCTCATCCAATTTCCATACCTGCCTACCCAAATTCTCACCCACCTTATTACCATACACATGCAAACAATGATGTGCAAGTTTGTGAGGATACCCATCTGATTCTAGCATACTCACTACTTCATCTTCATTAAGTGCATCAAGTGACCAGTCATTTATTACTGAATTGTGCAATAGCATCCTCAGAATTGTGTCCATGTACTTCACATCAACTATTCTCCAATAACCACCAATCTCCACTGCTGAAAGAGCCTGTAATTCAGACCTCAATTCCTCATCACTAGCTTGAACCTTTTCAACAAGATCATCCCATTTATAGAGTCCTGTATTACCTTTCTCTACCACTTCCAAATCCTCCATTTCCAAGTCCTCCTGGAACGTGTAAGGATTCTCAGAGAGAAGCAATTTAAGCTTGTCAAGTCTTGGAGCAACTTCAACAAGTTCCATGTTACCGGGTGCGACTTTGATAACAGATGCAACACCTTGTTGGTCATCATCTTTCCTCTTACAATCTAAAGAATTTTCACAAAATTCTGTTTGATCTGAAGGGGGTATAAGGAATACAGAATTAGAATTACCAACAAACTTGATACCATAAGTTTTTGACCCAGTGCAGAGAACTGCATCTTCATCAGGTTGTCCTCTTAAGGTTATCCTGGAAAAGAACACGTTAGATTATATTGAATGTACAAAAAATTGGAAATCAGAGAGACTAAATAAGACCCTAGAATTAAAATGAAGCAATATGCTTACCTTTGTTGAAGGATATCTGGTAGAAGTTTCTCGTCAAGCTCAAGGAGGATCAGGTCATCATGAGGACCAAATAGAGAGTGATATGCAATAGAAATTGAAGAGCTGGGTTCAAGATTTAGAACTGCTTCTGCTCCTCCATTACCTGACTGTGGTTGCTCCATCTCTCTCACAATTATGATTCGTAATATCAAAATGAGAATAGTAGGAAAACCTACACTATAAATCCTCAACTCCAGGGACAAAAGCATTGACAACCCTTCTTGGATAGCTTATCAATTGTCCCATTGTGCTCACAATGCTTGAAAACTTTGTCAATCATGCTGCTATCTGCCATCAAATTTGAATATGCAAGTGAATTCAAGAAGCCACCATAGCTCGGTTAGTCCTTTAAGAAAACTTGGACAACTAAATGACTACCAGTCTGTCATATATAAAAGTCACCAAAAAGAGCAGGAAATTCAGATATCAATGTTGCTAAAAAATGCAAAGAAAACTAGTAACCCAATTAAATCTCCTTTTGACATAGATTAATAGATTCTTCAAAGGATTGGTATCTTGAATGCAACATATTATCACCACGCAATTATGTGAAAAACATGGTCCTGGAAAAGGCCTAATACATGTACCAGTCAAAATAATGATTGCTCAAGCAAATATTTTCCACCAATAGAAAACTACAATGTGGAAACAATTTTCAGAAAAGACCGCCGCTAGTCCTAATGATCACTGAAGTCGAACACCCTAAAATAACTGTAATAAACAAGTCCTTTACTTCAAACAGACAACTTATTACAGACAGTAATTAAGAAAAACACTAACAATTTGCATATAAATCAAAAGGGAAAATGGTGTTTTGATCTAGGAAATCAAGCATTTCCAGATGCTAAATATTAAACTAATCTCCCAAACTAAAGCTGCATGACACGGAATATTCCATGTGTTGTGAATATATCATGTGGAAATAACCCATAAAACAAAACAGGTCTACAAGACTACAAGGGATAATGTAACACCAAAGTCAGTGATAACTCATACATTCTAGTGCACTACTCATAAACAATATCTATGTTCAGTATTACTCTAAGCAAACTGGGAGGTGAAACAATATAACCCAGTATCAATTATTTGCCACAGAGATTCCGACAAAAGAAGCATAAAAAACTAACTTATACAAGAACCCGTTATTTTAATGCACATCACAGAGAGCACAACATAGAGAATGGAACTCTGTATGATGAATTCAAGTGCAATAATCAACCTCTCCAAAATTAGGATCCCGATTACCTCTCCTAGACCTTACAGAAACAGGAGTCGTGCACATACAACCTTTTTAGCACGAAGTACACAAGAAGCAAGTCAAATGACTGCATCACCCAAAAAATCAGCTGATACTTATTTTCTGCAGAAAAGCAAACTATGTAGAAGGAAACCGAAACCACTTTTAAGCATTGTAGCTCATTGTAATTACTTCTTACCAGAGTTCTTATAACCCCGATTCACAAACATAAATAAATAATTATATATACTCTAAAATTCAATAAAAGCCCTCGCTTTCATTAAGTTCAATTCTTCATTTTTCTTCTTAATCTAATTGATTTATGTGATCTAAATGAAATTCAATTACTATCCCAATGTTAAAAGATTTTTCATCTTCCACCCATTTCAAAATATTATACAACCATACAACACATAAACTTGTAGTGCCTGCTTTCGCATCAAAAAGTCGAAGTCACACCAAAATGTAATGAAAAAAAAAAAAAACCTATTTCTACCTTTTCCTCTTTTTTTTTCCCTCGCTCTACCAATTACATTTCACTAAACACAATCCTTGAATTTACAAAGATTAAAAGTTTCCATTCCACCCTAACCAAAATCCCTAAACTAATTTCACACATTTTCGCGCGCACACACACACAATTGAGACAAATCTTCTGATTTAGAGCTCTTATCAAACATTTCAAGCCAAAATAATTTCTTGGGGTTTTTTATTATTATTATTTTTTTTAACCTAAAATTTTGAGATTCGAAACGAATAAAGATTTCACTTTATATCTAAAATTTCCCGCGGTTTCTCGGCAACCAAACGGTGAGCTTAGAGAGAGAGAGAGAGAGAGAAATGAATTGTGGATTTCACATTTCCAACAACGAATTTTCACACAAAGAAAACATTTTCATTATTTTTTTTTATTTTAAAAAACGAATAATTTCACAAAGAATATTAAAAAGAAGAGAATAACGAAACGTTGAACTTACAGTTTGAAATTTTTCCTGAGATTTGCCGGAGAAAACGTCGCCGTTTTTGGAAGCGTTAGCTGGGTAGGGTTTCAGAGAGTGTTGAGGGTGCGAGCAAAAGCGAAGTTCGATTTTTTATTTTATTTGGCGCGCTTGCCCTCCTTTTCTAAATGCCAATTACCCGCCATTTTATTTCCCTACTTCACGAGAGGAAAAAAATGCTATTTTAGGACACTAAAAAATAAAAAATAAAATAAAAAAATCGCAAGTACCAAATCTATAATTTTTTAATTCCTAGTTATTGTGAACTGTCATCTCTAGCAATTCACTGTAGCTAGATGTGATGAGAATATGTATGAAATTCTCAAATATGTGAGATGTAAAAATAGAGAAAAATATACGTTAAAGAATAAATAATCACAAGCAATTTGTCTATATTTACGGAGTTGTAGAAATTTCACTATTCTCAGGGAAAAATTACAGAGTTCGGTATACAGTTTTCTCGTTCTGAAACAACATCAAATCCTAATCTCCAAAACAACAATTTTTATATCTTGCGTTACGGCTTGGGCAGGCCTAAGTAGGGGTAGTAAATGGGTGGGTTTGTGGTGGACATAATTGGGTTAGGTATATAAAACTCATTTACCCATTAAAACCCATTTAATTAATTACTTCTAGCCCAAATCCATTTCAATCCAATTATTATGAGTAAACCCCAACCTACCAAATTACCCAATTATCAAAATTACCAAAATGCCACTAAAGTGAAAATGACCAAAGTAGCCAATTGGAGGAGGAGGAGAACGAGGAGCTTATATCCTCCACCATGAGTTCCAAGATTCTCAAACAAGCTTTGGCTCAGCAAAAAGAGATTCAAGATAAGGCTAACCTCCAAAACCCTAACAGCGCCTTGCTTTTCGCTCAAGAATATGTCACCCCCAAGGGTGTCGTCGCCGATGATGCTCAAACCGACGACGATGACATTGATGGCTTTGACAGCTTCTCTGAAACTCAGATCCGATTTGTTGATGATGTTAGTCACTCACTCGCTTTACTCAAAATTTTTTTTTTTTTCATTTTCTTTGGTTCTGTTTGGTTACTGGGAATCCGTGGGAAAATACAATTTTGCAGGAGGAGACTGACGAAGAGGATGAGAGAGTGTTGGAGGCGTTTTTAGCAAAAGATGCAGCTCCTCAACGCACTTTAAGGGCTGGGTTTTTTTTTTTTTTTTTTTTGGAAAGGGCTGGGTTGAATTTGGGTATATTGTTTTTGGGTTAAACGAGTTTCAATAGGTTTTTAGTTAAAACTCAATAATCACTAGGTCTAATTGGGTTGATGCCCATTTAACCCAACTAATAATTGGATGGGTTTGAGTTTAATTAAAGTGGGTGGGCAAATGAGTTTGGGCTTACTTTGCCACTCCTAGGCCCAAGCCTCCGCTTCATAGACTAAACCTCATAAAATCTTCCATTAAAAACTATAACAATATTATTTCAAGTTAGGTCATAATCTAGATCAAATACAACTAGGCTTCACAAAGCCCAACAAGATAGTAAACACAAAATATGTTATTTAAATGAAAGTTAAATAGAGAGACTTGAGGGGGGAAATGGGCTTTTGCCCTTTATTTTTAAAAAATCCACCACAATGTTCCTATTTTCAAACCATTAAGCACTGTGTCCCTATTTTGAAACTCGATTTTTAGAAAATTGAGTTTCCAATAGAACTCAATTTTACTATTTTTGAGTTATATGTTATTTTTGCCACGTTGGACCAAGCAGATATGGCTTTTTCGGGTTAAAAAAATTCCAACTGGAACTCAATTTTATTCCTCGGGAAATTTGTAACTCTGTAATTGGAAAACTAAGTTGCTTGTTAAATAAAAAAAAAATTTGAATGTGTAACTGGATATTAGAGATATTGAGTTCCACTGAAACTAGCATCCCAAAGCTCTAGTCTCTCCCTTTAGTAGTCCATCTCCTCTTCTTTCTCCCTCAGTTGTAGCAGAGCTCTTCGCAAAATCTCTAGTCTGAAACCTAACCTGAAACCGAAACACAACCGAAAAAACAGTATCATTTAACGAAGAAGCTCTAACCCTCATCATAACCCTCACCCTCAACCTTAGAAATTAGAATTACAACTGGTTTGGGTTTTATCCTCTTTTGCTGTATAAGCAAAGGATTAGAACTGCATTAAGGTAATTGTTTAATCTGAGTTCAATTTTTTTAGATTTTTAATCCTTTGAATGGGTTTGAGTTCTGATACTTGGGTTTTATGATTGAATCACATACAGTTTTTTGTATTTGTTGTTGGAATACAAATGCATAAGTTTAGGGTATTCCGTCAAATCCTTATGCCTTTGTTCTTTGCAATATCTTTCTGGAGTTGCATGGTGTTTGATTATTATAATAGGGATGATTAGTGGGTATGTTGGCTCATAAGTCTTTATTCAATATAACAGGGATGATTATTATATTGAATAATGACTTATGAGCCATTATTCCAGTTCTCCTCATTCTTTTGGTTGCTACTGACAATATTATAGTATTGTCTTCTCTTTATGATTAGGGGTTCATTTGGATATAGCTGAAAACTGAAAACTGAAATTGAAAACTGAAAAATACTGTAGCAAAATAATTTTTAAATGTGTGAATAGTATCGTGGAATCCATTTTTAATGAAAAAATTGCTGAAAAGTGAAATTTGTGGGTCCATGAATAGTGTACGATGTGCACTGATTGGCTAAAAAAAATAGAAAAGTCAAACTTTGCGGCTACTGTTCATTGAACAGTGCATGAATAGTAGCCGCAGTCTCACAAACGCGTGCAAAAAAAAAGAAGGGAAAAACGCCAAACGCCAAACGCCCAATCCAAACTCAGCCTAGGTGACCTTTTGTAAGTTGTGTCACCAAGTGGGAGTCTTTCACACCCCCAAAGTAAGAAACACGATATTTGTTCTTATTTATCACTATTGTCCTTTTTTTTCCTGGCATTACCAATATTGTTATAATCTCACATATATGATCTCCATTAAGTACACATTGCAAACCATTTTCCTTGTTCTTAGTAGTGTAGATATTTTTGTCTTGTATAAAGTATCCATAAATAGTCTTATCCTTTAATCTGTGAACTATGACGACAAGTGAATCATTTATCTAGTCATGTGTTATGTATATGTGTTAAGTTTGCATACTTTAAGATGAACTTGCTAGCAATTTAAATGGAAACTTTTTTAACTAAATCTTGAAGCAAATTAATTTTTTGGAACAGTCCCTCCAAAATTTAGAAATTTGGTTAACTTAGAAACCTTGTGAGTTCTAAGCCATTTTTGTTACCTGTATGTACTAGTCAGTTTATCTTCTTGAATGTTAATTCACCTATTTGAGTTGAATTTGCAATTTTGTGTTGCTATTGCTCTGTTTGTTCTGGTTTGCTGTTATGTCTGCTAGTTTTAACTTTGTGTCCATGAAAGTTACGATGTGTTTACCAAAAAAATGGAAAATGCAATTTGTGGTTACTAGGAATAGTGGAATTTATCGTTGTATTTAGTGAGGGAAAGAACCATGGGTCAATATTTGGTATTAGGCATAATAAAAACAATGGAGCTCAGTATAGCTGGTGTGCATTCAATTTTATTTTACTATCCATTTTGCAAATAATCCAAACAAGGTCAATATCTCCTTTTGTGGTGAATAGTTAAATGTCATTTTGTTAATGTCTGGCTGAGATTAATGGTTTATTAACATCATTGCATGCATGTCAGATATGCAATCGTTGTCAAATGTGGAACTTGGACCTAAGGATGTCAGAATCTTGAGGTGGTAAGCGAATAATCAATCCACTTCGCTATAGGAGGGCCCTATCAACAGTCAAATACGTATTTTTACTAAACTCCAAGCATTTGGTTATTATTTTGATGGTGAATGATCCCCTTCAATTAGAAGATTCAATGGAAAATGGGATTTTATCACAAAACTAGAATTTGGGTCTACCCCAACTTGAAGGGTTGTTGTGAGTTTTGTATTATGAAAGCTTGAAGTGACTTCTCTAAGCTTTAGTCCTCCACTTTGTATTCATTTTGGTCGGCTCTCTTGTTTGATTATTTGCCACTGCAGTAGTTTATTAAGAACTCTTCAAAGAATGTTGCTAATCACTTGTCAATTAGAGTGGTGGGACTTAGCCTATGGTTTTCTTTGGCCACTAGCCCATGTAAATGTTTATTTATAGATATTAATGTCCAAGGAACTACTTCACCATCAGTATTCAAGGTAATTATGCTTTTATGGTAGATTTTTGGTGGTTCTTTGTCTTGTTCAGAATTTCATGAGTGATATATGCTACATATAAGTGGGGATTTATATATATTACCTGTACTTCTGTTAATAGGTTTAAGGTTTATAATCTCATCTTCACCTTTTACAGTAGTCACTACTAGCAAGAGGTTTAATGTTAACCCAACATTTGCATATTATTTTGACTTTATATATATGATGACGATGTATGTTTTTTTCATGTACCTCTTCATGTATTGTTTCTTTTCTCTCTTTATACACATGTTTCTTTATATACATAATCTTTATTTCTATTTCACACATGATGCTTTGATGAGTTTTATTTAAGTGTTTCAAAAAAACAGGTTGTGAAAGTCTATCATGTCGTGAACTCTTTTCTTGCAAAGTTTTTCAAGAGTTTGTAGTAGGGATAGATTTATTTTATAATACAACAAGTGGTTATGAGTTTAATGATTTAAGACTTCTCTCATGATTAGTTGTTTTGTTATGATCTTGTCATGGTTTTGTCACGGATTGCCAAAAGGGGGAGATTGTTAGGGACATATTTTATGTAATTGACTAATTATTTGACAAAATACACTTTACTTGCAATTGGGTAGATCTAGGATGGGTTTAGTACTTCAAGGAACATGTTGTTCAAGCCAAGTATTAAAGTCATGAAGATTGGACTAAGAAACAAGTGAAAAAAAGTTGTTCATTAAAGCTTGACAGAAATAGTATCTATCGAGATTTAAGAACGAAGCTCGACAGAAGCTGAATCTGTCGAGATCTTCGAAATCAGAATTTCCAGATCTGATTTTCGGCTCATGCTAATATGTATGTGTAGGGTTTCTTTTTTTACAACCCTAGACATATATAAGGCTTATTTTAAAGGCCGTTACATATGGAGAACACATGTATTGAGTGACCTAGTGCCTTATTCTCTCTGCAAGAAGTTACTGTGTCTTTTGCGCCTTAGGATTTTGTAACCAAGTACTTCTTGATCTTCATTGTTGATGACGTGAAGAAATTTGCAGCCAACAACCTTCTTCAAGTTGCTGGAGTTAGTCGCGTACTGAGATCCGTGCATCATTGGTTAGTCATGTACTAGGATTTGTGCAAAAGGGTGGCGTTCATATATTGAAGAGTTTAGAAGTTAGAAAGCGATAGAAGGTTTTTGCTGTAAGTTCATTTACGAGGATTATAGAGTCTAGGGACAAAGGTTTTGTACTAGATCTGAAACTTCTCTTTATTATTGTGAATTGCTTTTTGGGAAGGTTTCCCTCCAGGTTTTTTACTGTGAAACTAGATTGTTTCATTAGTTTTCTTGGGTCATCATATCTTGCCTTATTTACTATTTTGTTGTGCATGATATTGACGTTTGTTTGTTTTAATAAGGTTTATTCATAATAAATCTAATTAACAACTTAGGTTTAAAACTTGTTAATTCTATCAACTGGGTTCTAAATTTCCCAACAACTTGTATCGAAACATTAATACCATTGATGTTATTGGGGAAACCATTATATATTGCATTTTGAGTAGTGGATTGATTTTCTTTTTTCAATTATCATAGAATATTTCCAACACTTATGAGCAGTTTTATTGCTATATATCTCCATCATATATTGTTACATCTTCATCACATATTACTATATCTTATTATTATATAGCAGTTTTATTGTTAATTTGTATGCACTTTCCTAACCCAATCTTCCATGTGCAGCAAGTGCTAGGTGTACTAAAGTGTCAGTGCCGATCCATTTTATTACCTCGGGGTGGATTAGACCCATGGATCACTCGTTGTATTAATGAGGCGGACTTTGAAGGGTTATTTCGTGTCCCAAATTTGGCAATTGATCACGTGTTAATCACTGCTTTGGTCAAGCGTTGACGTTCGAAGACGCACACATTCCACTTACCTCACGGAGAAATGGGTATCACTTTACAAGATATTGAGGGGATGCTGGGAGTTTGTGTGGATGGTTTTCTTGTGGTTGGGAAGACAAATTTGATGTGGAAGGACGTGTGCGAGGAGTTTCTGGGTTTTACTTCTCCACTCTCGATACCCCATCCCAATGAAACAAGTCTATCCTTTTTGGGGCGAGGATACAAGTCAACTGGCTTGCTGAACAATTTAGAGTTCCCCTAGTTGCGGATGTTAGTGACGTACTAGTGTAGTGATATGCCCGTTATCATATACTTGTTTGGTTGGGGTCCATATTGTTTATGGACAATTCAGCACAACAGATCTCAATCATGCCTCTATAGTTCTTCAACCCAATCAACAATGTAAGGAAGTATAGTTGGGGTAGTGCAGCCTTAGGATGACTCTATAGGCACTTATATAAGGCATTGAACAAGAAGGCAAAGTAGATTGGAGGAGCACTTATGTTGGTGCAGTTGTGGGCCTATTCAAGCTATTCATAGATATGCCCAATTACGAGGCCACCACAACAGCTGGTGCAGGTAGGTCCCCTTACCAATAGGTATGTTAATTTTTATCCATAATTCTGTTTAAGTATCTGTTAGTGAATATGCATCTTGTAATGTTTTAAAGTTGCATTGATTTTGTGTAAATAACTAATGAGCATTTTACCAAACTGTATATTTGCTAGATGGAATGGGCCAAAGGGGACCACATAGCATGCCACGCATGTCCTAGTTGCGTATCGTGCGTCACTGTCTTCAATATGGGCACACCAAGTATTCTACCACTTTATGTCATGAAGATATAATTATGATCTACCCACATGGGTTTATGATTACTAGAACAATTCCATTCCTTTTTCATTTAGTGTAATATTAAAATCTCTCAAAATCACAAAATAGACCAAAAACGAAATGCTTACTCCACGAAAAGGCCTATATGGGTTTATGATAAATTGTAGTATTTTTATTACTGGATGGATACAAATACTTTCAATTTTTGAAAATCTTTTTGCACCATTTGTATTAGATATATGGTTGTTATGTGACATTTGTGACACAAATAAATTACTATTATATATTTTTTTCTTGACCATTTATTCAGATTGTACAGGAGCCATACAGTAATGTGTTGGACTCTCTGCCCACGTATTGCACTGTCGACCAACATATATGGAGGTCCGTTGTGCCTTTTATTTTGGGTAGTGGAGGAGTATCAGTTGAAACATGTCTCATGTCAAGTTGGGATGAAGCAACTGCCATCGGGTTTTATGGATACTTCAGCTGCACTTCACAATATATTATTCCACGATAAATACGGCAAGGATTAGGCTGTAGAACATGCTATCTATATTCAGCAATGGGCCAATTGAGTATAATGTGTTCCTGATGCACCAATCTTGGATGGTGACATAACGTACCTTGATGCTTACATGAAGTGGTATCTTAAAATCACTAGACATTTCATTACGCGAGAGTTTGCATATTGGGAAATCTTGGTATGGCAACAATTCAATGGTTCTTTTATGGATTGAAGATGTATGTGTGTTGCTTCATGCTTTTTTTTCCATCCTACTAACACTACTCCCTTATTTCACAAGTTAAGTCTAATGTTAAATTACTACTAACGTGCGAATAAGATTCTAATATGTACAATCACCTTAAGCGTATACTAGAGATTGTGGAAGAGCTTAATCAGGTGACATTGGAGAATGCGCATGCGGCTAGCAAGAGGAGTACACGGGCCACAGGCCGTGGCAGGCAAGGTGGTGGGTGTCGAGGGCATGGACGCCATGGAGGTTGTTGAGTTATATGCAATGAAAAACTCGATTTCTGGATTATCGAGTTTCAATTAATATCTTATTGCTCCGAGTCTTTATTTTCAAATGTAACTTGATAATGAAAAAATCGAGTTATATGCAGTGAAAAACTTGATAATCCAAAAATAGAGTTTTAATTAATATCTCATTGCTCCAAGTCCTTATTTTTAATAGTAACTCAATATTCAAAAAATTGAGCTATATGCAACATAGAACTCGATCTTTGAAAAATTGAGTTCATCTTAATTTTGATTGTAGTTCAAAATTCAAGCATACAGATCATTTATAAGGCATTCGTTTGCCTCACTCTATCTCTTAGTAACCATTTAAGCAAAGTGCAATGCCATTTTCTACTTTGTGCCAGTAGCTTCAGCAAAACTTTCTATTTCTTGAGTTCACATCTTCACAATTGCATCAAAATCTACTCTTACAAGTAATAACTGAAGACACTTATAGTACATTTATGATAAGAAAATTTTATCTAGTTGAGTGATGAAGTTGGTAGCTATGTATTTGGAATACTTTTACTTGCTATATATAACAAGTTTGAGTTTATAATTTCTTACTTTTCATTTGGTTTACAATATCTTATTTGAAACCCAAAACCATTGTATGTTATTTTATTTTATTTTCCTGTCCATGAGCATCACTACATGACACATGGTAGCACAACATTGATAATATACCCTATATCTCTAATGATGTGAAATGAAAATTTTACATAATTGCAAAAATGGGTCCAGCATGTGTTGTGCACATTTATTTCAAGAAGAATACATCACTTAGTTTAAATGTGCATACTTAAAATTATAATTGCATCAATGTAGCTCACATCAATTCTACTGCCCAATAATTACATTTGTTTATCATTAGGTTCGTTATGAGTTGCCATTATTTATATGTTTACTACGATGGGGAGGCGTATCATCATGACTCGCATGGTTGTCATATCGAGGTCCTTCACAAAAATAGAAGTTTATTAAAGTAAAACATGGGATACAAATGAAAAAATTTTGAGGGAAAATAATGACAGCTTTGGGGTTGGATAACGATTCACATAACATATCCATTGTATATCATGCTTCTCAGCAACTGGTAAATACCCAAATTTTCTACAATTCAATTCAATTACTGTGTGAAGATGATGTGGACATGATGTTGGTAGTGATTAAGTAGAAACCTCAATTCATAGCTTCCGACTTGTATGTAACTATTGAGGCTGTTAGGTTTAATGTTGGTGAAGGTTCGCAGCATACTAGTGGAGCCAAAGTGCTATAATCAATACCAGTCGATGTGTATCCTTCATTTACACAAGACACCCCATTGCCCTACAATGTTCAACCATGTAATAAAGCTAATATGGATAATATTGATGAAGTTGAAGTGTTCGGGGTAATACACACATGTGAGGTACAGGGGTCTACTTACGAAAATGAACATGTTCAAACCTATGTGGTTGAGGCATTCGATATTGATGCCGGTCGAGATGTGTATGAAGAGTTCATTGATAATGATGATGCTAAGGAAAATCTTGAATTCTTTGATGAACTACAAGTGAAACACAATGTGGACACATGCCCAATTCTAAATCCTACACCTAAATGGTTCACAACAAACACTTGGAATAATATTCATGACCCATCACCTTCTATGGAAACATGTTTGACGAGTTGGCAAAAAGGGGACCAACCGACTAAGGAGATACTATTAAAAAATAAGGCTTTGGTGCAACATGCCTTAACCATGTTCTTTGTGGGGCATAATAAGAAATATAAGTCCATCAAGTCAGACTTCGATAGGTTGGTAGTGAGTTGTGTATACAATGCATGTCCATGGTTAGTTCGAGCTATTTGTAGCAAGAAGCACAACATGTGAAAGATCACAAAATGTAAGGGTCCCTACATTTGCTCATCACTCCAAGTAAAGCTTGATGGAAGGATGATGGATTCGAAGTTCATTATTGTCACACTTGAGACATATATACAGGAAGACATTTCAAGAACGATACCATGCTTACATTGTCTTCTGCATGCGAAGTATAAGCATTAGGCATCTCACTACAAGGTCTGGGACACGAAATAGAAGGTTGTTGCGGCTATCTACGGGGATCGATTGGATAGATGAACTCATCTTCTAGTACCTAGCAACGACCCATCACGGTGAACACATCGCATGGCCTGTAAATTGAATAATACATTCCATAATATGCCATTCATGTTGTCTGCAATAACATTAAATGATCAAGTTAACAATGTACATTAATTGTTGATAAATAATGTAAAACTGCATAAGATGGTACGCGACAAAGACATTCATAAATTTATGTAATAGTACATGCATTAAATTAAATGCTAACACTCACATGTGGTACAAAACGTAAATATATGAATAATCATACCGTGGCGCATAATGCATAACATTGTGTCAATTAAAGATGGAGCTCTGTCAAAGTATGCTGCAACTATGTAGATATAATTGCTTAAACTATTGCAGACATGTTGAAATATCATTGTAACATTGGGAACATGGGTAATCATGTTCATATACTGTTTTACCAGCCTATATTGACATGACAAGACCTGAAAACTTATATATTTTATAATCCTTGGACCATGAACATAGGTTATAAATGTACCACAATATTGAATGATTTATTTCTACCCCACTAGCTTCTTAGATTGACTAAGGTATAAGTCGTAACGCCTCAAAATCAAATTGTATTGTGCGTAATAAGCTTGGATCTATTTCAACATATGCATCATCACAAATTCCAATAAATCAACAATTATAAACATACACAGATCACTGGAGGGAAATGGGTTGGAAAGAAAAAAGATTTTATTAATGTTCCAATATACACGTATGAGAGTCTTGGAAGTGTTGAACATATCATGGTTGATAAACCTACACAACTGAGTATAGATACCACCACAATAGAGTTCACCACGGTAGAACCACTGTGGTCAACGCTATATGAGAAGAGGTGTGAGTTGGAGGTGTATTGTCAATGGCATAGGTTATGAGTTCCTAAGGCACATTCAGCCGAGTTACCTAGAGATGAACCTATCAACATACTTGTTCGTCTTGAAAAAGAGAACAATCAAATGCAAAGGCGACTAGACCAGTTTCATGCAATCCAAAAAGCTTGGAAACATCTACAGGGGAAGGCACAAGAGCGAGCCATTAAGTCCATTAATGAAATTACTTAATTAGATGATGACAAAGATATTTCAGATTTCTTAGATTCAAGCAATGATGATTTCCAAGAAATTTCTACCTACAAAGATTAAACGTTGTTGTTAATGTCTAGGTGTTGTTGTTAATGTTTAACAACGGTGATTATGTACGTTCAACTTTTACAAAAATAAGAACTTGTGCTTACTACATACACCTTCGGTTGAATAATGCAAATTTTTTTTTTTTTTTTTCAACATGAAGTATGATATGTGAGTTCCACAACCTATGGACGCATATTAAAAAAAATCAAGAACTGCATACTTTTTTATAGTGAAATTGAGTTTATTATGACCACTTTTATTGCCTTTAAGAGGCCATTGGTTAATAAAAGCCTTATAGTATTATCAACAATACTAAATTACATCAACAATATCTAAATAATATTTATCATAATATTAAACTAATTCATCATAATATTGTCAAAATCAACTAGTTTTTGTTTTCATTAGGGGGGGGGGGGGTGTTTTCATTTTCCCATTTCCTTTTCCACAAAAAATGTGGTGTCCCTTAAAGGGGAAAATAACAAGAGTCACTACCAAATTAAGTTCCTTCATTTCGCTAAGATCTCTCCTAAACTCTTAATAACAATTTTAAAAAAATCTCAGCCAAATAAGATTTATAGTTCATTGCTTCTTGCAGATCTAAAAAATTACATTTTTTGTGCTTCAAATTTACAACACCAAACAACCAATATAACCCCAATGTATTCACATAATGCTTATTCAACCAAATACCTAAGCACAAACAATACAATATATCAAATGAAAATACTTCCCCACTATGAAAATACATTTTGGCTGATAAACCTTTGCAATATCTAAAACTATTCCTCACTTACGTCAGAAAATTTTCTATATGCATCAAATTATGATATGGGTTTTGTACTTGAGATGATAGAGAGATGATCACTTGAGAGATAACACCGAATCCAGGAGTGTATAGCTGTGGAGGTGTGAGAAACACTGAAGTTAAGGATACAGAAATGCTGATTCTAAACAATCTGTTATGGATATAGCATTAGTGAAGCTCGATTTTCTTAAAATTGAGTTCACTTTTTAAAAATTCCCAACATAACTTGATACTTTTAAAATTGAGTTGTAGACACGACAAAAAAATTTCAGTGTAACTCGATATTATGAATATTGAGTTACACATAGAATATTTTTTCAAATTCGCGTGAAACTCGATCTTACGAATATTGAGTTCAGCTTTGAAAAAAATTCCAATGATTAAATTCGAGTTCCAGCTGAATTTTTTTTTTTTTAAATTGAAAAATGCCACGTCTGCTAGTCTAGCGTGGTAAAAACTTACCTAAAACTTGATAATCATAAAATTGAGTTACATTGAAAATTGATTTTTTAAAAATTGAGTTCCAAAAGAGGGACACAATGCTTATTAGTTTGAAAACAGAGTCATTGTGTTGGATATTTTAAAAATAAAGGACAAAAGCCCATTTTTCTCGAGACTTGAGTGGTAAAAGAAAGAATATTTAAATGAAGTGATAAAAGAATAGAGTATTTGATGTTAGGTGCATTGTACATTGATGTTTTAAAATAAATAAAGTAGCTGAGTTTTTAAAAACTAAAATTTAATGTGAGTGATCTTATGTTTTATTTTTCTAAAAAAATTTAATTTATTTATTTCTTAAAAAATTACTTTATTGATCAAGCAAAAAACAACAGAACAACGAGAGGGAATGGGCTAGGGCCATCTCCAACCATAGCATGGACAACACGAGGTGACAAAGAGGAAATGGGAGCTAGCCCAATCCAAGACAAAAAAGGCAGCCCATTGGGCTAAAGAGGTGGGTAGACATGTCGTTCTCTTTATAAACCAAAAAGAATATAGCATTAACAAAAGGTTAAATTAAGACTATCTTCATTTTCAACTTTGATAGTGGATATATATAACTTTGACTTGAATACTGTTATTCAACCAGACCAGGAAAAAGAGAGGAAGTGGCCCTGTATAATATTCAAGCCCACACAACAATGGGTCCTGGCATAGTGGAGATGGGAATTGTTTAGTCATTTTTTAAGGTAGCCCATTGGGGCAATATGGGCAAGCCCATTAGCCTGCACTAGAAGTGAGAACATGGAAAGGATTCTTGAAAGAAAAACATTAACAGTGCTGGATCTTTATATATCTTCCACAATGGGCTCAGTGGGAGACAGAATTGGCTTAATGACATTAATTCTATGACATTATTTTTATTATTTTTATTTTTTATTTTTAAAGAGAGTTTCAACTTATAACATCTGCTCCTGATGATAGTTTTTTATCATCAGACTAAGACATCGATAAGTTTTTGATGTAGGTGGGGATTGAACTCTAGATCTCTTATACAACCATCAGAGATTTACCAGTTGAGCTAACTAGAATTTAAAAAAAAAAAAAAAAAAAAAACCCTAAGCAAAGCAAACATGGTACGTTTAAGTTCTAACTGCTACAAGTGAGATGTGTATGAATGTTCAAAATGTGTGTAAAACACCCTTGAACGTTTAGACCTCCAATTAACAAATTACCAATTCAAACTTATTATCAAACAATATATGTGCGGAACATGAATATAAGCTAAAACAGAATTGATAAACAATCTAAACCATAAATAATCATAACCACAGCAGTAATTAAATGATAAAGATAAAGGGAAGAGAGATGCAAATACAAGGACAACACAACGATGTGTTATCGAAGAGGAAATCGAAACCCTCGACGTAAAACCTCTTCGCTACCCTCCAAGCGGTCAATAATCCACTAAAGAATGAAGTTGGGATACATGAACAGCAGAACACCTTCTAAGCCTAATCTACCCAGTGTATCTAAACCCTCCAAGCTTCTTGCTCTAACGAGGTTGCGCTGAACCTTTTGTCTTCTTTAGTTTACCAGATCCGCTATAACCTATAGCATCAACCAATAACAATTGGTCCCTTCCTAATTGCTTCCTAAGTACCAAATAGCCTTCTCATAGATATGGGTATGGTGAGAAAAAGTTTTGGCTAATGTACCTCTCAAGGATGTAATAATGGAGATGGTAAGAGTTGAGAAATTTGAAGAGCCACTATGTAAAGATTGTGGATGAGTCAATCTTGTTTTTCTCTAAGGTTTCTCTCTCAAAATTCTCTCTAGAAGCTCTCAATATTTCGTGGGTATAAAGGGTATTTATATTGGGGTGAGAAAGGAATGCGAAGAGTCAGTTTTTCCATAACAGAGTGAACTGGTGACTTGGCTTTGCGATTTGACTGAATCGCGAGTCCAAGCTGCGAGCCAACTAAATGGCCAGACTGGACTTTTTGTCTTGTAGTGCTACAACTGGTGTTGTGAAATTTTAAAATACTCGCAAGTGTACGAACCGTACCGAAGTATAGTTGGACAAGAACGAGGTCGAACCCACAGGGACTTGAATGAACATAGGAAAATTAAATCAAATCTTAACCAAATTAATCCTAATCTAGTTTAATAAAAATTGGTTGTTTTGAAATTAAATAAACTAAAAAAAATAATTAATCTAAGCAAAGATATAAAGCAATAAAAAGATGTAAACAATTAAGGGAAAGGAATTAAGGTTTTGGAATCTGCCTTATAAGTCATATTAGCATATATTTATGATCATTAATTTTTCCCAACTCACTACATGATAATCTATAAATCAATCTTGCTATCATGGAAAATATCATCATTAAAACTAATGTTTAAAAATCTAAAGCATGTTCTTCTTCGCTTCTTAAGTATAAAACCAAATCATCAATTGTATCTGTAGCCAAACAAATCACAAGATATATCCAATTCTAAAAATCAAATCATAAATTGTATCCATTGACCGACAAATCACAAGCGATATCCAATTTTATAATCAAGAATTAATAAACCAAGCATTCAATTAATTAAGACAAATCCTAAATCATGAGAAAAACATGATTGAACTCATATCTAGAATCTTATCTTAGTCAATTGATATGAAGTAAGAACAATTCAAATCATTAAAGAATAACTATTGTGGGAAAAATAAAATCACATAAATATTACTGATAATCCTTAACAAGGTTTCATCCTCAACCCTAATTATAAATTTAGCTACTCATAGTAATTGAAAGAAAACACAAGAATAAAATACTAAACATTAAACTAAATAAATAAAATAAAACTAATTGTCATGGAAGAAAACCAAAGAAGTAGCCGCAGCTCTCTATGTTCAGCCCCCAGCCCTAGCACTAGCCTCCTTGAATTTTGCCCTAAAGAGCCTTTAAATAGGTAAAGGAATCCTGTTACAAGTTGAATTCCCGTTTGGAGAAAATCCCAGATTTTTAGGCTTCACTTAACCGAAGATTTTGGCCCATTTAGCTTCAGAATTCGGACTTTTTGTAAACTACAAAGTTGTAGCCCTTTACGTTAACTTTCCAGCCCAACTTGAATCACCTTGATTGGACATCTGAGCCAAAAGTTATGCCGAAAATACTAACTGATATGCAGGCTGGAATCCTATTCTGAATTGGACTTGGATTTGGTGTAAATTTCCTTTGATTCCTTGCTCCAATTGAACTTAAATTTAATTGGGTTTGCCTTCTCTTGAATTCATGTCTAGCTGGATGTAAGTTGGCTTGATTCAATTGACCTAACCCCACTTTGCATGTAAAGCCCTATTTACCTACAACACAAAGATATTATATAATTAGTCACAAAATAACATAAAAGTAAGAATAAATATGTAGATATGTGAGTATTTTATTGTATATATTTCATGCACATCAACTGGCATGACGGTTCAGCTTCTCTGCATGCTTCATTCATGTGCACCTTCTGGCGGCTTGCAAGCTGCGAGCCACTTGCGAGATCCAGCCACGAGTCCCTGCTTCACTGCACAGTCTTGATCATTTCTTCACACTCTCTCACACATTACCCTTACATGATTCCCACATAAACACAGGGTTACTAATTGCTAAATTACAAGCAAATTTGGTACAGAATAAAGCCAACAAGATGGTTGATTAAATTCAACCTTACAATGTATATATGTTTTGTTGATCTCCCTAGCTACCATATTGCCAAGGGTTCCAACTGGCTTTGATATTAACTAAAGATTTTTGGTGTAAATTTCATGATAGTTTTCCTTTATTATTACTCCATTGGCCCCAAGTTGTTGGTTTTGTGTTTCATTTTTGGGATATCCCAAAATTGTCTTGTTTCTAAAATTAAAAATCATTAATTTACTGAGTGTTTTTATCATGCCACTATCAAATATAAGCTAAAATACTATTTTGGTCCCTAAACTTTACTAAAATTTTTTATTTTTCATCCCTAAATTTTAAGAAGTTCATTTTTTATCCCTAAATTATTGAAAAGGTCATCTTTCATCCCTAAACTATACTAAAAGTTGGTTTTTCGTTTCTAAACTATTGAAAAAAATTCTTTTTTTATCCCTATTTTTGTCTCTAAACTATTGAAAAAACTCTTTACCATAATTATGCCCTTAAGGAATGATGGTTGAATTTGATTAGTTTATCAATTCAAGGTTGATACAAATCAAACTTTTTTAAAGCAAGCATATTCACCAAGTAGATACAATAGTGCTACGTGGCTCCCTTTTCAATGCTTTTGCAAGTATGTAGCAAGTAGATTTGTGCTGGTGAGGAGGCTTTAAATATAATAAGTTGGGTAGGTTCAATGTGAAGATGACAGTCCACACAGGACTTCAAGCCCATGTCTATATTAATTTATTTAGGTAGCATTATGTGCATTACAATAAAAATGACACACATTATAGTTATACCCATTAAAATTGGGTTTGACCGTTCAAGTGATGAGAGCCTTGTACCTTAACTAACATGGTATGACCACATGGTATTTTCAGTTGGAGACATAAGATTCAAATCTAATAATAACTTATCACTTAGATAGTTATGAAATTTTTGTATTTCTAAACTTATTTAGGTTTTTCTTAAATTGGTTTCTCAATTTTCAAAACTTACAATTTACACTCTCAATTATTATAAAGATATCAAAGTGCCCCACCTATTATTCTTCATCACATTTTTCTGTAAACTTTGCCAAAAAGCGACATTCATGATTAAAAAAAATATTTTAACCAAAATTATTTTACAACTAGGCAAAAGTATTAAAGCAATCCTAAGGAGAGGCTTATCCTGCATATTTAAGTTTAGCCATTTGCCTTTCACCATTTTTCTACTTTTGAGCTTCGTTTATAATTCGATTTAATAAAATGAAGGAGAACGAATGACAAAGGTTAATTTTGATTCATTCTCTTGGCATATATGATCATCGGATAATATATTATGCTAGTGCACAATATGATTTGTTGATTTTATTGCCAATGGGGCATCAATTTTAAAAAAT
Source organism: Quercus agrifolia (assembly GCA_029955455.1). Taxonomy (NCBI): domain Eukaryota; kingdom Viridiplantae; phylum Streptophyta; class Magnoliopsida; order Fagales; family Fagaceae; genus Quercus; species Quercus agrifolia. Next base: position 59,094,059 of record JARQAD010000003.1, on the reverse strand, counting down.
TATTTTAGTAAAATATGATACAAAGTATATATTTTTCCTTGGCTGGCATGGTTGCAAAGACATGCATTTCTTTGAAGTCATACCAACAAGTCAGTGCCAGGGCATGCTGCCTAGACATGGCAGCCCACTGTGGTCATTAAGCCAAGGCCGTGGCATGCTCGCGTGAGCACGCAGCCTAGGCCTTGGCATACCCCACGTGGCCACGTAGATAAGATGTTTAAAATTATCATTCTCTAATTGGAGCAACAATTTCGGAGGATAAGGTTTGTTGCAAACAAGCAACAAGTTCTCATAAAATGTTAACTTAAAGAGTCAAATTTGTCTCTTGGTGTTGAAGTTGAAACAAATAATTGATAACATGCAAAAGTTACAATGACAAGTTCACATTTGGGGTATGAATGTTCAACTTCAATATTAGTATAAGGTGTTCATTTTTCTCTAAAATGATGTAAAACGTCATTATATTTTCTCAAATGAGGATGAAATATTTAAAATCAAAAAAATCTACACAGTGCAGATTTTTAACTGTTCTTCAATCAAATTATTTGAAATCAATCATCATTCCTAATATATATATATATATATATCGTTCCTTATTTGGTGTAATGAGAGTTTATTAAAAAAAAAAAAGGTGTAATGACATTTTAAATCACATGATATTATATACACCACTAATAGAAGTATAGAACCTTTCAAAGCAAATAGAGGCGAAGCCTAAAGATTTTGATGACTAGGTTGTATGGTTGAGCATGTTTTTTAAAGCCAATTACCTGAGTTTATGGATCTACCAAGAAGACACCATAAAGGTTCACGGCAGTTGATTACATAGTACAAAACAAAACCCTTTTCTCGCAAAATTTTATGGCAGGGACATCAAGAGAAAAGAACTTCAAAGCTGTAAAGCTCCCTCCACTTACTAATGCAGGATCCATTAACAAAGACATTCGATTCAAGGAGAATAACCAGTGTTTCTTAGTTTTGATGGGGGCATGGAAACAAAACAAGAATCTGGCGAAGTTTTTTCCATGATTTTTCAAAAAACGGAGACAGAAGAGAAGGAAGTAGCAACACATCTGTTCTTCAGACTGAAGCACTGCCATCATCGCTAGCAAGTCAGTTAACAACTTCATTCAGCGTCCAATAAAAGCAAGCAAAACATGTCTGCCACTAACACTTCACCCCTACACCTCTACTGTATAATGTTATGATCACTGTTAAAAATCATATCTCAATCTCATGGTGTTTGGTAAGTACATCCATTCCTATAAATGTTATCAGAAATATAGGTCTAGTAAGGAGGCTTACAGGAAAAATCTCCTAGTTATGACATTGATAACTCAATTTGAAATGTTAATATGTCCTGGTTTTAACTTTGATGATGTTCTAAGGAGACATCAAATGATTTTCAACCACTACAAAGCTTTGTGAAAGAGAAAGTTAAGTTTACACATTGGCTAGGATCATATGGGCTATATTAACAAGATAGTGATTTTAAGTTCTATTCCCAAGACTTAACTCTCTCAAACCATTTATAAAAAGGGAACATGCATGCATACAGGCACCTGAAATATTGTGATACCTTTTTTTTGGGATAATGTGAGTGTCCAAGGCTTTTAGAGCACCTGACAATCTTACTCTGATTTGTAAAGGCCCAACTAAGTACAAAACTCGTTTAGGGCTAATCCTAAACCATGTAGTTCCTATATATATATATATATATATATATATATATCCTACTAGGGTTTTATGTATTCATATACTTCATTATATATTAAACATGTAGCTAGTGTCGGCTCAATAGGTGAGGCAAATATACAACAGCCTATAGTCCCAATGAAAAAAGGCCCCCAAATTTTTACTAACAACGACATCCTTGTACCAATTGAAGTATTAATTAAACCTCAAATATTCATTAATAAATGAAAAATATTTTTCTCTAATAGAAAATTTAGCTGCAAAATTGGTTGTAACTTAATATTACAACCTTACTCAATATCATTAACATTACTAAATATTTTGAAAATCTAACCGTTGGATTGCATGTTCTTTACGCTCTTAATACACATGTCAAATTTTGTGCAAATCAGATATTATTTACTATATAATCTACAAAATTATTTTTTATGCATAGTTTTATACTACAAAAACTTTCAATTTAAACAATTGATTAATGACATAGCTATTGATCTTTAATTTTCTAGAAATTTTGCAAGTACGGAAGATATATGAAGAAAGTGTAATTTAATGGTAGTTTTGTCAAAATTCACCTCCAATAGAAATATATTAAAGTTGTAGTCTTAGGTTACAAACAATTTTGTAACTAAATTTTGTCTTTTTTTTTTTTTTTTTTTTTAATCAAAGAAAAACCAATTAAAATTTTTTTTCATTAAATGTGGCAATGACTATTTGTTTTTCTCAGTTTTAGAGTGTAGAATTCATTTAATTTTCTCCACACAAATATTGAAAGAACTCATTAATCTTTCACTAGTAAATAAATTTATACTCAAATTTTATTTAAAAATATCAAATATATAATTTTATTAAAATTTTCAATCATAATTGTTAAGTATTTGGTTGCTTCACTCAATAAATAGTATTTGCTTTAGTTGTATAATCATTGAGTAACACGATGAATTTGTTTTAATTTGTAAGTTTGCATCTAAAAAAAAAAAAAAGAATTTGTATTTGTGATCCGTTTATTTTGCTGAAATTGAAATTTTTTTGCTGAAAGTATTGTAAATAAAGGTAAAAGTTAGCTGAAATAGTACAGTGGGACTCATGAATAGTACCAAAAAGTGGAATGGGACCATGAATAGTAGCAAAAATAAGCTGAATAGTAAAATAAGTGGGCAAAAATAATTTTTGCCAAACACACACTAAATGAAAAAAAAATCAAAAAGTTAAATAAATCTTTCATTTATATTCAAAATATAAGAATAAGTCCCACAATACCTTAAGCCAACATGAGACGTTTGGTGCCTGAACCACGTTAACTCTTCCTTTTTTTTTTTTTGTTTTTTTTTTTTTCCCCCTCTCTTATTGGTTCCCCTCATCTGGTCATCTCTATCTCAATCTCTACAACATCAAATTGTGACGCTCAACACGCCACAAACCAATCATTAATCAACTAATGTCTTTATAACGCCAACGTACAAACCAAAGGATAACACGAGGAATGAGGAGTGAGGACCACCAAAAGCGGTGGCAACTGTATATGCGGGAGTTGCTCTGTGATAAATATTTACGTCCGACCAAAAAAGAGACAGATATCCGTATCGACTAGACTAGTAACTGTGCACTGGCTGAGTCCATCATCAAGAAGCTTAGTAGTGTATATATACTAATAAATATACTGTATAGTATACTATATATAGAGGTTGATTGCACTGTTGCACATGCAGCCAGTTAAAAGGAAGTATTAGTAAAGAAAGTATGGCTTCTAAACCAGGAATTCTCATTGACTGGCCTTGGAAACCTCTTGGTAGCTTTAAGGCGGTGTTCTTAGCTAATCTCTCTCTCTCTCTTCTTTTTTTTTTTTTTGGGTGCTTGGAAAATCTAATGTTTCACATACTGTGAATACATATAATGTCCACACTTTCACACCAAGTGTCTACATTTTAAAAAAATGTCCGCATTTAAGACATGATGCCACATCATGTATACAGATAGCATATGAAGGGAGTTTGAAAAGATGGTATACCTGGGCCTGTTTTGGGTGTATATGCCATCTCTTTCATTGCATCTGTACCACTCATTTGCTATGAGAGAAATGACATATACACCTGAAATAAGATATAATTTTTCGAGTTTGAGACAATAATTGAAGCCCTCTCTCTCTTTCTTACACACACACTAGCTAGCACAGTTTGTAACTTGTGTTTTTGTTGCTATATATTCTTGTTAAATGTAGCATAATGGGCCATGTGACAGAAGGGACGTACGGTGAGCCAAGCGTGAGGGGGGCAATTAAGTTTTTCTTGAAATTACTTTACTAGGGTTTAACATCTTAATACCTTATTGTTTAGTACACCATCGCTGTATATATATATATATGAACAAGTTTGTGTGACCAACGTAAGAAAACTAGGAAGAAAGTAAAAAAAAAGGTACTCCTGGCATTGTTTCTTAAGGATAGCTGTTAACATTCTTTTATTTTTGATGAGGTTATTAACATGCAGATGATGGATCAAATTCAAGTTCAATCTTTCTAACATTTGTACGTAGGAACTAATAAGACAAATTGAAAACGACCTAATATATTATGGCTACGTTTTGATAATATATATGACTAAATTAAATGGTTTACATTTTGTATACTAACTTCTCGTGGTTTCATTGTATCATAGTCAAGGAAGAGAGTGAAAGGGACCTAGGCAACTTTCTCATACTCCCTTATCTGTTATGGAGGATGCTCCACAACCAGATATGGATTTCTCTTTCTCGTTATCGAAATGCGAAAGGCAGCAACCTACTTGTTGACAAGAGTCTTGAATTTGAACAAGTTGACAGAGAGCAAAATTGGTCAGTGCACAATATGCATCAATATAAGCACCAATAAGTATAGGGATAAGATATTTTTTTTTACAATCTTTTCCATAATTATTGACATAATCTACTGTGATTGGTATTGTATAATAAAAGTTGTGTCAATGATGGATCCATGTAAAACTAATGTGTTTCATATCACAACTTACCCTCTTATCAATTTATATATATAAAATATATGAGTGGTGTTTATTTCAAACACACTATTGCATACAAAGTACATACACTTATTATTATTATTATTTTGCATTGAATTCGTGACCTGTGAACTTTGTGTGCATTATTTTTTACACTAAAAAATTATGTCTCTAACATTATTCCTATAAACATATGCATGTAGTCAAAAGTTTTTTAACTTAACTGTCTTCTCATAGTGTTTCTAACGGAAATGTTTAGAGTTTAAATCTCCTCTCCCAATTATCAAACTATTCTTCTCTTAGATCATACAATTTGCCACAACTTGATGATATGATCGATTGTGACTGATGAAAAATCATTTTTACATAAACTCATTACTCATTTTTTTTTTTTTTTTTAAATCATTTATAACCGATATAGCACAAGAATTGCATGCACCACTAAACATTTTCTATTGACAAAAGCTAATGAACATAAAAGTTAAGTACGGATTGTAATTGTCTAAAGTGTTTTTTTTTTTTTTGGTTATATTAAACTTCCGGATAGGGATGATCAAATATTACTCAGTGGAATCGTATACTACTTATTCAGCAGCATGGTACAGAGAGCTTCACACTTGCCCATTTGGAGAATTGATGGAGTAATTATATTAATTCTATTTCATGTGGGACCGGTGGAATTTCTTTACTACTGGCTTCATAGAGGATTACACCACCATTACCTTTACTCTCGCTACCATTCTCACCACCATTCCTCAATTGTCACAGAGCCTATAACTTGTGAGACCTATTATATTTATAATCATGCTTGTTAGTATAATATAAATTTTATCTACTGATACTTCCCCTTAAATGTATGCAAATAGGTGGGAGATTTTCAGATTCAAAAATAGAATGCTCATTTTTATAATATACCTTAAATTAATAATTGATCCTAACATTGATAATTAAGACAATAATAAATTAGCTATTTATTAGGATAATAAAAATTTACCACAACTTGATAATATGATTGATTTTGTGTTAGAACTAAATTGTGCTTGTTTATGTAGGAGGAGAAGATAGTTTAAGATAATAAAAATTTTGTAGCTCAACTGGAGCTCTTAATATTTCCAATAGAAACATTTAGGAACCCCAACTAAGGAAAGAAGATAGTTTATAATTTTATAATTGAGTTTGATCCCATAGACAAAGCAAAGAGAAAGGAGAGGAAATATTCAAATTAATAACTTGTACTTTATGAGCCATGGGCCATGTCATTCATGTTATGCTAGGTGTTAAAGGTTCAAGAAATGCTTTTTTACACTTTCGAAAATCAAATCATGAAATTCTCTAGCATCAAGTCTCAAGTTAAACGGTTAAGAATATCATAGGATGGGTGGGTTGGATGCCAAGTGTGTTTGCTATTTGTAGGAGTGAAAGATATATAGTTTAAGATTTCCAACTTCAATAACCTAACTGGTTGGTTTACTATTTTATGGAAAATGCTACAATTACTATCAATATTACTATATTCTTACCAAATAATGTGATAATGAATGTTATTGATATCACTTCAATAACATAATAAAAAAGAACCTACATGACCAATGATCTTTTATATAAATTTCCTGAATAGAATTATTGCATGTAACATAGGCTTGTTGGGAATAATACACAAAGTAATAAAGGAAGAACAAGGATAACACAAAAGCCAAACAGAAATTGATAATTTGGAGGCGCAAAATTGTTATCTTTAGACAATATTTTCCTACACACTCTTGTTACTAAAGGGTTATCGTAAACTTGTCCACAAGATACAATCAAATTGTTGGGTTTTACAGATAGCAATTTTGAAAAATAACCACAGGATTTCTTGTGTTTCTCTCTAACTTTCAAGTGAACATAAATATCTATTTATACCTATAGGGTTATATTTCAACAAAAGGCATGTATGGAGAGTCAAAATATTTCATAAACAATGCTTGAAACTTCTTTAAACTTTTAGAACATTCATCAGAAAATTCTTTAGAAAATTCAGTTTTTACGAGTTTTGATCGGTCGAGAGTTTATTTCGAATGATTGAATGCCCTTTTCGATTGATCGAACAGGAATTGAGCATCGATCGAAATAAGCTGAGACTCTAAGATAGATTTCCTTACCATTTCACTAGGTATCAAGCATCGATCGAAATAGGCTGAGACTCTAAGATAGATTTCCTTACCATTCCGATCGATCGAGCAAAAGTTTTGACTGATTGAAAATACTGAATTTCAAATTTTCACTTAAATATTCTACAGACTCAAATATCATTATTACAACATATTTATGTATATACCTATATATACAACAAGGCTTAGCTGTTTTAGAGCCATTAATGATTGGTGAACTCAGAGAGAGAGAGAGAGAGAGAGAGAGAGAGAGAGAGAGAGAGAGAGAGAGAGAGAGAGAGAGAGAGAGAGAGAGAGAGAGAGAGAGAGAGAGAGAGAGAGAGACTTAAAATAATTTTTAATGTCATAAATCCCACATCAATAACAAATTGAATTTTAGATTTTTGTGAAGTTTTTTATTTTGGGAAAGGCTTGTGTCTAGTGAAAGTTTTCACTGGACAAAGTAGGATTTGGACACGTGTCCAAGAGTGGACACATGTTTGTAATCCAACGTGTCTAGTGAAAACTTTCATTAGACACAAATTGCACCCTTTTATTTTTATTTTAAGAGTTTCAATTTATAGTATCTGTTTCTGATAATAACTCTTTATTATCAGAACAAGATTTTCGTGAAGAATTAGTAAGCCGAATAAGCAAAAAAGAAATAAAGCATGAACAACTAACGTATCCATAATTTTTCTAATCACCTTCCCATTTTTATATTTCTTCTTATGGCAGCTGTCACTCATCCATTTGCCGAGCACATAGCATATTTTATGCTCTTTACAATACCACCGGCGACTATCATTTTTGCAGGAACTGCTTCTTTGGCTTCCGTTTTCGGTTATGTTACTTACGTAGACTTGATGAACAACATGGGTCACTGTAAATTTGAATTTATTCCAAAGTGGCTGTTCTCCATCTTTCCCCAACTTAAGTATCTCATGTACACTCCTTCAAGTTTAAAGCCTATTTTCCATATAAGTCTCTATTTATGTTAGTTCACGGTTAAAAGAGTAATGTTAGGATCACAACTTTTATTATAACTTGTTTACGTGGTAAATTGTGAGCAGTGGAGTTGTAGACCCACTACTTTTGCTACACCACTCACAACTTACAGCGTAAGCAAGTTGTAGTAAAAGTTGCGGTCCTAACATTTTCTTTGTTAAAATGAATGCCAATGATTTTTTTTTTTGGAAACAAACAAACTGTTAAATACACACACACACACACACACACACACACACATAATTACACTTTTTCACTAAACTCAAACACATTGCTTAATCCAAAATATCACTACAAAAGGACCTGAATACCAATATTATTAATGTTTTCATGGGAGTTTATTAAAAGTCAAATACAATAATTTCTTTCTAAAAACAAAAAGCAATAATTTAATAATTACTCAAAGCATGATTTATGATTGAGTTTAAATTCTATAAGGATGGGGTGTAAACCCCTTGATTTACACCCACCAATAAATGGATGCCACATCATCATTTACTAAAAAATTGAATATAACTTCCCACACACTATAACAACCCATTTTAATATCCTATTTGACTTGTGAAATATGATATTAAATAGAGTTGTTGTGTGTGGTAAAATGTATTGAGTTTTAAGTAAAAAACTGATGTGATAAACTCTTATTGAAAGGTACACCACATTTTTATTAAATTCATATATACTCTTTATGATTTATTCTAAAATATATATATATATATTCTCACAATTTGAAGATAGAAAGGATACTTGTGCACAAAATTCATCCAATATATTTTCTATATCACTTTTTGGTTAATAACACGTTTTCCTATTGCTACATCGCCTTTTTTTTTTTTTCAAAATGCCATGACATGCCAAACTAGCCATATCATAGCCACCTGGAGATGGTGCCCTTTACCACTATAGGTAAACACGGATTAGAAAATGAGAAAAGAGTAGAACTTGACGAAATTATCTATTTTAGTTTAGTTAGTACAATTTTAAAATAACTATAAATTTATACAATTTTTTTTTCTTCATAATTTCAGTTGTCATTACAAAGTACGAAGCCTATAGTGGCGCTTTCAAAACGTCGCTGTAGGTCCATCTAAGTGTTGTTGTTGAACACGAGGCTACACTACTAAACACAATTTATCACTTTCGATTTTGAAAAAAAATTATTAAATTTGTTTTGTTTGTAACATTGTTGTTAAACAATTAAAACATGATTGTAACAAGTGAAAATTTTCGTTTTAACATTTAAATTGAGAGTTATGAATATAATTAAATATTTGATATTACAGGTTTCACTCTCTACATCATACAAAATTTCAGACCAACTACTCCCTATTTATGCCTCTTTATGATTACATCTATGGTACTTTGGACAAATTCTCCGATGCACTATATGAAACTTCTCTCAACAAAGAGGAAGAAGTGGCCCATGTAGTGCATCTAACACATCTCACAACACCAGAATCAATCTATCATCTGCGGCTTGGAATTGCTTCCTTTGCCTCTAGCCCTCACATTTCAAAATGGTACATGTGGTTAATGTGGCCCATGATATTATTGTCTAAGATTTTAACTTGGATATACGGTCGAACATTTGTGGTTGAGAGGCATCGTTTCAATAAGCTCAGTTTACAAACTTGGGTCATCCCCAAGTATAGTATACAAGTAAGAAAAAATTTCACCACTTTTTCTTTTATTGTTCTGTTTAAATTTAATTTCTTCCTTTTTCTTTTTCCCCAACTTTGGCCAACATTTTATTTATCTACTTGATGCCACAGTACTTTTTGCAATGGCACAATGACTCTATCAATTATTTAATTGAGCAAGCACAATGACTCTATCAATTATTTCAATTATTTAAAAGGGCATTGAAATGTTCAGTTTAGGTCTCATGAACCAGGTAAGTGTTAGTTTTTTTTTTTTTTTTTCATATATGCACTGGTCAGATAATTTTTTTTCCCTTTGGGGGTGCACTTGGAGACAAGTAGACAACAATATGAACGCATATAAATCAATGATCTGGTGACCAGAAAGAACATTTAAATAATCAATGATCTGGTCAGAAATTCATAGCAACTTTTGATCAGCTATATAGAAAGCTCCTAAGATACTTTACAAACTCTAAAAGAAAAGGTGATTGCAAACAATGATGATTTCTTTTCTTATAATTATGATTAAATAATTAAATTAACAATTTACATAAACTTTTGAAAATGGTTTATCTCCCATTGTATTAGAGACCGAGTGATACTAAGTTCGAACCTATTTTTATATCTCTCATTTATCCTAAAACCTGCAAATATTATTAGAGAAAAATAGTCCAATGGACATGACAAAATATACCCAAACCAATTAACCAATAAGCATTATTGGAGAAAAATGGTTGAGTGGGCTTGACATATATAATGAACCCAAACCAACCAGCCCAAAATATTCAAACCCATCACCTGTGGTTTGGTTTGGATCAATTATTTTAGCACCTACGGCTTAGCTTGGGTTAATGGTTTTCAGCCCATTGAGGTCAGTTTGAGTTTTTAAAAAAGGGCAATGATCCATTGATAATCTTAGTCTCTTACACTCCGTTTTTTTTTTTTAAAATTTTTTTTTACTGATACATCCACTTTCATGCATTAAAATGTGAATATTTCTACATAAATTATGGACATTGATGTAAAATAGTGGATGTAAATGAGTGTAAGAGGGTATTTCCTTTTGGAAAAACCCCTTCAAAACCAACCCGGTCACACCTGTAGGTCGGTTCTCTCTCTCCATAAAATTTAACCATACAAATTGATTTGTAAACTTTTAAACACAAGATAAAAAAAAAAAAAAAAAGATTAGATATTTATTTATTATGCTATTTTTTTATATAATATTTATAATGTTATTGATATGACATCCATCATATTATCACTACCATGCTAATTTGTAAATATAATGTAATAATATTAGTAGGAGTTTCTACATTTTTTACTTAAAATTTTTGCAGGGTGAGGAACTCAATAGTTATGGTGGGCTATATGTCCAGAGGCATCCTCAGCTGAAAATAAAGATAGTGGATGGATGTAGCCTTGCAGCTGCCGTAGTGCTAAATAGCATTCCCAAAGGAACAACACAAGTGCTCCTTCGAGGCAAAATCACTAAGGTTGCTTCTGCCATTGCATTTTATTTATGCAAACGAGGCATTCAGGTATATATGTTTAAAATCTAATTAGATTCATGTAATTTTATTTAAAAAAAAAAAATTAGATTCATATAATAATTTTTTTCAAATTAAAAAAAAATACATGTAATAATAAGACCGAAACCCATAATTGAAAAATTAATTTGATATCACAATTAAAGTGCAGCACAAATATTTATTCTTTTTTTCCCACTACCAAAAAAAGGTTTAGATTAATTCATGGTATTCGAGCTTTTTTTTTTTTTTTTTGTGGGACCGAAAAACAAAAAAAATCTACTTTGCTGATAAAGTTTTTTTGAAATTATAATAAAAAGCTTGTATCTAATAATTTTTTATTGTATAAATAATTTGAAAATCCAATGGTTGGATTACTTATTCTCTATATTTTTAATACGCATGCCAAATTTCATATTAATCGAATATTATTTACTATTTGATTCATAAACCAATTTTTCATGCATAATTTTAAAAAATAAAAACTAGCATTTTAAAAATTTGATTGATGACCTAATTATTGATTTTTAATTATATTGAAATTTTGTAGGTAAAAAGAATATGTGAAGATAATAATGTAAGGATTTATCAAAATTTGCATCTAATAAAGAATATTGAGTCGTGTAACTCTCTCTCTCTCTCTTGTGTTGAGTGTGATAGGAGAACTACATTATGTTGTATAGTTCAACGAGGTTGGATTTTATTAATGAACTACGTACATCATGCTTCATGCAGTGGTGTGGTGCTGTAGTCGGTTTATTTGTACAACCATTTATGAACTTTGATTTTTTAAGAAAATCTCAAAGACGGAATTGCTTACAATTATTTTGGGATGAAATGGACCAAAAACAAGGTAAACTACTGCTTTTACCTTCTAACATGACCTCATTTTAGGTGGCTACATTACATGAGGACGAGTACATGAAGCTTAACAAAGCCTTGGACAAGAAGCCTGAGAGTAGTTTGATCCTTTCAAAAACCTACGCTCAAAAGGTGAATCATCAAATATTTAAGCCTATGCTCAATTATTCTTAAATATTTAAACTACTCTTTCACTAATTTGTACATTAGATGAACATGCCACACGCTAAAACATTCTAATATCTAGCTAGAAATGGATTTTTCAACTATGAACAACATAAATAACACTACAAAGTTTTACAGATATGGTTAGTAGGAGATGGATTGACTGAAGAAGAACAATTGAAGGTGCGGAAGGGAACATTATTTATTCCCTATTCACAATCGCCACCAAAAAAATATCGTAAGGACTGCATGTACCATTTCACACTAGCAATGTTGATTCCCCCTTCTCTTGAGAATATCTACTCTTGTGAGGTTTGTAATGTTAGATTAAATAAATGAATAAATCTATAATCTCCTAATAGCTTAAATTTTTGAGAAAATCAGTAATTTAATATAATATTAGAATAAAAAATCTTGAGTTCAATTTTCTGTGTCCACCTTATCTTCTATTTAAATTTACATGCGTTGGGCCCCACCCAATTTAATATTACTATTAATGGGAATTTTGTGTTAAGAATCAGTCACTCCCTTTCTTTTGAAATTTAATGCTGAATGACACAATTATTTTAAATTTTATTTTTCCAATCACTTTGCTTAATTATGGAAACTTTGAAATATATGGGTGCAGAACTGGTTGCCAAGAAGGGTGATGAGTGCATGGGGTATAGCTGGGATAGTGCATGCATTAGAAGGATGGGATGAGCATGAATGTGGTTACACAATGTCCAACATGCAGAAAGTTTGGCAAGCGAGTCTTCATCATGGATTTCAACCTTTGATGCTCTCCGATGAATCTTCATAAATATGAGACTTGTGCAATGGATAATGCATCTTCAAACATTTTGTAATACTTTATATTATGTCTCATATAACAATACTATGTGATATAATATTTGAGAAACCATCTTAATTTATTATTACTGTTCTTTATATTACATGTCATTAGAAGCTAGGATAATAAAAGATACGAACCAATTGCTTGAATGAATTGAAAATAATTTAATTATTTCCACTCGTTTATTCATACAATTATATTTTATCTTTTTGATTGGTGTAAAGAAAGTTGCTATTGTCTTTTTCTATACCATGTTCAATTATTTTTATTATTTTTATTTGGTTCGAGTGGAGGCCCATTAAAAATAATGGGTACGTAACATGAGATAACTCTAAACTCCCTCATGCTGCCCTTCCACGCAGGTAAGGCGAATTCTAAAATTCCTTTATTAGTTCAGTACCGAAAAAAAAGAAGAAAAATTCAGTTTAGTCAATTGACATTCATGTTTATATAAAATTTCAAAATAGATATATAGCAATTTGAATAAGAGGTTGGAATGGCTTGTCACATTCTCAATTTCTTAATGATATCCTATTGATACTAGTAATTTTTAGCAATTGCATATAGGACACTAGTAATTTTTAGCAATTGCATATAGCTAGGTGGTTGGCCTTATAGTAGCCTAAACTACCATATTTGAGTATATTGATTATGAGTGCCTAAAATGTGACCCTTGAATGTTAGTGGCCTTTTTAGAACAGTTTAGTGTAGCCAGTCATAAATATGGACTTAGAAATTCACTGTCAACTCTAGGATAGGATGAATAGAGAAGGTGGTTCTTACTTTAGGTCAAAAAAATCACTTGCCTAAACTTGAGTTTTTAGGTATGAGATTGAGAAGACACTACAAAAAAATCGTCCTGTCCCGGCATTTTTTTCCCAGCGTTTTTACAAATCGCCATAATAGATAAGCCTGTAGCAGCGCTTTTTGAAAACGCTGGTATAGGGTCCACCTATTATGGCGGCTTAAAACCGGCGCTTCACAAAGCGCTACAATAGGAGGCCTATTGCGGCGTTTTACAAAAACGCCGGAATAGGAAGGTCAAAAACGCTGGGATAGGATTACTAATTTCCCTTATGGGAAAGACCTATCCCAGTGCTTTCAAAAGCGCTGGAATAGGTTGACCCTATTCTAGCGCTTTTAAAAGCGCTGGGATAAGTCCTTCTCCATAAGGGAATAGAGAGACCTGTCCCAACGCTTTTTAGGTCTTTTTAAATTATACTGATACATGACCTATACCAGCGCTTTTGTGAACGCTGGAATAGGTAGATCCAATGCCAGCGCTTTCAAAAATGCTGGCATAGGTCCTTTTAAATTATACTGATACACGACCTATACCAGCGCTTTTGTGAACGCTGGAATAGGTAGATCCTATGCTAACGCTTTCAAAAGCGCTGGTATAGGCCTTTTAAATTATATCGATTCAAGACCTATACCAGCGCTTTTCAGAACGCTGGAATAGGTGCTGCCTATGCCAGCGCTTTCAAAAGCGCTGGTATAGGTCATGTATCAGTATAATTTAAAAGACCTATACCAGGGCTTTTGAAAACGCTGGCATAAGGCGTATGCCTTTCCCAGCGCTTTCAAAAGCGCTGGTACAGGTCCGTTAGCCCTAATCCCACATTCATTGCCCGACGGTTTGAAGCGCCGGGAAAAAAAACGCCGGGATAGGAAAAAGAGACCTATCCCAGTGCTTTTTAGGGCTATCCCAGCGCTTTTGAAAACGCTGGGATAGCCTTGTTTTTTTGTAGTGAGATGTTAGGTACTCAATACCTTTTAATCGAATGGATACGGTTTCCAATTGTGTTTTAAGGACATATTTGTTTAATGAACTTAATTACTAAGCGAGTCCATATCATATGCATGCATTTTCTAGATTAAATTGCAACTTCCATATTTTAGAAAGATGAAAAATTATGAGAAGTCTCACTTTTCTTAGAACTAGCATTCTTTCTTGGAAAACCCTACATATATAATCACTCTTGAGAGTGTTTTTAACGTAACTCAAAGGAACAAACACAAGTTAAGAACCATTATTCTTAGAGGGCTTTTACAAAAAATAAATTTGTTAAAATTGATTTTGACAGTGTTTTTCAATAATAAAAGTTTTTTTTCCCTACCATAAAATATGACCTATCTTATTATTGGAAGGTGGTTTATATTGGTATTTTTGGGATGTTGGTGTAGTAACTACTAACTAGACCCCGAAATGACCCTAAAAACCACCGTTGCCCATGATTTTGTTGGCAATTTTTATCAAAGAAAATATGGTTTCAAAGTTTCTACTGCTGCATATGTATACAAAAGGGTGTTCACCAAACCGCATAGACCATAAAAAGCATACTAAAACTGTTCCCAAATGGCATAACTGCACCACACCACCACAGTGCACCATACCGCATGGTGTAGTGTAGTTTACGATTTTATAATGAGAAAACTGCACTGCATCGCACATTTTCTATATATTAATATAATTATTTTTAAATATTAAATATATTATTAATATTTTAATAATCTTAATTTTCAATATATATATATAGTTTAATAGCCCTAACAAGTGTTTTTCTTTTTTTGAGGGGAAGCCCTAACAAGTGTTGATTAGGAAAGATCGCCAAAAATAAATAAAAAATAGCTCAATAGTTTAAAACTTGACCCAAAATAAAGGAAAAGAATCAGTTTTGGATTGGGTAGAAAAAGCCCAAAATTGGAAAATATAACGGCTTTAAATTGTTCGAATCACATCTTAAATACCACACTTTCCATGTGACCATAAAAATAAGGTGCGGTGCAGTTATGATTTTACTAAACCGCATCACAAAGTGTGTTACTAAAAAAGGCCTAAAACTACACCTCGCTGCATTGCAAACACCTCTAGTACACATGCACAAAGTATTTGTATGTGTCATGCGTGCTTCATGCCTACATGGCAAATGAAGATTGATATTTTCATCCTTAGATAAGATATTAATTTCTTATCGACCTCGATGAAATTAAAGTTACGACTCGATAGATTTTACACTAACTTAAATCTAAGTGCGGAATAGTGTAAATGCGAGCGGATAAACAAACAAGTTACTTTAACACATATTCATATAATCACAGTAGTAAAATGAAATGTAAAAGAGTAGGGAAGAAGAATGCAAACACAGATAACATGCCAATGTGTTATTGAAGAGGAAACCGAAGAACTCAGCGAAAAACCTCTCTGCCGCTCTCCAAGCGGTAATCGATCCACTAGACAATCAGTTGGGATACATGGGTTAGCAAAAGACCCTCCAAGCCTAATCTACCCAATGTACCTAAGCCCTCCAAGCTCCTACTCTAACAAGGCTTCTCGGAACTGTGTTTTGTCTAGCTCTCCGGATCCCGCAACAAGCTTCATGTTGCATCCGCCAACCTTGGCATCTTCCAATGCTTCCCAGCAACTCCAAAAACACTCTGTACACTCTGAAAATGTGTGGATTGTGTTTGGGTAAAAATATCCTCTCAAGATATGATAATGGGAGAGGGAAGAAGAAGAGGCTACAATGAATTCTCACTAAGTATGAGTAGCTCTCTCTCTAAAAGATGGGTGTGTGTGTTGTAGAAAACCTATCTAGGGTTTTTCTTTCTGAATGACCTTTTTTACATTTGTGGGTAATGAGGATATATATAATATGGGTGAAGGGTAAGGAAGTCACACATAAAAATCCTCCAGGCAGAATGTTTCGCGACTGTCTTGTGGGAAGGCCTTACCCGCGAGGCACTCACGAAAACGACAGCTTGGCACGACTGTTCAGCTTCCAGTTATGTGCTTCTCACATGCTCTTTCGCGACTTAGCTTCTCGCGAAATCCACTGATTCTTCATTTAAGCTTGAGTCTTCACCAATTTAATACTAAACCCAATACAATAAAATCCCACAAAATACAAGGAACAAAATTAGAGCAATTACAACACCTTTTGTCATGGAATAAAGCCAACATAAAACATAATTGTAAATCACAACTTTACAACCTTATTCATTGGTTAATATAAAATGGGATATTTACCGTTGTCTCTCTTAATATTAGTTAGGTTTCCCTGCAAACAAATACTAAAACTGAAGAGACAAATCATTTTGGTCAGCCAATGGATTAAAGTCCATATACGTACATACGCATGCTTCAACAATGAATATTGACAAATATGTTTTTGGTAGATGATTTGTAGATCATTTACTAGCCTAAGAGCATTCACAACAGTAAAGCTAAATAGCTATACAGCCAGGGACGGACCTACACTAGGGCAGAGGGGGGCCATGCCCCCCCCCCCCCCCCCAAAAAAAACTAATATATGCATATAAGCTAAAAATTTAAATTTTGGCCCTAACAGTCCCCCCCCCCCCCCCTAACCCACATAAAAAAAAAAAAAAAAAAAAAAACTACTGGTATACAAAAAATTAAGATTCGCCCTTGAAAAAAAAAATATATATATATATTTGTCTCTCCTCCTCTAAAATATTTAGATATTGACCTACAAGAAAAGAAATAAATAAATAAAATTCATGTCCCTTTAACTACAAAAACAAAATAAAAAAATAAATATAGACTAAACAAAAATCGCGCAGAAAATGAGAAACACTTATTTTGTATGTTATACTTTGTTGATGTGTTTTATAATATGAAATGTTTAAGAAATACTTATTTTGCATATAGTATTTTGTTGAATATGAAATAGATGTTTGTTTTTATTTGCATAATTTTTTTTTTGTTTTTAAGCTTTGGCCCCCCCCCCCCCCGTTAGGTACAAATCCTAGTTCTATCCCTGTATATAGCTATTTTAGCTTCACCAAAATACAAAAATGGCTCTACAGTAGTGAAGGTATAAAATCCCTCATCTCCTCTCTGCTTTGCCGACCAACTCGCTGGCGGTGGTGTTCATAAAATCCATATAAAATCCACCAAATCAGACACTCAGCCACCAGAAAAACACTGGATCGGACCACTGCCATCGAAGCAAAGCTGATCCACCAAACCCACATCACAAAACACAAACCCACAGAGATAGAGTAGAGAGAAAGATCGAAGTAACTCTAGTCCAAAGATCAAAGCAACGCCGGTCCAAACTTATGGCACAACCCACAAACCCGCGCCGACGAGGTAGGCGAAAGCCTCTAGTGGTTTGTTGATCGAGTTGTGGTGGTGGGTTGTTGACTGGTTGACGTATTGATGCTATGCCTGATGAACTTGTACTTGGAGCCAGAGCTCCAGAGGCGCTACAATGTCCTCAAGCTCTGGACGGCCCCGAAGAAATCACAATTCATCAAGGACCACTCCGCCACCATCTGGGCCATCGTCAGAAACGGAAGCAACGGCGCCGACGCCTTAGTGGTTTGTTGATCGAGTTGTGGTGGTGGGTTGATGATTGGTTTGCAATTTTGGGTTGTTGGGTTTTTTCTTGATGGGTTTGGTAACAATGGTGGAGGTTTGGGTTGTGATCATTTTGTTGGCATCTTGGTTCAGAGAAAGAGAAAGACACAGAGAGGAAGAGAGGGTAAAAAATAATAAAGAAAAAAATAAAGAAGGGATATTTAATTGAAGTAGTAAATTTTCTCCCAAAAAAAAAAAAAAAATTGAAGTGGTAAAAAAATATCATTGTAGTGGTAGCGGCGGTGATGACGGTGGTAGTGGCAATAGTAGCGGTTGCGGTGGTTATGATTGTTGTTTATTATAGTGGATATATTATTTTATTGTATTAGATATATTATTTTATTGTGATGTTTATATTATTTTATTGTATTGAAAGCTAAAATAGATCTATTGCTGCAGGATTTTTTGTAAAGTGAATAGGTAAAATAGATAAAGTAATTTTTTGTGGTGCCAAATAACTAAATTTTTAACTCCACTACTGTTAATGTTCTTAAAAGTACCTTGATATCTATTCTAATCCACCTAGGGATTCACATTAATTCACCTTGTGATTTGTGTTAATATGTCTTAAGATTTTTCCACCTAGACGTATTAATTCAACTTAAAATTATATTAAAGATATTACAAATTTTACAATATAAGTCTTACACATTGAGATGTCACCGATTAATAATAATAATAATAATAATTCAAACATTGATTTTATTATGATGTTTAAGTAAGACCAATTATATTCCTGCTACATCAATTTGTAAGTTTTATATAGTAGAATGTTTAGCAAATATAACATTTTCCATTAGGATAGGTGTCATCCCATTTTGAGATTTTTGTCCACTTCGATGTACATGTTTTAATCCTCCATTCCCTCAAATCAATTTTTTGCAGTGTTCTAATTTTTACATTGTAAGTGAATTCTATTGTATCACATCTTGTTCAAATTTCCCCCACACAAAATATATTGTTTTGCTAGCATCTCCAAAACCCTCAGAGGCAGAGAACCAGACACACTACAGAATGAGGTTGAACAAGGTTCACATGCTTATTTATTGGCATGCATGTGGACTTACGTGCCAAACTAAGAAAAACAACTTTGATTGAAAGTGAAATGTACCGGCATTATCATTTCATAATTATTATCATTTTAGGACTTTTCTAGTTTTTGGTTAAGTATGACCTTTGAGGTAGGTAAGTACAAAAAAACCTTTTCACGGAACCTTTAAACACATCACATCACCATATCAAAAAAAAGACACATCACATCACCATATCAAAAAAAAAAAAAAAAAAACACATCACATCACATCACACATGAATATAAACAGCATTTAAAAGTGTGACTGACATTATTAGCCCTTTTGTCCACTTTTATTCGTCTACTTGTTCGGCCTTGGTGGTTGGGAGTTTTGTAAGCACCCTTTTAATGGTGGTCTATTTGGTATTTGTCAACTATCCCATTTAAAATTGTCTTAAAATATTGGTTACATTTTAAAAGTTTAATAGGTATAATTTTTTCAGTTTTAGTTTAAAAATTATTATTCATTTTCTCTATTATTTTATTAGAGTTTAATTAGGAAGCATAATTATGGAAACATGTATGTTTCAAACTCGGCCAATATCTTTTTATTTGATGTGAGTTTTGAAAATCTAACAATTGAATTGTATGTCCTTATTATATCCTCTATGCTTGCGAAATTTCAAGAAGATTAAAGATCAATAACTATGTCATCAATCAAATGTTTAAATTTCAAGTCTTTGTGATCTAAAATTATGAATAAAAAATAGGTTTATTGATTGAATAGTAACATCTGATTTGAATGAAATTTGACATGTATGTTAAGAATATAAGGACCATGAAATCTAAAAGTTAGATTTTCAAAATTCACATCTAATAAAAAGATATCGACAAAGTTTGAAGGATTTTTTTTCCAAACTAGTTTGGAGAGAAACCTTTTTCTTAAAGGATATTCCTTTAAAAAAAAAAAAAAATTCTAAGATGGATAAACAATTTTCTAAGATGGAGAGAAACCTTTTCCTTAATGGATATTCCTTAAAAAAAAAAGGATTTTCTAAGATGAATAAACAATTTAAGATGAGGGAGTAAAATTAAGGGGCCAATGTTAAATTAGAATGCTCTATATTTCAACTGAAATAAAGAGTATCCATGTCTTGGTGAAGATTTTGTTTTGTATTTTTTTTAATCTAATAATAATATATATTGTGTCATATTAGTTAAAAATTATAAATGATAGGATACTATATACATATTCAGAAATCAATAATACTTTCTTATATTTCCAGCAAACGTGGAATTCCAAAATCACACTAGAAAACCTTTAAAACTACTTCCACATTGACTAGATTTAACATCACACTTTCCTCCATATGGACAATTCTTGTGTAAATTCATTTTCTTCTTATTTCCATTTTTATTAAAAGGGTAATGTTATTATTAGAGAAGGGGAAAAAAAAAGATGAACGCAAAAATAAACCAACAAGAAGTAATTGAGAGTAGGGATGACAATTTTGTCCCGCCCAGTTTGATCCACCCCTCCCTGCTTCACCCTACGCGGGTTTTCCCTGTCCCACAAAGGTGATGGGCCGAGAATAGGGCGAGACTTTAGCCCCGCACCATGGGGTGGGGCGAGGATGGGTTGTGGCGAGGATGGGTTGTGTTTAGACTTTTTAGATTCAGTCCGCCCCGCATTGATAAGGGTTAAATTGTAAATTTTTTGTTAGGTTCTAAAGATTTAGATTTAAACATTTAGAATCATATTTGTATTATGTTGGCAAACCGAGAATAAAACATGTCTAGTCTAGGTTTTTAGGAAATGCTTAAAAGTGGTTGTTTCAAGGTTCAAGTCTAGCTGATTGTAGAAAAAGGGAGTGTGGTTCTGCCTTGATTGACTGATCAAGAATTAGGCTCTATTGATTGAAAAACGCAGGTCCAGTTTTTTTTGCAGAATTTTAAACAGGCCTAAGTCTATGAAACTGTTTAGGATTTCATCTAAACTTCTCCACATCTAAAAGGGAAACCCTAGCCATGTTTTTAAGCTGTTGAAAAGACTTGTGTGGTTACTCTTTGTGAGATTTGAGAGGTTTTGTACCTTTTAACTGCACAAGAATCTATCGGAGTAAGAACTACAATAAAATGTTGGTAGAACATAGTTGTTGTATCAAGATTGTTGGGCTAAAATGAATTGACTCCTTGCAATTAATTAATTAATTAATTACCCAAGTTAATTAATTAAATCAAATTATATGCAATAGCGTGACAACACAAACAAATCACCAAAATATCTAAATGCAGTGGAAAATAAATTTGACATAGGTGATTTGTTTATGAATGGGGAAAACCACCGAGGCAAAACCCCACCAGCTGATTTTAAGGTCACAACTTCCAAGAATTCACTATTATCAATCATAAGCGGTTACAAGTATAAGGAATCTTACCAAACCCTTTGGCCTATCCCAAAATATCAACTTACAGTTGAACCCTTACCCCAATACTCAATTGGACTTGTATTGTAGTGGAAATTTTTCCGTTCAATGCACGGATCCCAGTACGTGACTAACTCCATAGTAACCCTTTGATTGATGTAGTTGACAACAGCTTCACATAGAAACACCAATAAGATCTTAAATGATGGTGTGAGAGACTTTGCTTGGTTATAGAACCCAAAGGGGTACAAGAAACACAGCAAGAACTTTTTCTTCTGTAGGAGGAGACTAGAGTTTCAAAAAGAAAATCTTATGAAGTTCTCTGGGGTTAGGTCTTTCTTTTTCCACCTTCTTGTTTAAATAGGAGTTCAATGGGCTCTTCTATTCTAAATAGGTATACACAAATCTTGGGCTTTTCTAGTCCAATATGGATTATACAAACCCATAAAAAAATAACATTTTAGAATAAAAACATTGCTGGCTATAGTCTGAATCCCGTAAGCTCGATAGATTGAGACATGTGTCAAGTTTTGATGAATCTCGATAGATCGAGCTTCTGTCGAGGAGGTATTGAGACCTGCAAATTGCACTTTTCTTGAGCATTTCTTGATTAATCTTCATGTTTTCAATGTAACCACTTGTAATGATCATCTTGAATCTACTTAGATTTACCCAAATACAAGTAAAATGCGTTTTGTCAAAGAATATGCGAATTACATTAAAAATATGTCCCTTACAAAGATCATTACTGATGATGATCAGAAACCTTTGAGTGGGATCTCAAAGTCACAAGCAAGGTGGCTTGTGCTGGTGTAAATCCAAGGAGAGAAAGAGTCCGTGGATTCAAAACTTGAATGTGGTCGTGTCAGTAAGTTACTACTAGAGGTAGTAATAGATTTAGGGTTAAATCTGATTGTAAAAATTTCAATTATCTTATAATGGATTTGTTTTACCTTGAGGATAGATAGATCATGTGGGGGCCAGTTGTTTAGAAGGTGCTGTTGAAACTGTATGAATATGGCCTATGGCCTAATGGCCCAATTCGTGGACACTAACCAATCCGAGGATGTTCAACCAAGGTTATAATGGGAATGAAGTGGGAAGAAAAAAAACAAAGGTTATAAATGATAATCCCAAAATACGTCCGAGGAGGATCCATCTCAGAAACGTAGGTCCAAGGTCAGTGAAAACTGTCTTATCAACCTGGCCTTTCCTCAAGGTTGCATCACAACTAGGAAATGGGCATGGGGCAAGGGATGAGGGAGGAAGATAACAAATATCTTCAAAAATTGCTACCTCCACATTAAATGCTTCCTAACTAACTCTCTGGCCGCATTAATGTGGAGGTGATGCCTGAACAGTGATCAAACAGCCTTACAACTTCTAATCGAGAGTTCTGGGAGGTGTTGGATGGGACATGAAGAAGTTCCTAGAATCCAACCTACACGTGTATGGTAAAGATGATACCCAAATCGTAGTATATAACATGAAAAGGTGGCCTAGTGAAAGAGGATGGAAAAAACACCATAAGAAGCCTTAGGAAAAAATTGCTGAACACTGAGAACTTTGCTCGTTAATAAGATATTACAAGGAAACTACACAGGCTATGCTGAGGATATTCTTTTTATCTTATAACCATTTAATTAATCTAAATCACCAACTATCGTTATCTCTTTTCTATAATTAGGCTAGTTTTTTTTCTCACGCTCTATAAATTTATTATTTAGGCTTATTGGGCTAAAACCTAATCCTGTTTAGGGTCCAAGCCAAAATTGGTCCTTACAGGTCAAATCCTCCCCATGTTTTTACTTTGAAACGGTTCGTTTTATTGGTTTTCCTGAGTCATCATATTGTGGTGTTATTTATTTTTTGCTGCTTTGCATTATATGATATATGTTTGTTTAACCTAGATCCGAATAATTAATCTAAGTAATCACTTGGTTAATATATTAGGTTAAACTATCTAGTTGAAGGGGTCTAAATGAACAAACATTTTTCATACCCTAAAACCCTACTATTTAAAAAACATATCATCAACTTATTTTATTTTACTCAATAAGGCTTTCTACCTTTTTTTTTTCTCTAGCAAGGTTGGAAATAAGGTACTAATTTTAACATTTTCTTTTATCTTTATTATAAACAAATTTATATACTATTGAATCACTGATTTTGTATTTTGAGATTTTTGTTTTTGTTGTGATATTGTCTTATTAAACACTTTAATAGTATTATTCAAATTTTGCTAAAAATTAGTTTGATTTTATGGGATAAATTTATTTTTAATTTCAAGTATATTTTTATTAATGAAACATGATTTATTAAAAACAATTGTAAATTTGTAATAGTTGTAGGCAAATTAACAAGAAGTAGAGTTTTACGGGATGGGGAGGGACTTCACAAGACCCCAAGGGGGTGGGGATCGGGTAAAAAAATTTTCCCTGTCATGCGGGGCGGGATAGGGATGGGGTAAGAAAAAACCATGCAGGGCAGGGGCGAAGACCCCATCCTTTGGATCTGCCCCACACCGTTGCCATCCCTAACTGAGAGAGAAAAAAAGGGATTATTTTTTGGTAGGTATAGGGAGAAAACTCTTATGACCTATCAAAATCTCTTATATTTTCCTCCCTCAACTAAACACCTCCCATACCATTTGTCATTTTCTCTCAACTTTTTTTCCCCTTTTCCATCCTCCCAATTAATTTCCACTCCAACCAAACACACTCTTAAAGTTCCCTTTCTTCTTTCCCTTGTAAATTTTCCTTTAGTTAAAGGTAATTTGGGGATTTGTAGCTAAAGAGCCACATATATAGAGACAATGGGAAGCCATGGTCCCTAAACTCTATAATGGTAGTGTCATTTATTAACCTACGTACAAATATTTAAAACTGGCTCCCCAATTTTTTTTTTTTGTTGGTAAAACTGTGAAAAAATGTACAATTCTTTAACTCTTTGACCCAATAATTTGTTACAATACCTAATTGTACCCACGCTCAAAGATAATCGTCCCCATCCCTAATTAAAATTCCTTAGATGATCTCTGACGTGCCTGACTTCTTTGGTGGAATGGAATCCATATTTTTATTAGCTTCAGTGCCCACAAACTATGTATTGAGTCATAATTTAACCGCAATTAAATCGATTTTATATCATACAGCATAATTTACCATTTATTCAAAAAAAAAAAAAAACTATTATCAATAAAATGTAGATATGGTTTTTTTAAGTGTTGTATTTTACGATTCTCCACTAATTACAATTGAACTTAATTGTTATGGAAAAAGATAATATATATTTTTTTTGTTACATTGGTCAATACAATCATGTAATTGAATTTGAGGAAATATATTATAAAAAATTTATTCTTTTACTGTTTTGCCAGTTAAAGTTTGAATGATTTCATGATTTTTTAATTTGATTCAATGGATAAAACTACTGTAACTAAAATACCGTTTGGTCCTCAAAGTATAAAAAATTTATCAATTTGATCCTTTAGTTTTTAATTTGGTCAATTAGATATCTCTCTCTCTCCTTTTTTTTTAATTAAAAAAAAAATATATATATATATATATATATATTTAAATGTAGCCAATTTAGTCCTATTAATTTTCGTTGCACTTTTGTGGTTAAGTATGAAAAAAAAAAATACTGTTTTGGAATGGAATTTTAATCTAATTGATGTTTTAAAATTCAGATTACATATTTTACAGTATAATTTTTTTTTAAATCATTCTTATTATTTATAAATAAAATTGGGTTATATATTTTACTATATATATTTTTAATCATCCTTAAGTAATTTTAATCATTTATTTATTATTAAAAAATATATAAATAAAATAATATCTTATATTACTGGTTAAGGTAAGATAAATATGTTACAAAAATTTGTACTGTAAAATTCTTGAGTAGGAACCATTTTTTTCTTAGTTGGTACTCACGTGCACTTGCAAAGATGCAAGGCACAATGATGCCTTTTTCTCATCCTCAAAACCCGGAGCATCCATAAACCCTTACTTATTTTGTTTATCGTTGCATTTAATATCTATCTACATGTGGGATTCACACATTGTGAGAATGACGCTATGCACATCTAATGTATGTATGTGTGTGTATATATATATATATATATAAATTGTTAGTGTGTAGTAGTGATTGATAATTAATAGCATAACATGGTGCTTCATGCACACAATGAACCTGCTTGGTGGATGATTTTGCCTCACATAGGTATAGGATTGTTTTTATAAAGAAGAAACAGTAAACTGGTATTTGAGTAAGATTGTGACTCTTGAGATTAATATATTTTTTCGTACAAATATGTACATGCTTGCCTATACAATTTTTTCCCTCTCCAACAAACATAAGATTGAGTGAGTATATAAGGGGATGCTGCGATTGTTACATAAAATAATAGATTCCTCAAAACACTCATTAAAGCACCTTCCACAACTCAAATATAAAACCCAACTCCACAAAAACCTCGTACCCATTAACTTAACACATAGCCTCCTTAGCCTAACAAACTGATAAAATTTATCATGTACTCACCCTTTCACGTGGAGTGGGTTTTACAAGTGTGGAGTCCACCTTCACGTGAAAAGGGTGGATACATGCATGTATTTGATATATGTAATGAATACGCCATGGTAGAAGCACAACACCTTCCACAACTATTCAACAACAACAGCAACCCATGTTACATTCTTAATATAACTCCTACCTAAATTTCATTATTATGCACATGGAGTAGAAGAAGAAACACTTCCAATTCCAAACCCTACACCAATATACCCCACAACACAACTAACAGATCTAAATACTCACAATCAACAAAACCCACACCCACTCGCCTAACTAGTCACCCATTTCCCTACTCTGCTGTTCCCCACTTCCTCTTTTCTTGTGTAACCCCAAATTCGTTTACAAATATGGAACTTAGTTCTTTAATCTAATGGTTAAATATAATTAGAACAACACATAAAAAACTGTATTTAAATTTTTTTCTAATTCAAATAATTTTAGTCTTTAATTTGTTTTATAACAAATTTGGGGTACACAAGAAAAAGGGTAAAATTTAATTTAATGGTAAATTTATTAAAATAAACAAACATAAATACATATATATGAGTTACGTTTAAGTTACATTTTTTTTTTTTTTTGAAAAATTAAGTACTTGTATGTGTTATTATAGTACTTCATAGTTTTTTTTATCAAATGAGTATTTTGAAAAATCAATCATTGGATTAAATATTAATTTTATACTATCCATTACTTACAAAATATCAAAATGATAAGAGATTAATAACTATCTCAACATAATTTTTGTTAGAATTTCAACCATTTTCTTATTTTAAAATTATAAGTAGAATATAAATATATAAATCAAATAGTAAATAATATTTGATTAACTTAATATTTAGTGTGCATATACTAAGAATAAAGACAATATATCAATGACAAAATTCTCAAAAAATTAATTTTATAAAAAGTTATGATATCGTTTAACATAGAAAAGTTCCACGAGCTTCCAATTTGAAGTGGTGCTGTTTATCTCAACACTGAGGGCACAAAGGGACTGTTTGGCTTGCGCATTTTCTCACGTCCACGTTTTTTTTTTTTTTTTTTTTTTTTTTTTTTTTTTTTTTTTTTTTTTTTATGCACGTAAACAGTAATTTCATATGGATTCACTGTTTATGCACTGTTTAGTACTGTTCATATACTGTTTACGTATTAAAAAATATTAAAAATAAGTCCTACGATACTATTTACACATTTAAAAATTATTTTGCTACAGTATTTTCAGTTTCCAGTTTTCAATTTTCAACAATAATAAGTTCAATTCAAACACACCCAAAACCTCCAACTAATTTGCTTGAAGTAATTATGTTTCTGGTACTTGAAAACTGATCTTTCAGTAAGTAAAGGTGGAGCAATAAGTCAATAAGTCCGTGTCACAACTGTCACAACTGTCAAAAGTGATGAATTGTAAACAGTAAAACTGTGTCAATCCGCATGGACCAACTATTGACAACCACTCACGTGAACAAATTGCAATAAAAATTGTGAAAATTATTATAGTAAATAGACATGCATTTTGAAAATAATAATCACACTAGAGGACACTTTACAATGTCACGCGTTCAAGTAAAAAATAAATGACAATTCATTATGTGATAAATGATGAATGATAAAATTGTGGACTTATATGAACTCATTATTAATAATACGTATGTTTTATAGGTGAATTGTGATAAAAGTTGTGAAATGTTTTTTTAGAAACATAAAAGTTGTGAATTTTTTTTAACCGCATTAAATAGACATAATTTCTGAAACTGGTAGGACATTTATGCCACGTTTAGGTAAGGAATAAATGAGGTTCAGTAAGGGCGGTGAGAAGTAGGAGCTGTGTAAATGGAGGTTCCTGGACAATATCAGAAGATCAAACTTCAAAGATCAAAGAACGAGGTGAAAGGATGGTTCTGCTGTGTTGGGATTCTACAGTCCAAACTCCACAGTACAGGTCACCACATACTTTAATTTCTTTAGAGGTCGGTTGGCTACGTGGCATGCATCATATCCGTACTGACTTGGACAACTAACTGTGAGACTACGCCTCTTATGAAATTGAAAAATTAAAATTATTTTATAATTTAATTTATTTTTATTATTATTTATAAGTTTTATTATATTTTTAAGTATTATTTATGAGTTTTATTATATTATTTTAACTAATTTTTATGTATTTTTAATAATAAATTTTTAATTTTAACAAAATAAATAATATCCAAATAAATACTAAATGGATCGCAAGGAAAGTAGTGTATATATATAACAGACCTACATAAGGTTGATTTGCACATGTATGCATCAGCAACAGAAAGTTCTATATTTGTATTTGTATTTGATAGTTTTCTATGGCTACTAAACCAGGAATTCTCACAGACTGGCCATGGACGCCTCTTGGAAGATTTAAGGTGGTGGTGTCCTTATAAGCCAGTGTTCTCTCTCTCTCTCTCTCTCTCTCTCTCTCTCTCACACACACACACACATACACAATCTGTGACTTGAGTTTAGGTTGTAAATGCTTGTTTGTACAGTTTATTTTTTAAGTTTTTGGATATGGGGTTGTTTGAAAACGTGCACTAAAATGTGGCATATGAACAATGGGCCGTATAATGGTGAGGTAAATAACTTTGCTACAGGGTTAAACACCTTACTATTTCATCCATGCACGGTGGATGAACAAATATTCTCTGGTTTAGAACTATCTGCTACCAACATATGAAAACTAGGAAGACAATGTATATATATATATATATATATACACACCCACACTCTTCCCTATTTTTAATTTGGGTTAAATTTTCTCTTTTTTATGATAATCTAGGCAGTTCCTCAACACAGCTTCTTAAGAGCAAAAGTCAGAAAATGGTTTCTTAAGAATGGATGTAAACAAACAAGTGGTGGATCAATGCAAGTTCAATCTTTTAAACTTTTGTAAACTTCACAATTTTTGCCACAACTATCTTACACAGACAAACAGTGATTAGCTGCACATATATCACTTTTATATAGACTCAATTTTTTTTTACCACTTATAATTTGTCACGTGGACATATATAACAAAAATTGTGATTTTTTTTTTGGATTATAGAGTTTTATTTCTAATAATTTTCTATAATCGCCTTTCCATATTTTTTTGGTGGTGTTTGTTGGACTTGGCCTGAGTTTGGCTTAGAT
Organism: Quercus agrifolia; assembly: GCA_029955455.1. Classification (NCBI taxonomy): domain Eukaryota; kingdom Viridiplantae; phylum Streptophyta; class Magnoliopsida; order Fagales; family Fagaceae; genus Quercus; species Quercus agrifolia. The sequence goes on along the minus strand of JARQAD010000003.1, from coordinate 59,064,640 downwards.
ATGGTGCTCTAATGAACTCAGCCCATTAAAATAACGACACAAAAGTAAATAGTGTACAAGAGGATTCAATGACACCCGTTAAAAGTGATGACACTAGACAAGACGGATTCAATGAAATCTCAATTGTCCAGTGTACTAAAGCTTTCTAGTTTACAAATGTTTGTCTTACATTTCATGTTTGTGTTAGGGGGTTGTGTTCAATAAGTATAACATTAAACTTTATGTATTTAATTGATTAGGACAGCCTCATGAATTACATGATATATTGATATGATAAGAATAGGTCTTTTTAAATATTCTTTCTAAGTGGGCATATAAGTTTATTAAAAAAAGAAAGTAGGGCATATAAACATTTTTGCCTTGTATTATTATTATTATTGTTGCTGTTGTTGTTGTTGTTAATCCAAACTTTTGGTTTCAGCTTTAACCAAATCTTTGTTGTTTAATGTGATTTTTTTTTTTTTTTTTGGTAGTACGTGATCCTAGCTCCTTGGGCCATTCATAGCACCTACTCATTCATAGTTAAGGATAAGAGTGAAAGGTCCCTTTCAAATTTCCTCATATTTCCATTTCTACTGTGGAGGATGCTTCACAACCAAATATGGATTAGTCTCTCTCGTTACTGGACTGCCAAAGGCAAGAACTCGATCGTTGACAAGAGTATCGAGTTTGAGCAAGTTGACAGAGAAAGCAATTGGTCAGTAATTATAAATTAATACGGATACATACATACACATATACAAGTGTATACGTAGAAATTATAATAATCTTAATTATAAATTTGGTGTGTTTTATTTTTATTTTTTCTTACAAATATATTTGGGCAGGGATGACCAAATATTGTTCAATGGAGCCTTGTTCTACCTAGCAAGTAAGACATTGACTCAGGCAAAGAACCTACCATTGTGGAGGACAGATGGAGTAATTATGACGTTTCTTCTACATTCTGGTCCTGTAGAGTTTCTCTATTATTGGCTCCATAGAGCACTGCACCACCATTATCTTTACTCTCGCTACCATTCCCATCATCATTCTTCAATTGCCACAGAGCCTATAACTTGTAAGTTTTCTATGTATAAAATAAGGTTCCGGTTAGAATATACGTTAATTATTTATTTTAAGAAATATTTATGAAGAACTAAAAAAGTTGTCAAAATAATTAATTATTTTTTCATAAAAACTTTATTAAAATGCTTAATTACGTAAATAAAATATTTTTTTTGCATTATTGGGCTAGTTACTCACTCTGTTGGTAGGTGAAAATATTTAATCTGATCTGGCCTGTTCATTGGACTCACATTTACCAGGAAAATAGTAAGTTGCTATATTAGTTGTCAGTTATATTCAGTGCAGTTGCAACATAATTCAATTTTAAGAGCTGTCTAGTACAAGTGCTTAATTATTGTTGTTTAGTTTTAGTATTGTGGAAGTATGTATTTGAATGTTATAAAAATATGTGTCAAAAGTGTTATTATTGTTTAAACACTAAAAACTGTTATTTAAAGAAAATATTTTGGTGTGTTGTTACATGAGAGATTAGGGTCACGAGTATTAACAAGATATTAGTTTAAAAAATGACAGTCTCTGTAAGACTGATTGTTTTACCTCGCAGTAGTGGCTCTCTCTCAAAAAAAGAAAAAAAGAAAAAATGATAGTCTCAAGCTATTATAATAAATGGGTGGTGTGTCCGTTAAAATATTGTTTTATGTTAAATTTTTTGTTTTATGTCATATTTTTGACCTGAGCCGATAGAACTAAGTTTTTTAGTTCTACTTATCACTTCTCCGTATCTTCAACGTCTCACTAATTTATTTCAATTTTTTGTTAGTTATACCTTGCACTAAATCATCCTTAATTGTGCTCTTTAACATTTTCCATAATAAATTAATCATTATGATGATTTAACACATTTACAAAATAGTTTAAAGTTTCATTTGGTTATATTTTTATTGATGTAGTATTTTATTGGCCTAGGTTTTAAAACAATTATTATTATAAAAACTTGGACGCTCTTATAATGAGAGGTAGGGCATTTTCGTAGTGAGGCCATAACATAAGCCTAGGCTAATAATGTCGGCGTTTTTTAGTATTGAATACCACAATAGATTTATATTCAGACATCTATTATGAGTATGACTGAATGATTTTGCGTTTTTTTTTTTTTTCTCTCCCAAATTTCTTAACTGAGCAATGTTTTCCCATGATTTATTAGTAATAAGAATTTTATATTAGGATTTTCGTTAAGTTTAAAAATTAAATTTCTTTCACATTTAAAAAATTATATTTAATTTATGTTTAATAAATAAGAGAAAAGCTAACGAATACCTTAAAAGTATTGGTTTATATAATATTTTTAGAAATTTTAATGGAAAAGATAAAAAATAATTGATTTTTTTTTTAATCCTAAAAAGTTAACAAATACCCTAAAAATACTCATTAACTTTGCTCAAAAAAAAAAAAAAAAAAAAAAAAAAAAAAAAAAACAAAACAAAACACACCAGTTAACTGGGTTCAATAAATAATTAATTAGATGGCTCCTCTCTATGTAACACCAGGCCTAATAAGTTTAGATCAACTGTGGCCCCAAGCCCAATCAGCCGCAGCCTAAATTGTAGGACTATCAATATTAAGACATTATTACATGCACTTTGATACTAAATTTTGCATCTATAATTTATTATGGTACCCAATGATTAGGATCTTAATTGATATGTGTCATTAATCATGAATTGAAAAAATCTTAAAACATTGACGTGATTAAAGATTATTGTTTAGGTTGAGTTTAAGGTCAACCAATAACTCAATCACATGAGGGAGCCAGTGGGCCTTTACCATTAATATTATAAGTCTCTTAGGGGTTGTTTGTTAATGTTGTTTAAATAACAGTTTTCAATGTTTAAACAATATTATACATATTTTCATACATTTTTTTACTCACAGGTATTTTCACAAAATAACAACAATATTACTAGAAATATCTTGCAAATTGAATGCCAGTGGTCCTTTATTTTATTTTTATAAATCCATTTGTTTAGGTTGAACTAAATGCAATCATGCAGCAATATAAAAATCTTAAAATTCCAAACCTTTTACTTTGGGTCTCAATCTCAAACCGCAGATGACAAAAATGTCAAATACGTATAGTCATTTGATTTTCAATTTTGGATGGATCACTAAGTATAATTATTTAACAAAATAAAAATCCCCAACCTTACAATTCTGCGTAACAATTAACAAATCCCTATGTATTATTGGTAAAGGGAGTTTGGCTGGGGGAATTAGGAGCATATATTCCTATGGTTGAAGACTTAGAAATTAATGTGAAGTCACATCAATTTTGGAAATGTTAGTCAGGTCACATCAATTTTGGAAATGTTAGTGGGTTCCAGTTAGTTTAATTGGTAAAATCTTTGATAATTGAAAAAAGATCTGAGGTTCAATTCACGTCTACACCAAAAACTAATTGATTTTTTGGTGTGATGATAAGTTATTATTAGAGACAAATGCTATATGTTGAAACTCTCTCAAAATATTTTTTTTTTGGAAATGTTATTATCAACAATATTATTTATACTTTCAATAATTGGAATACTGAATAGTATTTTTTGGCGTTCACTTTTCAAATGTTTCAAGATATCCTCACTTTATATATATATATATATATATATATATATATATATATTTATTTATTTATATGGTTTTATATATAAGGTACAACTTTGGATTTTCATGTGAATATCAATTTAGTTTCTACATTTCCAATCTGAATAAATAGCTTATTAAATATTATATATGATAGAATCTTTCACTAAATTTTTTATTAAATCATAATGGAGTTAATCATAATAAATGACAATTTTTTTTGTTTTTTCAGCTGTCATTCATCCATTTGCGGAGCACATAGCATATTTCGCGTTGTTTTCCATACCAATGTTAACAGCATTACTTACTGATACTGCCTCTATTGCGTCCATTGCTAGCTACCTCACATATATTGATTTTATGAATAATATGGGTCACTGCAATCACGAGCTCATTCCAAAATGGCTCTTTTCCATCTTTCCTCTACTGAAGTACCTCATGTACACCCCCTCGTAAGTCTCTCATGCCCTTTCTTTTACCTTAATTTCTATTGCCTCTGTCCCATATTGTTGGTAGATTATGAAATTTATTTATTCACTTTTCAATTAGGACTACATTTTGATTTTGTAACATCTTAAAATGAAATAAAAAAATAAAAATTTAGAACGAGAGAGTGTTTTAGTTGTACTTATTTTATAATTTTTCTCTTTGATCTAGCAAAAAGATTATTGTGTGGACCGGTATCCAACTATATCTAACACAAACACACAAATACATTTCAAGTTGATTAATTTCATGCCTAATGTGTTTAGATGAAAACTTTTATATATATATATATATATATATATATATATATATATATATATATATGGAGAGAGAGAGAGAGAGAGCTCGAGCTCTACCCCTTGTTTTATTTGTCCATTATTATTCTATATACAATATCCTAAATCATTATATATCCATTCTTTTTAGTACAATTTCAACAATAATTCTTCTTTTTTATTAACAATTTTTAAAGTGCATCACTATTTCACTCCTTTATTTTGTTGAAAATTTTTATGCATTTGTTTGTTTGTGTTATATATAATTTAAGGGTTTTATTAATGTATGCCTTTAGAGCATTAGTATTTGTTCTGGTATAACTCAAAATATACTAATTTTAGCATCCAAGCACAAAAAGCATGCATTATCTGAGCTTCCGTGAAAACAAATTTTACAATAGTGCTATAGTAATGTCTTAGATGTAAGACGCTATTGTAGAAGGCTTGTATAATTTTTTATTACTTTATTCTCTCTCCCTTTTTCACTTTCTCTTCTTCTCCCACTCTATCTCTCTTCGTATCACTGTCCTCATTCCCTCTCTTACATCTCTCTCTCGTTCAAGACTTGCCACCGGAGCTTCTTGGGCTGTTTTGCATGGATTTCATTTTGGGGCGTGTGGGTTGTGGCAAGGTTGTGCATGGAGATTGGCGTGGCGAGGTGGGTTTTGATTTTGGGTGGGTTCTTATGGGGTTTTGATTGGCATGGGTTCCGTGGAGATCGGGTTTTAATAGGCGTGGGTTTCGTGGAGATCAAGTTTTGATCACGTGGGTTCGAAATAATGGGTTTGTTGGTTTTTTGATTTAATGAGTTTGTTGGTTTTTTGATTTAATGGCTTTTGATGGTTGGCGTGTGGCGTGGTGGTGGTGATTGTTGTTTTTGTGGTTTTTTGTGGTGGTTGCTGATGGTGGTAGTTGAGTTTTAGTGGTTGGGTGGTGGGCGATGGTGGATTGAGTTGAGTATGGGTTTGGGTGGTGGCTAGTGGCTGGTTGTTGGTTGTCGGTGGCTAGGGGATGAGTTATTTGACTTCAAGTGGTTGGTGGTTCAAAGAAAGAGACACCAAGAAATAGAAACAGAGAGATGGGGGAGAAGGGAGAGGGCAAGTTACATGGTAATATAGTATATTATTTTATTGGGTAATATATATTATTTTAATGAGTTGTATGATAGAATAGAAATTGGTATAATGGGTGTATTGTAAAATGATATGGTATAATAGATAAAACAACTTTTAAAATGGTAAAATGAGATATTTCTAAAAAACCGGGTGCTAATACTCCTAGAGTATACATTAGTAAACTATTTTAGAAAAAAATTTATGAAAAAATGAAAAGGTTACCAATTGTTTTGACAATTTTTTCAATTCCCTCAAAAATATTTTTAAAAATAGATAATTAATGTGTGTCTCTTAAGGACATATATTAATTGGACCTATAATTTAAATTAAAAAAAAAAAAGGTTTGAACACTTTAATTTTTTATTTACAAGATAGTACTCCTTCCATCTCACTTTTTTTGTCCTTTATTCCATTTTGAGATGTCCCAAAATATTGTCATATTTCTAAAAATAAAAGTCATTAATTTACTAATGTTCCTATTATATCCCTATTAATTTACTAATTCAATTTTTTGATAAATTTTTTTAAGGGTAGTTTTGGAAACTTATACATTTTTAAAATGTAGACAAAATAATAAATAATGTTCCTTTAAAAAATTTGACTTTTTAAACAGGACAAAAAAAATGGGATAGAGGGAGTACTATATTTTATCTGATGAGAAAAGAAGAAGAAGAATATAATATATTAAATGTTTGTCAATGACTGACCTTCTGCATTCTGCAACATCATTCCCAAACTCGAAATATTGCATTTTGATGTAGTTGTTTATACACACTTGTCAACAACAGCTTTTACGCCAAACCTAACATTTTGGGATTTGGTGCATCCACATTCACATTTTAACAGATATTTTTAGGATAATTGTAAATAAATTATTTTAAAAAACTTTATATACTAATTTTCAAGGAAAATCGAAAAAGTTGTTAGAATATTAATTATTTTTTTCTTATAATTTTTTTTTAAATAGTTCACTAACAAATGCCCTTAAAGCATTTGTTAAAATTTCTCTCTCTCTCTTTCTCTCTCTCTTGTTTTACTTATGTATGCCTAAACTATTTATAAAAAATTTTATATGAAAAAGTAAAAAAATTACTAACTTTTTAAAATTTTTTTTTAATTCTTCATAAAATATTTTCAAAAGTAAATGATTAATAAATATTCTGAGAGCTTACGTTAATTGAACCCATATACATATATAAACTTTTCCAGCCTAGGTCAATGAGTGGGTCGGGAAATTGCTCAACCGTGCCTGTTCAATTGTTAATCCATGTCATACTGTCATGTCATTTTCCAAAAAAAAAAAAAATAAAAAAAAAAGAAGAAGCTAAATTCAATGTCATGCTCATGATATATTTTTTGGTCGGAGTTTGGACCACTTCCGAATTAAGAATGGTTTTGTCTTTTCCTATGAATAGGAATATGATTGAATTAACCTTTAAAAAAAAATAACAATAAAAAGAAGATTGAATAACATTTGGTCCTTTATTTGAAGAGGAATAATATGTTCACAACAATTTTACAATAGTTTTATAACAAATTCTAAGTGGCTGCAGGTTGTTACTGGTTATTATTGTTGGATTAAAAAAGTAATCTCAGTGCTAAATTCAAATTTGAACCAATAATAACTAATCACTCATGATTTGTTGTAAAAATGTTGTGGACGTAATACCTCTTATTTTAATTCCATGTAATAAACATGTCATTTTCATACCTTATTTTTGGTCCTCATCTTTGAGACTGTTCTTAAAATATTTCATTTATGTGAGTGATGCATGTGTCCCTTAAATTTAAATATAAACTAGAACCTACCTCTGTGACAAGTTTTTTTCCCCTACCTGGGTGACTGTTGATATAATTAATTAAAGATGATATTGTTAAAATTATAGCAGTTAAATAATTAAATATATAAATTTTTAATAGTTTAAGTTTTTTAGATAATTGATAATTTAATATGATTTCATATTAAGGGAAAATTTAGGTCTATACGATGAGACGAAATATTAAAATCATGATTAAATGATTACATTTGTCATTTTTTAATAATTTAAACTTTTGACACAATTGATAATTTAAGCGACATGTCAATTCTAGCTCAACAGTAGAAGAAGACCCCCAAAAAAAAAAAAAAAAAAAAAACACTCTCAATCTTGTTTCCTCTAACTGCATCACTTTCAAGCATACTCTCTCTAGATTGTCAGTGATTAGGACTTAAGAGTGGTGCTGGTGTAAGCTTGGGAAATTGTGCTTGGGTTGGGATAGAATGGCAACATAGTATTGATGAGGAAGAATTCAATTGTAGATGTTTGGGTTGGTTGATTGGTGGGTTTGAGGATTAATTTTAGGGTGGCATGGTGTGTATTTGTCAGGTGGGTCTTTGCGTGGCTATGCTCTCATTGTTGATTGCTTGCAATAATATTGTTAGGAGAGAGTGGTGGCCCACGGTGGTTTCATGCTTTGTTTTGTGGTGGTAGTGGAGCTGTTTTAGGCTTTTAGCTAGGCGGGTTGGCCTTAGTTGGGTTGATTTGTAAAGATTTGAAGGATATGGTGTTTAGCTTCATAAAATCTTGTGTATGTTCGTTTATTTAATAAATGAACCAAACTATCAAGTCTAAGAATCGACTAATAAACAAGTCAAATTCAAAAATAATAATGTGTTTATCAATAAGCTTGTCAACATGAAACTCAATTCAATTATATATAATACTATATGTCTATATATAGAGATTTGATATTAAATTGTGTGAGTTTATAAATAATTTAATTATAAGATATAAATTAACAATATTTGGTCCTTTATTTTAATCCCTATGTTAAAAATATGTCATTTTCATACCTCTTTTTTTGTCCTCATATCTTTGAGACTGTTTTCAAATTATTACTTTCATTTATTTATGTGTGATGCATGTGTCCCTTAAATATTAATATAAACCAGAACCTACCAGTGTGATAAGGTTTTCCCCCCTGCCTAAGTGACAATTGATCTAATTAAAAAGATGACATTGTTAGAATATAGTTAAATAATTAAATTCATTATTTTTTTAATAGTTTAAGTTTTTTGAAAAATCGATAATTTAATGTGATATTATATTAAGGGAAATGTTAATGGGCACTATAAAGTACATGTTAAGGATAATTTATTGTGGGGTTCACTTACTAGAAAATTGGTATAAATTGATGAGGGGACTCAAAATATTACTGAAATGAAAAATGGAACTCAAAAAGTTATTATTATTATTATTTTTGGTTCTACTCCTTATAAAGTTAGTAACAAATCTAACATAAAAGAATATGATTTGACATAAAGTTGTTTGTTAACGGACACCTTACAGTGCCCGTTAATGCGACCCTTATATTAAAGCATAGTTTAAACCCCACACGTGAGGGGAAGTATTAGAATTATGGTTCAATGAATTAGTTATATCCAATTAATTCAAGTAATATAGTTTTAACTATAATTTATTTATTAATTTAAAGTAAAAAATAATTAGTTAATCAAATTTAATTTATAAGTAGAAATTTGTGAACAAGTAAATATTTTATTCATGATTTTAGTATATATGGAAAAAATAAAAAGTTAATCAAATAGTTTATGAACAAGCTAGAACTTGTTTGATAAGAAAATAAATCAAGTTTGAATATCTAATATAGTTTGTTGATGATCTTGAATTTGATTTATGTTTAATATAAAATTAAATAAATAATCATGAACTTTTAATATGCAATTTGATTTGGCTGGTTTGTATCTATAGATTTTGTAAAATATGAGTGCTCAATCATCATCATCATTCTTAATATAATTATTATTCCTATCCATAATGGTTTTGGTTTGGGCACAACAGGTTTCACTCTCTGCATCATACACAATTTCGTACCAATTATTCATTGTTCATGCCACTCTATGACTACATATATAGTACCATGGACAAATCTACAGACGAACTATATGAAATTTCACTCAGAAGGGAAGCAGAATTACCAGATGTAGTGCACCTAACTCATCTAACTACACCTGAGTCCATCTATCATCTCAGGCTTGGTTTTGCTTCTTTGGCCTCCAAACCATACACATCAAAATGGTACTTCTCATTGATTTGGCCTGTGACATTGTGGTCTATGATGTTAAATTGGTTATATGGCCGTACCTTCATTGTTGAGAGATACCGTTTTAATAAACTCAGATTACAAAGTTGGGTCATACCAAAATACAGAATACAAGTAAGAAATGATTTTTCTATGTTATTAATTGTTTACTTATATTTGTTACTTTCTTTCAATCATATGTGATTTATATTTCTCAATACTTTTGCGTGTAGTACTTTTTGCAATGGCAAAATGAGACTATAAATAACTTAATTGAGGAAGCCATATTGGAAGCAGAGGAAAGAGGTGCTAAAGTATTAAGCTTAGGTCTCTTGAATCAGGTAAGTTTTAGTTCTTTCTTGAATTTTTTTTCTATAATTTAGTTTCCAACTCTAGGTGATATATTCATCATGATTTTCAACTAAAATTCCCCTTCCTTTATTTTCTTTGTTATTTAATTTCTCCAACTTTGCTGTCACACTAACAATTCAGATAGTCAATGTACTTTCTCATGCACCCATAGATTTTTTATGTGAGTATATATATATATATATATATATATATATTATTTATAGAATCCCTATAAATTTCAAGAATGATGTTAGAGATAATTATAAATTTTAGTATATAAACCTTATAAACTAATATGTTACCAATTACAAAAAAATAAAAAAGAAAAAAGAAAAAAAGAAGTAATTTAGACTTTATTTATTATGTTATTGAAATGATACCAACCACATTATTATTATGTCAGTTTATAAATATTTTGTAGTAAAATTGATAGTATAACTTTATGTTATTTTTACTTTTTGCTTAATATAATTAAGTTGGGTTGGGGATTCGAGCCCAAATTTTCCTACTGAAATAATCGGATCTAATAATATTGTTGAGTTATAAGACTCTTGACAAGTACAAACTTTAGCATTCTCTAGAATTTAATAGCCTTCACATGAAAACCTTCCATTTTATTTATAAAAAACTTTAGACTATAGGATACATATCATTATTATTAAGAAAACGATTTCCATATGAGTACATATCTGCATATTCCATTTTTCTTTTTGTATTTCAAACTTCACAGTCCATATTATCATCATACTTTATCATTGGATGCAGGGAGAGGAGCTTAATAGATATGGTGCACTTTATGTTGAGAGGTACCCTAAGCTAAATGTGAAGGTCGTAGATGGAAGTAGTCTGGCAGTTGCTGTTCTGCTAAACAGCATTCCCAGAGGAACAACCCAAGTGGTTCTTAGAGGCAAACTCACCAAGGTTGCTTACGCCTTGGCCTTTAACTTATGCCAAAGGGGTATCAAGGTACGTTTCTTTTGTTCAAGCCAACACAAAAAGAAGGCCAAACTCGATTTTGGGTCACAGGCCAAGTCCGGCTTAGGATATTATCATTTATTTTTTTGGGTATGTTACAGTCCAATGGGCTTTTATGCTAACACTTTCATACTTTGAAAGCATGGTGTTATTCAATGTTCTGTACTTTTGCTGCACTTTGCACAATCGAATTAATTGATACACAACTTGAACATCATGAAAGTTTTCTTGTTTTTTTTTTTTTTTTTTCCTCACTTTATGCTTCACAGAATACAAAAAAATGGGATAGAAAGATTTTTATTCTACTACACGTGTATGTGGTAATCAATTTAAATGACTTTGGTTTGGCCTATAATATGGGAAGAAAATTTCTTTACCTTCTCTTAGAATAGACCCAAAAAAAAAAAAAAAAAAAATGCATGAGCACGAACACATTATGCCCAAGGGGGATCAAGGTACGTTTATTTTGTTCAAGCAAGATCGACGTTGGGCCACAGGCAAAGTCTGGCTTAGGATATTATTAATTTATTTTGTAAGCATGGTATTCAATGTTATGTACTTTTGCCGGGGCAAAAGAAGTGTAGTCCACTTTTGAACATTATGAAGTCTTCTCAGAACATAGAAGTTTTACTTAATACAAAATTTTTGTCTGCTTCACGAAATATTTAAAGTTTTTATTATTTTTATTTTTTAGAGTTTTAATTTATGGTATCTGCTCATGATAATAGTTTTTTATTATTAGACCCATACAACAAATTAATTTTTGGTATAGGTGAAGATTGAAATCTATATATTTTATTCAATCATTAGAGACTTTACCAATTGAGTTAATTATAACTCATACGGAATATACAAAGTTGGGATAGAAAATTTGTAGGCGAAAACACTATTATGGTCCCTATATTTTGAGGTTATGGTCAATTTGGTCCTTATATTTTGGTAACAATTAATTTGGTCCCTGTTATTTTCAACTTACAATCAATTTAGTCCCTGACTTTAATCTACTAACGGAAAATGTTTATGTGGCAAATGATGTGTACAACCGGCACAATTTAAACTTACGTGGAAACTAAAAGATAATAGTAAATTTGGATAGATATTAAAAAAATTCCAACACAACATTTAAATTAAAAAAACAAAAAATATTTAATTTCTCAATTTTAAAATCCATTCATTTTCTTGTCCTTTCTTGCCTTTTCTCAGAAACCAAACACAAAGAAAATTTCTGTCATTTCTTTTTCTCTCACTTTCTTGGCAACCAAACAACAGCACTTAAATACTCTCTCTGAAAATCCAGAAAAATTCCCAGAAAAACAGAGTAAGTGTCTCAGAAAATCCCGATACATCTTTTTATCTTCAACCTCAAGCTAAAATCTAAAACTCCTTTGTAAACCCATACCCACATCAAGCACTCTTTGAAATACTATCAAAGAATTCAGTATAGCCTGAAGGTCTCCCCTTTCTCTCTATTTCTCGATTTCTTCTTTATTTCAATTAATCTCTATCTCTCTGTCCTGGGTTCAATTAGATTGGCATTCATGGAGATTCAATGGCAATTGTAGACAGATCAGTGATTGACACGGTGTTTTGGGCTCTCAAAGATTTGGAAGGATGTGGGTATTAGGTTTTTGAGTTTATTAGGCATTCGATGAGCTGAGATGTAGGCACCAATGGGTGGGTCTGTTCACCTTGAACATGTTGTTTGTTTCTAATTTTTTTGAGGCATATAATAGCATAAAAGCTCCCTCTTTCTTTAGGTTTTTGAGTTTCATTTGTGATTTGTTTAGTAGTACTGTACTTAATTGGCCATGCAACAACAAAATCTTTACCTTGTTTAGTTGTTCATAAAATTCTGCTTTCATTGCACCACCATGTACTGCCAAGAGAGAACAATTTCTAAACCATCTAAGTTGAATCGTTTGGTCTGGGTAATATTGTGTGTGTTTATTTTATTTATATGGGTTTGATCTGGGTTTTTAGATGTTTAGTTATTAAGAAAATGCAATAAAATAAAAGTAAATCTTGGTGTTTTAGTTTTTGTGTTTTTAATTTTTTCTGATTTAGATTTTTAATCCTTTAATTGGTGAGGTGGAGTTTTTTAAATATTTATCCAAATTTGTTATTATTATTTAATTGCCACATAAGCTTCAAATTTGTTAACCGTATAAACCTTTTGCCATGTAAGTATTTTCTATTAGTGAGTTAATGGTAGGAACTAAATTGATTGTAAGTCGAAACTAATAAGGTCCAAATTGACTACTATCAAAATGTAGGGATCAAATTGTCTGTGACCACAAAATGTAAGGACCAAAATAGTATTTTTGTCAAATTTGTACTCTTATTTACGTATATGTGGCAATCATTTTGAATAACTTCAGTTTGACTTAATATGGTAAATGAAAATCTCTTTACCTTCTCCTTAAATAGGGGGAAAAAAATGCATGGGCACAAACATGATAAGACATGAAACACAATGATATGATATTTTTTGCAAAATTAAGATGTGACATTATGGGTATATAACAATTAATTAGTTAATTATATTAATCTTTAGTTATAATTTATTTTTAGACACATTTATGAATGTTTTAAGTTTTCAAAATATATAAAAATGATCAATATATTTAAAAATATATTGGAAATCAAATGATTTTTTTCCAAATAGAAAAACATTTTCTTTTTTCCTCCCAACAGATTGAGGACATGCCCCATGGAATGTCCCAAGCATGTATGTGTGTGACTTTTGGGTTGTTCATGCTTATATTCTTTTATTTACTTACAATACATGGGGGAGAGGAATTCAAATTCAGGTTTTATAATTTCCTTATTAGGATAATTAGGTAATTTTATTGCACTACAAGACTGTTTAGGAAATGTATTTGTGATTTTTTTTTTTAGAATACTAAGTATTTTTAATATACAGAGAGAGAGAGAGGGGAGAAGGTTTTTTAAATAAACTTACAGTGCTTGTGCTTCTTAATTAGTAAAACATTGGAGAGAACGAGTTCTTTTTATTTTTCTACATTCATATGTTGCACAAAAAAATTATTCATAACAAGGTTCTAATTCCTTTTTAATCTAATATAATTCAGGTGCTTACAATACGAGAGGATGAGTTTTTGAAGCTAAACAAATCGTTCAACACCAATTCTGAAAGTAATTTGATATTTTCAATAAGTTATTCTCAAAAGGTAAGTCTACGAAATTTTTACTGTTTTAGTTCAATTATATTCATATTGTGTTATTAAAGAATATATAGCTACTTTGAACCTTAGAAACAATAAAGTCATTATGAATTTTTGTAGATTTGGTTAGTGGGAGATGGATTGGCTGAGGAAGAACAGTTAAAGGTGCCTAAAGGAACATTGTTTATTCCCTTCTCACAATTCCCACCAAAGAAATTGCGCAAAGACTGTTACTACCATAGCCCTCCAGCAATGGTGACTCCAAGGTCTCTCGAGAATATGCACTCTTGTGAGGTTAGTAGAGACTCCTTCCAAGGTCTCTTCATTTATGCTATTACATGAATATAGAGAAGTTAGAAAAAATAAAGTGGCACGCATGTCATATATAATTACGTTTGAGCTAGTTTCAATATTAACATCATGAAGTGTGCAAATAATGATCAAATAGTAGTTACGGATAGAGGAGTAATTCTTATGTATTCTCGGAGTACGGTGAATGGTCTACTCATTAAATTTATAGTGGGCTTTATCATAAATGTGAGAGAAGGAAATACTATTTTATTATACTCTGAGAGTATCTAACTTTTACAAGTTGGTCAACTTGTAAAATTGTTACAAGTACTATTATTGCGTCAAACAAGTTAGTTTGTGCATATTTTTTAAATTGTAAAATTTGCAATAATTTTAGAATTTTCCAATACCACTATTGCTCAAGAGAAACCTCTTCAATTATCACTTTGTATAATAATAAATCATATATGATATATGTCATATCTAAAAGACCTATCTACGAGCCTCTCTGTTTCACTTTAATGTAGTGTATTTCATGATTAAAAGTTTATTTGTTAGATTTGACGGTGTATAGAGTACCATATTAATGATATAGCACCAAAATACACTTTTAGATTTGTAATATTTAATATGAATAATAAAATATATCAATTTCAAATGGAGGAAATCCTAATACCTAAATTTATAGAAAACGAAGGCTTCTTTGTCGGTATTGAAAAGACTTCTTCAAATGAAAACTTTGAGCCCATTTAACTTCTTCCATTGGGTGGTTATGCTGGAGGAAAGAATTAGTATTTGTGAGCATAATTAAGCTAATCAAGACATGAATAAACTAAAGTTTTTGCATCTACAAAACATACATATATGTATCATTCAAGTAATTCTTAGGTACTCCCAGAGTACGGAGAATGATGCTTTATCCTCTTTAACTTAATTTTGGAATTATCGCTACTTTATCTAAAATGGTCCAGAAACTTTAATTTTGGGTAGTCTAGTAATAATTGAACATGTTTCTTTCAATGCAAATGCAATGCATGCACACTTTTTTTCTTCTTCTTCGTTTACAAGAGTTTGTGTTTTGAATATGTGGCAGAATTGGTTTCCAAGAAGAGTGATGAATGCTTGGCGTATAGCTGGGATTGTGCATGCTTTGGAAGGATGGAATGCACACGAGTGCGGTAACACAATGTCCAACATTGAGAAAGTTTGGCAAGCAAGTCTTCAACATGGATTTCAGCCTTTGCTGCTTCCAACTGAATCAAAATGCTAATAGCTTACTATAAGATATGAAAATGTACCTGCCTGATCTATTACATCAAACTAATGCTTGATGGGTTTGATTCTGGTGAATAGACTGTATTAATACTTATCAATTTGGGTTTTAACGATCATATTCTCTCTCTCTCTCTCTCTCTCTCTCTCATATGAATGATTTGAAATTCTTCTATTGTTATATGAGAAAAGTTAATGGATATTCTCAGATATTAATTTAAGAAATATTTTTAAAGAAAAAAAATTGATTTTTTGACAATTTTTATATTTCTCATTAAAGTCGTATCAAAACTTTTTTAAAATGATCAATTAACAAATGGTTTAAGGGCACCAGTTAATTGAGAGAAAATATTTGGTATCAAATTGTATTGTGTCAGCGGTATCAAAATCCAATAAATGTAAGACATATCAACAAAAAGTAAATAACCCACTAACAATTAAAAAACATGCGTTAGTGAGTAATTTTTTTTGCATAAATGTCTCTCATTTATTAGATTTTGATGGATAACATGGTACATCATTTGATACAAAATATTTTTTCATTAACTAGACCCTTATTATATCGATTCGGTTTCAATAATTTATCTATAGACTAATTAACACCAAAGTTGGGAATGTGTTGCTTTCAAAAAACTAAACTTACTCAAGCATAGACAATTTTTTCTATTTAACACAAACACAGAACAAAAATGAAAATCTCAGTGAGAAATAGACATTAAGATCTATTATCATAGAATAATCATAACACATGTGTCTGTTTAAAATCAGTTTATAAGTTCAGTTTTTAGTTTTTATATACAATTTTTAAAATTTTACTTTTTCTTGCATTTCTCACTTTTTCAAGTTACAACTATACTTTAGTACATTTTCAGCAAAAAATATTTAGAAAAAGTTAGATAAATTGTTTATTGGGTTTATTGGTTTAATTCCAAGGTTGAATGTACGTTTGCTTACGCTTAACCCAAAAAGAAAAGCATTAATGGAGGTCAGACACATATTAACCTTATTCTTCATTGCAGGCAAAGCTGGAGCCACCTATACGGAGGGCCATGCCCCCAAAATGTTTTGAATTTTTTTATTGTAATATAAGTATATAACTACTAGCCTCATCACAAGTTCTTTACGCAAGCAATGAGGCTTTATTTTTATTTTTGGGTTTAGTGTAGTTTTCAATTCATTCAATTAAAAAAAAAAAAAAAAAAACAGAAAAAAACAAAGACAGAATTTGATCCCTTTTGTGGTACTAAACTACCACCAAAATATACTATTTTTTCTTAACATTTGTCAGCTGGTACTAAACAATTAATAATTTAATAAACCATGATCTTTGATTTGATTCCACAGTGTAGACAAGTTCAATCATAGAGGCAAGGACAGGGAACGAATGGAGAGATAATATGAAAGTATGTGCAGAAAAATTGAAAAAGAGATGTGTGTGATATTTTTAAATAAATATAGTGTGTGTTAATTTTTAGGAAAAAGATGTGTCAAAGATGTGTGAGATATATATTTTTTTTAGAAATTGTGTGAGAATATCTAAATTATTGATAGAATCTCCTAAAAAAAAGGATAAGTAGTAAAAATTTGATGGAAGACAATAAGTGGGTTAAAAAAAAAAAAACGTGATTGACAGCTTAGGTTTTGGAGAAGTTGTGGTTAGTGGGATATTAGTAGAGGAATCCTCTACTAAACAAATTGTATAAAAAAGAAAAATTCAATTTTTTTTTCTTTTCTTGAAAGCAATTAAAAAATGCACATGCAAAAACAAATAAATGTAAAACAATGCAATGCATGAAAGCATGATTCCAGAAAACAGATAAGAAATCAAGCATGAAAGTCCTACTATAGAAGGGAAGAATTAAAGCAGAGGACAAATAGAGAGACAATTAAGTCTTAAAATCCTTTATCATCCACACAGCACAAGTCTTTGGCCGTGAAGATGAAAAGCCAAGTGTCCTAGTATGTCTACTAAAGGACATATAGGAATTAGAATTCCCTTGAAATTGAGTTAAAAATCTCAAAGCTTTTAATAACTCATCAAGAATAGGCACAAAGCTTTTAGACAAAGGATGAGACCTATTAGACACTCACTTATGAGAAAATAACTTGAAATAGTTAGGACGAGTGTGACCGGAAGCACCACAATGGTGACAAACATGAGTAGTTTTAGAACTATTAGATTTTCTAGAAGGAGGTATAACCTTGGGTTTGACAAAGACATTAACTTAGGACAATTTGGCCTAATATGACTAACAATATGACAATGATGACAAGTGGGGACAAATTCAAAATTTTCTTTTAGCCTAGGAGGAGTTTTAGATATATATAGATTTAGAAACTTTAGCGTTTATATAAGATTTTTTACCTCTGTTTATCCTAGTAATATTAGCTTTCAACTCTTCAATATTCCTTTTAAATAGAGGAATATAAAAAATCTTTTTCTTTTGAGTTAGGCACAACAACAAGTTTGGCACTAGTTTATTTTTTAACTTCAGTTTTAGATTCACCTAGTTGCTCTTCCAAACTTTTAATTTTGTCAACATGAGATGAAAATTGATTTTTTAAATTCATATTTAATTTATTAGATTCATCAAATTTTGCAATTAATTCATTTTTTTCTAGTTTGACCTTCTCAAATTTAGCCTTTAGTTTGGTAAAGCTTTTAACAGACCTGACATGAAATTTATAAAGCTTACAATAGGCATCTTGAATATCATCATCATCATTCAACACAAGATCATGCAAATCAAAACAATCAACAGTCTCCATAACAATAGGAGTCAATGGATTACACAGCAAATATTAAGAACCTAATCTAAGTGTGTCTACTTTGATAACGCTTGTTGGATTATAGATTGACCTCGGTTAATTACTTTAATTACCTAAGTTGATTAATTACATGCAAATCGTAGAGGGATACACAAATTACAAAATAAACTAAAGTGCAGTGGAAATTAAATTGTCCCAATGATTTGTTGACTAATGGGACCTCTTTTAAGGAAAAAACCCCACCGAATGATTTTCAAGTCACCATTCCCAAGAATCACTAATCAAGAATCAAACGGTTACAAATATAAGGAATTTTACCACTATCCCAAAGTACCAATTTACAGTTGAACCTTCACTTCAATCCCCAATTAGACTTGATCTTGTAAAGGCTTCTTTCTTTTTTGCACGGATCCCAGTATGTGACTAACTTCCCAGAAACTGATGTTTGTTGTTAGGTACAAAGTTCTTCACTTCAATGCATGTTGAAGATCTAGAAAGACTTGGTTACAAAACCCTAAGGTGCACAAGAATGCAATAGCTTCTCCAAAAGTATATGAATTCTTTAGATGAGTCTCTATGTCTTTGATGACTTTTAAAATAAAGCTTTTATACCCTCTAGGAGTTTAGTAAACAAAACCTTAGTAATCCAAGTTATCATGGACCAAAATTCTGATCTGAGAATTTTTGATTTGCATGGCTTGATAGATCAATATGTGACAAAATGGGGGAGAAATAGATGAAATTTGGAAATAGATGAAACTTTGGAATCTGGTTTAAAAGGTTTTCTAACTGTTTTATTTAGGAGGAGATGAAATTGTTTTTGAAAGGGAGAGAAATAAAAGTTTTTTATGTATCTAACTTAGAGGGAAAATTAGTTTGCATGTTTGTTATTTGCTGTTATTGCATATTTGTTATTTGTTGTTTAACTATCTGTATTTCCACACATGAGATACATTCTAATCAAGAACTTCTCCCTCTTTTTGCAACTTTTAGGTTAGAAGTATTAGATTAGAATTTGTGATGTATTTGGGCATTTTATTGTAATAGGGTTGTTCTTGTATTTCAGAATTTCATTTTGTATGTAAGTTTTGTCAAGGAGTGCCAAAGGGAGAGATTGTTAGGTTCTAAAAGTATAAAACAACTGGCAAATCGTGAACACAAACTTATCTAAATATAGATTCCTTAGTCTATAGGTATAATTAGACAATGTTCAAGGTGCTGCAAGTCAGAATACAAGAATAAGGAAGCTGCAGGTTTAGGAATTCAAAACATGCCAGGTTCAAGCAATCGAGAATAAGGCTTGACCGGTCGAGATGTGTTTTTGCAGATTTTAATTTTGGCCCAACAACCCATTAAGCCTATTAAGTGATTAGGGTTTCAGATCTAATACTCCTAGTATTTAAAGGAAACTTTAAAGCAAGTTTTGTTAAGACTTTGGAGGTGCTCTTTTGAGATCTATCATAGTGAATTTGTTGCCTTCTTCTTTCATAGTCATTATTGAAATTCCATTTACACATTATTAGAATTGGTAGATCTAAAGTTACTGCTACAAGATCATACATAGCTGATGATTTAAACTTTTGAGTGAGATCTCAAAGTCACAAACGTGGGTGTTTATATTCAGCAAATTCAAATAGAAGAGTCCGTTGATTCGGAGTTGCACCTAATCGTGTGAGTAAGTACTACAAGAGGTAGCTTTAGATTTTAGGGAGAAAATCTTTTGTAAAACTTTCATTCTATCATAGTGAATTTGTTGTCTTGAGGATAGATTAGGTTAAATCCTCCCCGGGCTTTTTATCTTGAAACTGTTGGTTTCAATGGTTTTATTGGGTCATCATATTGCTTGCCTTCTTTACTTTTCCGCACTAAGTAATATGATTGTTTGTGTTTAACTTAGATCTAAAAAATCAACCTAAGTATCAAGTTGGTTAATTAATTAGGTTAAACAATTTGAGTGTAGAGGGGTCTAAACAAACTAATAGTTGTATTTTACGATTCTCCGCCAATTGCAATTGAACTTAATTGTTATGGAAAAGATAATATTTTTTTGTTACATTGGTCAATACAATCATATAGTTGAATTTAATTAATGAATCTAAAGAAATATATTAAAAAAAATTTATCTTTTACTTTTTTTTTCCAGTTAAAGGTTGAATGATTTCATGATTTTCCAATCTGATTCAATGGATAAACTACTGTAATTTGGTCCTTAAAGTTTAAAAAATTTATCAATTTGATCCTTTAGTTTTTAATTTGGTCATCAATTTGATATCTCTCTCTTTTTCTTTTTCTTTTTTAATATTTAAATATAGGCAATTTAGTCCTTTTAATTTTCGTTGCACTTTTGTGGTTAAGTATGAAAACATTACTGTTTTGGAACGGAATTTTAATCTAACTGATGTTTTAAAATTCGGATTACAAATTTTACAGTATAATTTTTTTAAATCATTCTTATATATTCTTAAGTGTTTATTTATTATAAAAATTATAAATAAAATTGGGTTATATATTTTACTATATATATTTTTAATCATCCGTAAGTAATTTTAACCATTTTTTTCTTGTTAAAAAATATAAAAATAAAATAATATCTTATATTACTGGTTAAGGTTAGATGAATATGTTACATACAAAAATTTGTACAGTAAAATTCTTGAGTAGGAACCATTTTTTTCTTAGTTAGTACTCGCGTGCACTTGCAAAGTAGCAAGGCACAATGATGCTATTTTCTCATCCTCAAAAGCCGGTGCTTCCGTAACCCCTTACCTATTTTGTTACTTTTGTAATCTTTGCGTGTAATATCTATCTAAATGTGAGACATGTGGGATTCACATGTTGTGAGAGAGACGCTATACGCATCTAATGCATATACTAATTGTTGGTGTGTAGTTGTGATTGATAATTAATAGCGTAACATGGTGCTTCATGCACATAATAAACCTGCTTGGTGGATGCTTTTGCCTAGGTAGGAATTATTTATTTATTTATTTTTATAAAGAATAAATAGTAAATTGGTATTTGAGTAAGATTGTGACCCTTGAGATTAATATATTTGTTCGTACAAATATGTACATCCTTGGCTATACAATTTTTTCCCTCTCCAACAAACATAAGATTGAGGTGCGGTTTGGATTCAACGTTTTCACATTTTACGCATTCGTGTTTGCGTGTTTCCCATGAACAGTGCAACAAGACATATAAACAGTAAAAAAATTGAATAGTAACCATAATATTTGACTTTTCAGCACACTAGTGGGTCCCGTGCACTGCTCATGGGACCCACAAATTTCATTTTTCAACAAAATTTTCATTAAAAATGGGTCTCACAGTACTATTTACACATTTAAAAATTATTTTGTTACAATGTTTTCAGTTTTCAATTTTCAACTGTATCTAAACAGACCCTGAGTATATAAGGGGATGCTGCAATTGTTACATAAAATAATAGATTCCTCAAAACACCCATTAAAGCACCATCCATAACTCAAGAACATAACCCAACCCTAAATCCCATACCCATTGACTTAACACATAGCCTCCTCAACCTGCCAAATCGAGAAAATTTATCAAGTACGCCACTGCAGAAGAACCACCGCCACAATTATTCAACAATAGCTGTTGTGATTCAAAACCGTGGTATAACAAAAAATCAGCCATTGCTTTCACCAATATTATTGTTTTGACTTTATACATCGACAACAACAACCCATGTTACATTCTTATTAGCTCCTACCTAAATTACTATACTATGCATATGGAGTAGAAGAATAAACAATTCCTATTCCAAACCCTACACCAATATACCCCACAACACAACTAACAAATCTGCATACTAATGGTCAACAAAACCCACACCCACCTGCCTGGCTAGTCACCCATTTCCCTACTATGCTGTTCCCCACTTCCCCTTTTCTTGTGTAACCCAAATTTGTTTACAAATATGAAACTTGGTTCTTTAATCTAATGGTTAAATATAATGAGAACAACACATAAAAAATTGTACTTAATTTTTTTCTAATTCAAATAGTTTTAGTCTTTAATTTTTTTATAACAAACTTGGGGTACACAAGAAAAAGGGTAAAATTTAATTTAACGGTGATTTTATTAAAATAAACACAATTAAATACATATGTATGAGTTACGTTTAAGTTATATATATATATATATATATATATAAATTTTTTTTTTTTTTTGAGAAATGAAGTACCTGTTTGTGTTATTATAGTACTTCATAGTTTTTTATTAAATGAGTATTTTGACAAATCAATCATTGGATTACATATCAGTTTTATACTCTCCATTACTTACAAAATGTGAAAATGATCAGAGATTAATAATTATCTCAACATAATTTTTGTTAAAATTTCAACTATTTTTTAATTTTAAAATAATAGTTAAAATATAAATTTATAGATCAAATAGTAAATAACATTTAATTAATTTAATATTTAGTGTGCATATATTAAGAATAAAGATAATATATAACCCAGTGACAAAATTCTCAAAAAATTAATTTTATAAAAAGTTATGATATTGTTTAACATATAAAAGTTCCACGAGCTTTCAATTTGAAGTGGTGCAGTTTATCTCAACATTAAAGTCACAAAACCTCCAACTAATTTGTTTGAAGTAATTATGGTTCTGATACTTGAAAACTGACCTTTCAATAAGTAAAAGTGGAACAATAAATGAGTGTTTGGATCCACGATACGTTTTTTGTCTTTTTTTTTTTTTTTTAATTTTTTTTGGCGTGTGAATAATAATATCACATGGATTCATTGTGCAGAAGATAAAAATGCATTGTTCATGAGTCACATGGTACTATTCACACATTTAAAAATTATTTTGCTATAGTGTTTTCAGTTTTCAGTTTCAGTAAAAATAAGTTGTATCCAAACGGAAGTGTGCGTTTGGCTTCAGCTTAAAAAACTAGCTTATTTTACTATTTAACTTATTTTTGCTACTATTCATAAGTCCTATTATACTTTTTGGTACTATTTATGGGTCTTACTGTATTATTTCACCTAACTTTTACCTTAATGTACAATACTTTCAATAAAAAGTTTTCAATTTCAACAAAAAAAACCGATCTCAAACAGACCCTAAGTCAATATGTCGGTGTCACGACTATCACAACTATCAAGTGATGAGTTGTGAACTATAGAATTGTGTGAATCGACGTGAACCAACTATTGACAACTCATCACGTGAATAAATTGTGATAAAAATTGTGAAAATTATTGTGGTAAATAGACATGCATTTTGAAAGTAAGAATCTTAAGTAAAGAATAAATGATAACTTGTTAAGTAATAAATTATGAAGGGTAGTATTGTGAAATCACATGAACCATAACACGCTGCATGGATAAATTTTGATAAAAATTGTGAAAACTGCTGTGATAAATAGACATAAAAAATGAAAGTGATAATCTCACTGGTGGACACTTTATGATGCCGCGTTTGAGTAAGAAATAAATGAGGTGCATAAAAAGGCGGTGAGAAGGAGGTTGCTGGTCAATATCCTTTTTTTTTTTTGCTGGGTAATTATTTATGCAGGTGTAGGGACTCGAAGCCCTAAGTTGAAGGTCACTAAGGAGACCTGGTAACACTTGGGCCAACAGGCCCGGTGGTAGTTGCCGGTCAATATCAAAAGATCAAAAAAATTTTAACTAACAATTTTAAACATATTTGAAAGTTCTTCAGTAGAATAGTTAATCACATTACTTATCTACCATGTGAATTTTATAATTTTTTTACTGGACACTGTATGATACCATGTTTAGGTAAGGAATAAATGAGGTTCATAAAAAGGCGGTGAGAAGGTGGTTGCTGATCGAGGTGAATAATAAGTATTCACATGTACAGGACCGCATACTTTAGTATAAAGTCCGGTTGGCTACGTGGCATGCATCAGATCCGTACTGACTTGGATAAGTAACTGTGAGCCTAAGTGTATCATGACGAAAATAGTGCATATATAATTATATAACAGAAATGGCATAATGTTGATTGCACATATATGCATCAGCAAGAGAAAGTTCTATATTTGTATTTGTATTTGATAGTTTTCTATATGGCTACTAAACCAGGAATTCTCACAGACTGGCCATGGACGCCTCTTGGAAGATTTAAGGTGGTGTTCTTATATAAGCCAATGCTCTCTCTCTCTCTCTCTCACACACACACACACACTCACAATCTGTGACTTGAGTTTAGGTTGTAAATGCTTGTTTGTACAGTTTATTTTTTAAGTTTTTGGATATTGTTTGAAAACATGCACTAAAATGTGGCATATGAAGAACGGGCCGTATAATGGTGAGGTTGGTAAGTGTTTGAAATAACTTTGCTGCAGGGTTAGACACCTTACTATTTCATCCATGCACGGTGGATGAACAAATATTCTCTGGTTTAGAACTATCTGCTACCAACATATGATAGCTAGGAAGACAATATTATATATATAGACACACACCCGCACTCTTCCCTATTTCTAATTTGGGTTAAATTTTCTCTTTTTTATAATAATCTAGGCAGTTTCCAACACAGCTTCTTAAGAGCAAAATTTAGAAAATGGTTTCTTAAGGATGGTTGTAACTTTTGTAAGTTCAGTCTCTGTAACTTTTTGTAAACTCCACAATTTTTGCTACAACTATCCCACGTTGACAAACTGTAATTAACTATATATATGTCACTTTTATATAAATTCACAACTTTATTTTTACCACTTATAATTTGTCACGTATACAGTTATAACAAAAATTGTGGTATTTTGTGTGATTATAGAGTTTTACTTCTAATAATTTCCTGTAATCACCTTTCCATACTTTTGGTGATGTTTTTCGGACTTAGCTTGAGTTTGATTTAGGTTTGGTGCTCTAATGAACTGGGCACATTAAAATAATGACATAAAAGTAAATCGTGCACCAGAGGATTCAATGATACCCATTAAAAGTGATGACACTAGCTAGACAAGATGGATTCAATGCAATCTCAATTATTGTCTAGTGTACTAGAGCTTTTAAGTTTAAAAATGTTTGTCTTACATTTTATGTGTGTGTTACGGGGGTTGTGTTCTGTTTGTTTGTTTAGACTCCTTAAAAAACATATTAGCTTAACCTGATGAATTAGTCAAGTATTTATTTAAGTTAATTATGAGATCTAGGTTAAACACATGCAAATATATTACTTGGTGCGGAAAGGTAAAGAAAGTAGTAATATGATGACCTAGGGAAACCAATGAAACCAACTATTTCAAGGTAAAAACCTAGGAAGGATTTAACTTAATTATTCTTAAGGTAAAGAAATTTACTATTATAAAATGGAAGATTACAATAGATTTAAACCCTAAATCTAAAGCTACCTAATGTAGAACTTACTAACACGACCACGTGGAGCTTCGACTCCATGGATTCTTCTATCTTGAATTTGCTAAACACAAACTCCTCGTTTGTGACTTTGGGATCTCACTCAAAGGTTTCAAATTATCAGCAATTGTTGATCTTGTAGCACCAACTTTAGATCTACTGGTTCTAATGGTATGAGAATAATTTCCGGTAGTGACTTTGAAAGGAAAAGGCACAGTACTTTTTAGATCTTGCAAGAGCACCTTCAAAGTCTTAACAAAATGTTCCTTATGATTTCCTTTAAATACTATGTGAAATAGATTTACAACCCAAATCACTTAATGGTCTTAATCAACTGTTGGGCCGAAATTAAATTCTGCAGAACCCGTGTCTCGATTGGTCGAACCTAGCATGTTTCGAAATCTAGAACTTGCAGTTTCTTTTTTCTTGTATTCTGACTTGCAGCACCTTGAGCATTATCTAATATATTTTATAAACTCTAAGATTTATATCTAGACAAATTTGTGTTTATGATTTGCCAGTTGTTCTAAACTTTTAGAACCTAACATGTTCAATAAGTATAACATTAAACAATATGTATTTAATTGACTAGGACAGCCTCATGAATTACATGATATATTGATATGATATGAATATGTCTTTTTAAATAGTCTTTCTAAGTGGGCATATAAGATTATAAAAAAAAAGAAAGTAGGGCATATAAACATTTTTGCCTTGTATTATTATTATTGTTGTTGTTGTTGTTAATCCAAACTTTTGGTTTCTGCTTTAACCAAATCTTTGTTGTTTAAAGTGATTTTTTTTTTTTAGTACGTGATCCTAGCTCCTTGGGCCATTCATAGCACCTACTCATTCATAGTTAAGGATAAGAGTGAAAGATCCCTTTCACTCTTCCTCATATTTCCATTTCTACTATGGAGGATGCTTCACAACCAAATATGGATTAGTCTCTCTCGTTACTGGACTGCCAAAGGCAAGAACTCGATCATTGACAAGAGTATCGAGTTTGAGCAAGTTGACAGAGAAAGCAATTGGTCAGTAATTATAAATTAATACAGATATATACATACACACATACATGCATGTACACAAACACACTTGTATAAGCAGAAATTATAATTATCTTAATTATAAATTTGGTGTGTTTTATTTTTATTTTTCCTTACAAATATATTTGGCTATTTGGTTAGGGATGACCAAATATTGTTAAGTGGAGCCTTGTTCTACCTAGTAAGTAAGACATCGACTCAGGCAGAGAACCTACCATTGTGGAGGACAGATGGAGTAATTATGACGATTCTTCTACATTCTGGTCCTGTAGAGTTTCTCTATTATTGGCTCCACAGAGCACTGCACCACCATTATCTTTACTCTCGCTACCATTCCCATCACCATTCTTCAATTGCCACAGAGCCTATAACTTGTAAGTTCTCTGCGTATAAAATATGGGCCGGTTAAAATATACATTAATCATCTATTTTAGAGAATATATATGAAAAATTTGTCAAAACAATTAATTATTTTTTCATTTTTTTCATAAAATATATTTTTTAAATGGTTTACTAATGTATATTGTAAGGGCATAAATTAGTAAATAAAATATTTGTTTGCATTATTGGGCTAGTTACTCACTTTGTTGGTAAGTGAAAATATTTAATCTGACCATTCTTCTTCATTGGACTCACATTTACCAAGAAAATAGTAAATTACTATAAATGGTAACTGTAAACATGTTCTTTAAACTGATAAAAAAAAAAAAAAACATATTATTTAAAAAAGAGGATTGTCAGTTATGATCATTGCAATTGCAACCCAATTCAATTTTATATTTTCAGAGAGATAGAGAAAGTATTTTGGTGTGTTGCTTTATGAGAGATTAGGGTCACTAGTGTTAACAAGATATTAGTTTTCAAAAATGATGGTCTCAGGCTA